>OX375780.1:6121162-6721162 GCA_947359385.1 Chesias legatella | reverse complement strand
TTTTCATGTCACGCTGTTTACATTTATTTGCACACCTGATTACTGCAGCTTCCGCCAAGAAGGCCAGAGGTTTGTTCCAGAATTTTATATATGACATACAATAAAATATTTAAATATTTTCGTTGTACGAATGCACGATCATGTTTGATTGTATCTGTTTTATTCCAGGATTTGGATAAATTAGCTGCGCAACTCAACGAACTAGGAGTGGTAGCGGGCAACGAACCACCGAATCGGCCTCCGCGTGCGCCAACTAACGGACAAGGTCTCAATTCACAAATTAGTTTTCATCATTCATGCTTCGTAACTATATGTGAATTAATTTATTTTTCACTAATATATGAAATGTGAAATCGATGGACGAAACTCGTTTTTACCTACTGTCGCAAAAGTGTGGCTTATGTTTTAGTTTTTTCGTACACAACTTGTGTCTGCAAAACTAATAAAAAAAATAAGGACAGTAACGAGGGATCTTGTCTCAGCGAAGCGTTGACAGGCGAGTGAAAATAAAGAAAATACGAAAAACCCTTTTAATATTTCCTTTAAAGATAGCTACACATTAGAACACTCCAGTAAAACACCTTTCAAAACAAAAAACTTAATCAAAATCGGTTCATCCGTTCAGTAGCTATGATGCCTCAGGCAGACAGATACAAACTTATAACACCCCTTTTTGTCGTAGGGCGATAAAAAGAGATTGAGCTTTCAAACCTCTCCTGTCCTGTTAAAATCGATTTTATTATTGTTTAACGTTGATAAAATTGAGATCATTGGTTACTTTTAAGCAGTAACCTTTGTCCGTAACAAAAGCAAAATGTATTGTAATTTATTGTACCTACTGTTTATGTTTCGTGCTCTATGTAGTCAAGTAAATATATTTTCTTTCTTGGGTCTTCCCATACAAAAAATACTACTTAGGTATGTGTAGACCCAAGTCGCATAAATTGCTCCCGTAACTCTGACTTTGGTTGAGGATAAAGTAAATGTTGTTCAGGACCGGCGGTGGAGCGCAACCCGCCCGAGCCGCCCTTCGAGGACTCGGACACGGACTCTGAGACGGAGGAGAGCGGCGGCCGCGTGCGCAACGACGGCACGCTGCTCGCCAGCGACCCGCCCAAGCCGCTGTCAGTAACTACTACACTTATTGTACCACCCATACATATAGTTACTCGAGCCTGACCTGCTCGTCTGTTAGGCGTTAGGACCGAATTTATCGCCAAGAGGCCCCCATGTATATATGTGGATGGAAAACTGGCGATGTAATGGTCTTAACGGTTCCGAGCCATTTCATTATGAATTCTACTGAAATAAAGTTTTTGGCTTTGTCATTATGCGAATAAATCTAGGCTATTGTGGGTGCAAAGATAACTGAAACACGACACCTGCCAATTCTCTCATATGGAATTATTTAAGGCAGATGTGATACGCCGCCCTCATTATTATCATTTAACACTCTTTTGAAAACAAAAGCTTTAATATAACAACAATCTTCACTATTCACTTAACAGCGCTTCAGTGCTCTACAGAATGATGAAAATTTGTTCCGACTTTGGGAACAATCAGCTATTATACTTGAAGCTTGTGCTGTGAAAATATCAAAAGAGTACTATCTAGGTCTATCATCTACCTTCTAACTTTTTTATGTTTTACTCTGATGGCTTTCGTCCCCGCCACTATACCTTATTCATTGAAAATGTGTACCTTATTCCTTCAAACTCCCGCTTTCAGATATATCTAGACCTTAAAAACTGGCAGATCTTCCAATGAAAACGGAACGTGATGGCATTGCAGTTGTAGCAAATGAGATAACTACTTCAATTAATAGGAGCCTTCACTATTTCGTGCTTAACTGAAACAAATATTCTTGAACCTGGATTTGTTTTCTTAACAACAAATTGCTCATTGACTTATTCGCTAAATATTTTCTTTTTTATTTGCATTTAATTATTTGTTTCATCCCCGATACGTTGTCCCCTCCCGTCCCTTTCGTTTGGTTTGGCTTGTCAGTCCCGAGTTGTGCTACAGGCCGGGGCTGAGCGCCGTCGCGGAGGACGGTGGCGGCAACGCGGGCGGCGCGCCCACCCGCCCGCTGCCGCCCACGCCCGACGACGACGACGCACACGGAGATCGCACGCTCGTCATGAAACGGGTAAGCCCACAACAATAACACTAATTTGTGCTAACTATGTTATCCATCCATATAAAAATATGATCGAACACACCCTGTCGCCGGACCCCACCTCTCATCCACTTTATATGTCTCTTATTTTCACGCCAAAGTAAGATTAGTGAGCATTAGACTTGCATATTATCTATATTCATGTGTGTTTTTGTATGGGCCATGTTCGAAAAACCAGAGGGCAAATACGGAGGATAAGCGGCAGTCAGATGTAGACGAGGCCGTGCTGCTCAAGGACTGGGATTTCGCGAGGTTTTTCCCGTCGAAGAGCGCCGAGGTCAGGGAGGAGAAGCAGAAGGCCCCTAAAGAGGGCGAGACACGCGCGCCGGTGCAGCGACACTCGCGCGCGGAGATGGAAGACGCGTGGAGCAAGTACAGGGGGAGCGCGACCCCGCCCGCGAGGCACAAGCAGCTGCCCCACAAACACGAGAAGACTACTCAAGACAAACTCGCCGACCTTATTAAATATAAGAAGGAACAAGACGCGGAATTGAACACTCCAAACAGATTCTTTAGAGGGTTCAGAAGGGAAAATTCCGATCTTTTTCCGTTGCCTAGTACGAGACACTCCGCTATTTACATCCCGAAACATGAAAGTCAAGTAGGAGTGAACAAACAGTTAAGGTCGAGTGGTATTTTCAATAACTCCCGGAAGCAGATCATAAAGCCTACCGCCGGAGAGCCAATCTTGACGGAGTTCATAAAGATGAATGACAGTCTGAAGATGTCCGCACAGGGCGAGATCAAAAAGAGTGACAAAAAAATAGCAAATACGAAGTTGCAGGCCAGTAATCCGATAGACGCTCTTAAAAACGTAGCCGCCTTGATCAGACAAGACAGCGAGAGCAACAGTCCGAGTCGGCAGAGCAGCGTCAACAGTGACTCGCCCTCGACGAGTATCTGCTTCGCTAGCGGCGCGACCTTCGAGGCCGGCACTCCCGACCTGACCGCCGACACCTTGGAAAACAAACAAATTGAACAATCTCCGTCCGATTCAAGTATACACATGAAACCCCGCAGAGAAAAGACTGAATCCGACATAGTATTTCGCAGAAACTCCCAATACAACCGGCACTCGGAATTGTTGGCAAGTGGGCAGGAAGCGGTACTCGCTCAGGATCAGGTAAATGACTCCCCGCTCAGGATAGTTTGATTAATATGTATTTATATACTTACAATATGGTATAGAGGGTTATATTTATTCTAACATAGTCTAACATAATATTAATCTACATGACTGTACTCGTAAATGCTTCATTAAAAGGAATGGTAATGAAACTGGTGTTATGTTATATTAACATAAAATATGTATATGTGTGGGAATGGTGTAAGGTTTTGTATGTGATACAGTAACAAAGCGTTTTTTTTTCTATGTATGTATATTTAAAATTTATGATATTATTACTATTATATTTGCTCACACGTCTTACATTTTGGCGTGATTTATCATTTGAATTATTCATAATTAATTTTCAATAGTTCTTGTATCGTAAAGAAAGAAAGTTGTGTGTAAAAGAAAATAGAAAGATGGATTCATTGCTTTCCCGTACGTTCCTTGAAACTTAATAACAAACGCACATCTTTGTGGCTTCTTTACACACCCTTTCCATCCCTTACAGTGACAAAATAAATCATGAAAATATATAACTAACAATTTACAACAAACATTAATATTGTCTAGAATATAGCTTAATTGTTCTAACCCACATCTTCACCAAGCTACTAATATTATAAGGCTAACCATACCCACAAATCTGCGCGAATACCGTCTTCCTGCCAAGAAAAGAGCAACATAACAGTGCCACCGACACGACATTAACCCAGGAATGCCTAACGAACATGCAGAAGCTCAGCCGACCCATCTGATTTGTGTATGTGTGCATGATTGGCTGCCGATTGTGTTTGTCGTTTTTGTTTGTGCTACACGTTATCACCTTTATTAACATAACCATGTCTCTATAATGTTTTAAATTATTAAGAGTTCCTTTTTATTTCAGTTTTCTCATTAATTACTTCTATAAGACCAGGAATACTGTGTAATAGTTAAGTTTATGACTGTTACATTTATTTCTCGCCTAAAAACTTCCGAGTAAGAGGACAATACATTTCAGGGCGATTGAGAGCGAAAAAACTGTCAATTTCTGCAGCTCCAATACGTGCGTTTATATCTAGTATTAAATATCTGAACACTTATCCTGAACCACGTGATATGACAATTCAAAAGTAATGTTTCAGAAGGTTAAAATAATTTTGGTGAATGTAGGGTCGATCGAGCGGCGCGAACGAAGGAAGTGGGTCTCGAACCAGTTCCGTGCTCCCCGACCTCCTGAGCCAAGCCGGCCAGCCCACCACTCCGCCGCGACACGACAAGTCCACCAGCGAAGAGGTAACAACACTTACTACGATCCGGCGTAGATTTCGTACCGCCTCAGCCCAGTTATAGGCTCAACGTAGAAAACGATCTTGTGTGCTTTTACTAGCGGAATTTTCAATGGTCATGGACGACATTGATCCCATACATCACTGAAATATTCACTTTATGAGGCACAGTATAAATAACAAAGTTTATTTTTAAATAAGTCCTTATTACACAAAATATTTACATATTATACAGAGAGTATATAAAATCAATATGAGTAAATTGGTTACAAAATTAAATAATATTATTTATTAAAGGTAAAATGTGTCATAACGCATTAATAAATAGTTATTCCAGACCAATTCGGACACAAGAACTAATTTGCAATGGTTGCAATTCACTATGTTTATTTATTAATGGGAATATTGTAATTTATAATCACAAAATCTCACAACAATCTTGAATTAGATTTCATATTTCTCTATTCACAATGACACTCAAAAAATGCGTGTTACACAATATGATAACATCTTAGGTCCTTTTACAACAATCATATAGCCAAGCTACAACCGGGCCGCTTTAAGCTCTTAGTCTAAAAAGGTCTGTCACTACTTTTAGCTACATAAGTTTACATTGCCATAACGATTTATGTTAGCTGAATTCACCAAACATGTGCTATCATGGGATTTTATGACACTGATATTATTAGCTGCCTAAGTTCATGAGTTACGTATGGAGCTTCCAATTGATATCCTATTTGCCTTTGAATATTTATATTTTGTTGAGTTTCCTTGTTTTTTTTTAATGTATTCCATTGGAAACTCCTAGTACGGTTCATTGTGGTGTCAAGCTTTGGTCAAATAATTAATATGAATGGTTGTCAATCATGCAAACATCCGGAGCGGCGGCGCCTCCCGTTTGCAGACACAAACCCTCTGCGTGAGTATACAATGAATTGATGCAAGCAAGAAGACATGCTTACCTACCATTATAAAGGTCATAAATGTTGGTTTTTGAAAAGTGTATCATCTTACTGTGCATTATGTAGCCTGCTTTCATTATGTAACACGATTGATCATCGAATGCAGATCGATATTACCTCAGCTTGGTAGTTGAGAAGCTTCAATAACCGTAAACAGGTCTGAGGGTCTAATATTGCTCTATACCTACGCCCGTCTACAAATTATTCCCCTAATTTTCATAAACGATTGTAAATTTCTGAGTAAATAATTCAAGGTGTTATATTTGACGAAATTAAATGTTTACATTATATTAGGGTGTATTTCTTGAGATTTCCAAAGAAACAATATTGTATAATTCATTGCCTGCATCATATTCATGTCATATCAGGAATGAAGTAACTTACATGTATATATCGCCATCAAGCAAATAACTTTCCAATATATTGGAATGACTAATCACTGGGAGATGGACTTGACTAACCGATTACCGAAAAGTTCACATCAGGCAATATACAATCTGTCGGTGGAAATTAGCCATAACATAGACTGCGAAATTTACGCAATTAAATTATTCCCGTGGAATTTCGCAGACTATGTTCAGGCCGGTCAAAATCCACCAGCAGTACAGTTCTGGCGGTGGAACTTGGCAACTCTGAAGTTGGCTACAACATACTTAAATATATCGTTGTCATTCCATGTCGTGCATGGTAGTAGCCAACTTGAAATTTGCCGACGTCCGTCGCCAGCTCCATGATATACACGCACCGACTGAGTAACGTATGTTTTTCTTTTTCAGTACAGGCAAGCGATTGCCGGCGGCGGCCTACATTCCCACCACCACCTACCCTCGTCCGTCCAGTCCACTCCGTCCAAATCATTCGTGGCGGGTTCGCCTCACCCGCTGCAGCACTCGCCGTCAAACTCGTCGGTGGGGTCGCAGAATCAGTTCCTCCCGTTGCAACAGAAGCAGCGTTCGTTCCTGACATTCGGGTTCGGCGCCGGGTCGACGGGTTCCGGCGGCGGCACGGGCGGCGCGGGCGGCACCGGCGGCTCTGGCGGCAACGCGTCGCGCCGCGAGAGCCACGTCAACGTGAACGTCACGCCGACCGGACACGACGTGTCCTCCGACACGCCAGAGATACGCAAATACAAGAAGAGATTCAACTCGGAGATCTTATGCGCGGCCTTATGGGGTAACTATGAACGCTGCCTTTCAGTAATACATTTACAGTGTGTTTCGTTAAAACGCGACTTAACCTCAATCAAAATAACAATCCCCGATCCTTTCATGCATCATGTCGTTAAGAGATTGCTTTGTATTTTTATATATTTTTTTATATTTGTAAAATAAAGAATCTCTAGTATGTTTTAAATCTATCGCATCTCTATACACATTTTGATAGCACGAATTTTTTTCGAAGTTTGACGAACACGTAAAATGTATACAGAAAGCAAGCAAGTTTATTTTCATGCAAGTAAACAGATGAAAAAAAATTAGGCCCATATATTTTGCGTTGACAAGTTTCTACATATTCCAGGAGTAAACCTGCTCATCGGCACCGAGAATGGTCTGATGCTGCTCGACCGCTCGGGACAGGGAAAGGTTTATCAATTGATCTCACGACGTCGCTTCCAGCAGATGGAAGTGTTAGAAGGGCAAAATATTCTTGTAACTGTTTCCGGGAAGAAGAACCGCGTGCGAGTGTACTATCTCAGCTGGCTCAAATCCAAGATCCTGCGAACTGATGGACTAAGCGATGTAAGTACTTTTTGGCCCGTCGGGTAACTACCCATATAAGCAATACGACTTCGGTCTTCCCCTATCTTGGTACGAGACCCAGTCGCATCGTATGCACCCGTGATCCCGTGAAGGTGGAATATCTCATGTACCTGTAATTTCTCCGGCAACCACACCTTTCAAAATGGAACATAGTACTGCAAAATCATTACTGCTTGGCGGCAGGAATGCAATGGTGGCAGTATTCCCCGGACGAACTTACCGCAAGTTCTACTTTACTATATAAGTTTATCTACTCTACAACATGTAATAACATAAAAATATTTGATTTACAGCAAGCAGAGAGAAGAAACGGTTGGATAAACGTGGGTGAACTTCAAGGCGCTGTACATTTCCGTATCGTCAAATATGAACGGATAAAGTTCCTTGTCATCGCACTCAAAGACTCGATTGAGATTTATGCATGGGCCCCAAAACCATACCATAAGTTCATGGCTTTCAAAAACTTCGGCGAACTACAACATAGGTAAACAACTTTGCCCTCATTGTATTGAGATCTAAATGGAAAGGTCAACACTCATAATCAATTCAAACTTTGAATAATGCAGCTATGTCGTATTGCTGTAGTTAACAGCAGAGGAGAGCCGATTAACATCAATCGGGGCATCTACTAATCATAATAATTATGCGTATTTGTTGCAAGAGCAGCGCCGGTTTTTCCGTCAATGATAATTTCGTATTGGTACTATTTATTTTATATTCTTACAGTGAAATGACATTTTTTTAATTACATTCCAGACCACTATTAGTTGATCTAACTATTGAAGAAGGCACAAGACTGAAAGTAATCTATGGATCAGCTGATGGCTTCCACGCTGTTGATCTGGACACTGCCAGTGTTTATGATATTTATATTCCAAAGCATGTGAGTTTCAGTGAAATATATCTGTACTTATTATTTTATTTTATGAGTTACAGAGGCTTTTTTTTAGCAATATGTTGCTCTTTACTAATAAATTAACTGTGATTACTTGGTAAATATCTTGTTAGTCACAAGGCATTGTCTTTGTGAGCACTCATTATGTAACTTTTTTCAGATACAGGGCGCTATTATTCCACATTGCATTGTACCGCTTCCAAATTCTAATGGCGTTCAGCTATTATTGTGCTATGACAATGAGGGAGTTTATGTCAATACTTATGGACGCGTCAGTAAAAATATAGTTCTCCAGGTGAGTCTAACTTCAGTTAACCCATTAGCTGTTCACTACTCAATTGATTACATTGCTTTATAGTTTATCTGTGAAAGAAGCTAAGATTGGTCAGTACAGACTGACCAATCTTAGCTTTTTTAATATATACAAATATATAATAACATAAACAGAAACAAAAAAGGTTACAAAACGAGGGTAGTCGCAAAGTATTTTTTGTATGTACTGGCTACAACACGCCAAATGGCCTACCAGGGATTGTTTGTGCGTTGAACTAGTCCTCTTTTCATTGGTATCATTAGAGAGACTGATGTGATACAGTAATAAATATATTAAGTATTGAGACTGCCACATACATAAAAAATGGGGTGCTTGTTGCCAAACGTCCCAATATCGCAAAACCAAGTGGCGTAGATATAGGATTACCTGAGAGGGTACTTCAAATTCGCTTAATACATTGTTATCAATCTTCTTTTTTCCTTATTTTTTTTATTGAAAGTTTGTTTTTCTTGATTTCAGTGGGGTGAAATGCCTACATCGGTAGCATACATAGGTACAGGACAGATCATGGGATGGGGCAATAAAGCTATCGAAATTCGATCTGTGGAGAGTGGACACCTCGACGGCGTGTTTATGCACAAGAAAGCACAACGACTTAAATTTTTATGTGAGCGTAACGACAAAGTATTCTTTTCGTCTGCAAAAGGAGGGTCCTCCTGTCAGATATACTTCATGACTCTGAACAAGCCGGGCATGGCCAACTGGTAGTGCAGTGGAAGCGTTGGAGAGGAGCATCTGTGATCGGAACATGCACGGCGTCCTCTACGCATCGTGTACAACCTTGTTTTGTACAATGCCAGTAGTATAGTCAATAACATTACAAATCATGTGCTTTTGGCCATTCGAAATTCAAAGACTTGTGATAGTGACAGATTGTTGTATTATATGCTCAAAAGACAATCCACAACATTAAATTACATTGAAGTTTGTATTTGAGGACCCCTCATTTAAAGTAATGGTGGCATTTTATACTGACTATAGTTTCAATAAAAGCTGCTAATGATTATAGTATACCTAAGTAAGCAATAACCTCTAGGATAAATGTTTTGATATTGACAACTATTCATAAGTAAATATGCTTAGTTTTTTTATTATGTTGCAATGTTTATTTCTATAAGAAAAATGTAATTTAAATGATACATTATTAATTCATTTATGCCATATTATTAATGATTATGACATTTAGATAGTCGGGTGATGTTGATTCATTTTATGATTTTGATGCCATGCCTGACAAATAGACATCCTGAAGTAAATCATAAAACACATTTTAGCAATATCTTATTGTAAAATTTTATTCTTTGATATACTTTGTAAGTTCAAATTCACCAAATCGGCATTTAGTCATGTCACATGTATCATAAATATCACACAAACTACCAATTATTAATGGATATCCTAAAATTTGGTACTATTTATTATTTATTTGTTATGTACTATATTATTTACATGTATAAAGGTGTAACTGTGCATATTGAAAATATATATTTGATGACTTTTTATTTGATGAACCTTAGCCTAATAAACATATAAAACTATGCCATTTTGTTTTTACTTTTTCACGTCCCCTGGGCCTTACTCAGACAACTAAAGGCGATTGAAATCCTTAGAACAGACACCGTGAGTAACACTAGATATTTGGATAGGCTTTGACTAATAATCTCACTATAAGAGGAATAACTATGCTCCTTTGACGGCCAGATAGCCTGTTTCCCAGAGTTCATTTCAATGAATGATAGGTGATGTAAGCTATATTTTAAAGCTTGGTTATTGCAGATTTTGCGGTTAGTGAATTTATAGATTACTTACCTTTTTGTCGTAGGCTTATGTACTACTGCAAATAAGTTACACCATGAACAAATATACTGAAACCTACCTTGGAAGAATAAATCCTAAACTGACAGTGAAGATTATAACAGTTAATTAAAAAGGCAAGTATTGTTTGATTTTTATTTTATGATTTATTATTGGTCCATGCTGTAGGATGTTACAGTTTTTGTTTCGTATTTGTGTATTAAGAATCATTATGTATGTATCATGAATATGACGTAAAGAGACTCTGCCAAATAAATAACGGAATACCCCTTTTACAAGAACAGTTAAAGTGAAAATTTCAGATATCCACATAAACAGATTATTCTTTGAGATACATTTCCATAGTCAGAGATGGCTTATACAGAATTATAATAATAAAAGCGCTGATGAGAGATCTGTTTACACTTGTGAGAAAATGAGACGGCAGCTGTAATTTGCCAACAGTTTTTGTAAGATATTACAAATATTTTTGAGATTATAAACCAGAGTTCTGAGATAAGATGGGAATAATTAACACATTTAGCATTTCCAAAGAGCATGTAAAATTAATGAAAACTTCACGTACCTATGCTAATAACTATCTTATAATTAGGGTGAAAATATTGTTGGAACGAGACCTTTCCAGCTTCCCAGAGGCCTGTAAGGACCGAAACCCAAGGATGAAAGTATCCAATAGATAGATGAGTAAGCTCAATCATAATGTGGGAAATAAACCTGACCCTGATAACCCTTCAGATTCTTTTTGTGACATGGGCACAAGCATCAAGCCAGGGACAGGCGGCTGCATTTCCAAGTCTCGTAACATATTTACTTTCACTTTTAATTCACTACGAAGTTTGTTTATATCAACATTTAACTGCTTTTGATCAGATTCCAAGAGAACTTTGGTTGCTTCCATGTTGTGCTTCACAAGTACTGATCCAACGGTCACCCAACATTTGCATTGTGATGATTTTGCTATATCACGTAAAGCCTCTCGATTTTGATTTCTCCGTTTGTCTAACATTACTATTTCACGTCTGTCTGATAGAATCTCTTCTGCCAACTTCTCAGCTGACACCAAGTATTTCAACACTTTTTCTTGGTCTTCCATTTTGGTCTGTTGCTTACAGTCAAAACCAAGATACAATCAACTTCCAAGATACAATACTGATAAGCTGTAGTTAGATTGCCTTATAATCACAGAAAGTATTGGTAGTCAGCTTTTTTGTATTCTCTGTAAAAAGATAACAGAACCACTGACATTATTTCATCTTAGCATGTATTTTTATAGTATATGCCTATTTGTATATTCTGCTTCACAATAAACAGATACTGGGTACACTGCCGTGGAATTTGAGTGTGACTGGGCCGGCTACAACTGCCGTACTTCGTATGGATTGTGAGCGAAAACCACCTCCAACTCCTAACAGGATTTGACATCGCGGCAGTCTCAAACGCAGGTTGCGAAACGAGCTCGACTTGGACTTACGGGACTGGACAACTGCAGCACAGGAACGTGGAAGGAGGGAAGGGGTGCCTGGCCTTTGCCCTGCAGTGAAATCCAACAGGCTAACAAGTTACCTTAGGACTGACTAGGAGGTTGTAATACAATATTTTTAGCGGCTCCTAAGAAAAGTTAATTTGTGTTACGCCTGGAAAATCGTGGCGAATGTCAAGTTGTTTGGTGAACTGACTGAATTATATATACCTTTATAGTAAAGAGTATTATTATGATAAAAAGGGAATATTGAGTCCTAATATGTCCACTCCGATTTCCTATTCAAAATAACAATAGCAAGCAGAGCAGGGGAAGTATTTTTGGTAACGGTGATGACAGATGACACTTGTGATTTGACAATAATTGTAAGGATGTTTAATTTTTGCGTAAAACCGATTTCTGGCTTGGCGACGCGTCGCCACGGCATGAGCGCTAATTGGTCCGTTCAAGGTTACGACAAATCATAAACATTATTAGTGATGGGGTACTTAGTTTCTATGTAATTCATTATCGATACTTGTAAGTTGTAACAAGGTATACCTATCTGTTTACTAAAAAGTATCTAACACGAATATTATGGTGTAAATACATATAATAATAGTCTTAAGTATATTGAATTGAGATGTAAGTACGTTACATTCAGATTTTTCATTTTTAAAAAGAAGTCTTGAGTAAAATTCTGGGAGCATATAACGCTATATTCTAATGGGAACCAAATTTCTCGCCTGGTAGGTTTGATCCATTTTTCTTTTAATTCAGCAAATTTAGGGTACCTCAAATATTAGGGCGCAAAATTATTATTACTAAAGATACGAGATAGTAGAAGATACGCCATTACAAATCTAATCCAAAACGCCCGTTTTTTTTTTTTTTAATATCTACAAAAATTTTAATAAAATCAAGTTAGTAGTAAACGAAAAATACCTATATTAAAATAGAAAATATTATAAGCAACGAAATGTACGAAGTTTTTTAAACTTTTGTAATTTATAAACATTTAGATTCAATTTACATGTAGCAATGTAACGATAAATAACATTTTTATCGCTTTTAACAGAATTCATTATAATTAGTTCTGTAATTGAATCGATAACGATATTCTGATCCCTACCCAGCCCGGAACGGCACATCACTACCTTATCAAAGAAAGAGAATTAAATATAAAATTGATTATGAAAGAAAGGGATGTACTGCTGGCGCCGTCGACCAACAACCAATTAAAGATGAACTCCGCCAAAATAAAATGAATTTACAAATTTTATTCTATTTAAATAAGAAATAAAAACAGGTAAACCTGTGAAATGTGGAATAACATTCGGTTTTAAAATTTTAGGTTTTGCTGTGTTTGCCATACCATTATATGCTACAAGGAGCCATTGCACCAAGGATAATTGATAATGTTAGTAAGCGAGCGCAGAGATAGTGACAGGTCACCGATCCGGTCACTACTGACCGAGCGTTTGAGGGCGTGGATTTGTATAAGATCTATTTTCCTAATGTGTTGTGTGAAAGCGTTCGCCCTTTAATAGGTGTCTACTGGGTATGAGGTCGATGGTTGCATATTACTTTTACAAAATAATGTCGATGTTTCACATCTGCCAGGCGTCCCGTGACGGCTCACATTTTTTTTTATGACTGGACATTATGCTGTTGGCCGCAGATGGCCTTGACAGCGTTTACACGGGCTTTTGGTGAGAGCAGACGGCTCTCAACCGGTAAAACTTAAAATTATACACAACGTCACCAAGGGCACCACTTAGGTTCGGACCTCGGCTTGGGGCGTTGCGAGTCGGGAGGAATGGGAGAAAATGCACCCCGCGCGGGCATTTACGGAGATACTTCGACCCCGCCGGCGCGGCGCCGCGCCGGCGGGGTCGCTGCAAAGGTTGAGTGTTTTCTCTGTGGGGGGCTGACGATAGGTTCTTTCTCTGGTCTGTCCGAATTGCTCTATCTGACATTGACAACTCAAGGTGCGTTCGGAAATCGAACGCCACAAGTGTAAGATGTTTGTGTGTATTATTTATTCCTTAGACAAAAAACTACATCGCCGCGCCGGGAAACAGCTTATAATAAAAAAAAATGGGGCTTGCTTTTATCTTTTATTTTACCTCCATTTTGTAAATGGTCGGTTTTCTGGTCGAGTTCGGTTGGTTGTGTCAGTGATCGACTGGCTTGCATAGATTGTAAATTATATTTATTGAAAGAAAAGAAACCACACAAATCACCTTATTATGGATGGACCACCCCATCGTGGATTCCGTGGTGGTGGACGCGGTGGCCCCCCAGGATTAAGAGGAAGGGGTGGTTTTGATATGCGAGGACGGTAAGTTGCATCATGATAGTTTGATATCACTGACTTTATGGGTGCCTTTCGGGGCGCAAGACTGATAGCCCCTAGCCATAAAATCTTAGTCATCGTTCGAAATTTGCTGCGTAGATTGTGATTTTGTTATTTTGTAGGTTAAGTTCCCTATTCCAATTTTATCCGTTTTAGAGGTGGTCCTGGCATGAGGGGACGTGGCGGACCTATGAGAGGAGGAGGACCGCCTCGTGGTGGCCCACGAGGCTTCCGCGGAGCACCCATGCGTGGCGGTGGAGGCGACCGCGGCGGCCGCTTCCCGCCCGGCCCTCAGGGACCCGGACCGCATCCAGTACCCACCATCGAATCAAGGCCAGCGCCTCCACCAAGTGCGTTGATTATTCTGTTGCTTTATGTATTAACCCAAAAAGCTAGCTTCGACAGTTCCTTGACTAAACATGTTCAAGCATTGAATATACATAACCTAAAATTTATGATGATTATGTGAATCACATTTCTGTTTCTATGTTAGATTACATTGTACTATTTTGCTACCCCAGTTAACTGATGAGCTAGCACAAAACACTAAATATCATATATTAAAAATATGCACATGTGTTACAGGTAGGGCAGATGTCATTTTATGTGTTTACTGCTCTTCCATGGTCGGCTTTTGAAAATAGTGTAAATGGCATTGTTCTACAAGACAAACATCACTATTAAAACATTCTTAATGTAATGATGATATTTGGGCTCATGACACAGCTATGCATTGTTTGTATTCCTAATATTGAATGGAGTCCTAGTGCGAGATATGCGTTTGTGGTTATATTATTATTTGTTACTGTTTCTATAGGAGGAGGCTTCATTAATAGAGGCGGTCCTGGAGGTATGAGGGGTCGCGGGGGACGGGGTAGGGGAGACTTTGGTCAAAGAGGTGACAGGGGAGGGGGCCGTGGAGGCATGCCAATGAGAGGTGAGGATGTTTTTAAATTTACTAATTAATTTAAAAGTAACATTTGTCATCCATCAACATCACTGTCCATATGAGTGACATAACTATATAAATATATCCAAGGTCTTCTAGAAATCAACATAGACATTAATATCATACTCATTGTACAAAGTAGTATTGTTTCTTTTCACATCCCATAAATTTGTCTGCTGTAAATAAAAGGTCGCGGCTATCCACGCGGAGGTCCCGGAGGATCTGGAATGGGAGGGCCACCGCCCATGGCGCACCCGCACCCACACCCACACCAACACCAACACCAGCACCCCGGCCCCGCACCCGGGGGCCCGCCACCCGACGTCAGGCCTGCGCCATCACACCAGCCTCTACCGGGTGGTCCTCAAGTACCGCCGTTCAAGAGAGGCGGGGGCGGCCTGCCTCACGGTGGCCCCGGAGGCCCCGGGGGACCGCCTAAACGTGGCAGGTATGTTTGGGCCTACAACCTGCCTTTCAACCATAGCCGCTGCTACCACTTGAAAATGATGAACCGGAATCATGATAGGAATGTGCCGTCTGATACATGGATGACGATAGTCTATCTCTCTGATCATAATACATTTTAATACAGTTTGTAACAATCTTTTGTAAATATTCTTAAAATTAAACTTATTTTGCTGATAGATTCGAAGGGCCACGAGGCGGAGGTCGGCCGCCGCCACAGGGCAACTATCAGGCACCTCCAATGCATCACACACCCCCGCCACAATCCAATGGATACTCGTAAGTAATATAAACTGTTCAATTCCTTGGTTTGATAGTTTAGGCCATCACACACGGCAGCTTAATTTTGTGTCATCCTTTGTTGTTTGTTTCTATTTAATGATAATTGTGCTCTTCTCATATGCCATAACAAGTCCTGGGGCAGCTTCAGGGGTTCCAGAGTTGAAGTATATATTTAATCTTTAGTTATTGTAGTGTTTTGCCATTTTTAAGCTACATAGAAAAGTAAAAAGTACAAATATTTATGACCCCTGTGTGAAAACCTTAGATGTGGGCATCAGCATATGTAAAGGACTTCTTAACCAAATAGATAGTTTTTCAAATTGGCGGGTTGGACGAATGTTTTTCAAAATCGAAAATTTTAATTGAAAGACCTGCTATCCTTGGAGTCTTTTATCTCCAAATTTTATGGAAGCCCTGGAATTTCACGAAACTAAAGTGAAACTTTCTCTGAATGTTGGCCATAATTATAACTGCCATGTGTGTGCCAGCCCTGAATGGCAATTTTGCCAGTTTTGACCAAAATGATGAACCGGAATCATGATAGGAATGTGCCGTCTGATACACGACTGACGATACTCCAAAATATCTGACAATTAATGGTTTTATAAAAAATAATTTTGGCACATTGTTCTCTTAATAAACTTGATAAATTTTTGTAGGAATGCTGGATACCAGCAGTATGAGCAGCCAGCACCGGACCCATACGCACAACCTCAGTACAGCTCACAAGGGTTAGTAGTCTGTTATACCACAACAGTACTTGTAATTTTTATATCCATGAGCCACAGTAATACAATGATGATCACAATCTAAAAGATAGGAATTGCCGTCTGACACACATATGCAGACAATTTAGATCCTGATTTCGCTTAAACAAAGATCAAGCTAAAGCGTTATTACCTCCATAGTACTGAAAGCTTTGGTTTTTCTAGGTCTTATCAGAACAGTAACTATTCTACGCCAGCACCAGTCCAGCAGACGAGTGCAAGCTATAACTCTGGTGGCAGCTACGGTTCTGGTGGTTATGGCTACTCAACTAGTGGTTATGAAACTGATAACTATGGGTAAGTTTTTATGAAATTACTTTACTCTTCACACTTTTATTTGAGTGTCCCAGATGTGTTGTAACTTGTTTTTGTTGTAAGAGTAAGTAATAATAATGAATATTGGTGGACATTTCACACAGCGCCATCTAGCCCCAAAGTAAGCTAAGCATAGCTTGTATCATGGGAACCAGACAACTGATATAATGCTTATATACTTTTCTTTTGTAAACACATACATATAATACATGTTAACAACCAGACACAGAACAAACATCAATGTTACAAATGGCACACAAATGTTTGTCCTGGGTGGGAATCGAACCCGCGACCTACAGCGCAGGAGGCAGGGTTACTACCAACTGAGCTATGAGGCCAGTCGATATAATATCAATAAACATAATGTTGTGTGTAGGGGTAACGCGGGTGGCGCGGGCGACGCCGGGTACGGCACCACCGAGCAGGCGTACGGGGGCGCGGCGCCCTCCTACGACTCGTACTCGCAGCCCCAGCCCGCCTACACCACCTACCAGCAGCAGCCTCAGCAGCAATACAACAACAACTACGGTAAGTGCACCTGACGGTGTCCTGTATATTCTATTATACTTAATAAGTAGTTAACAAGTGAATTTACTGTCTAAAAAAACTCACCGTGGTATGGTCACGCCTTAATACATGATGATATTCATCGTGTGCTTTAGAAAAGAAAGAGTATATATAATCTACATATTTTAAATGATTACTTAGTAGTCTTTATGAAAATGGCCTTTGCCTATCACGAAATTGAATACCGTGAAATGTAGGGATGATTCACGGTAGACCATCTAGGGCCTAGGGTATGAAATAGAACAATAAAATATGTAAACAGTCACTTAAGTGACACAAGGTGAACTAAGGTAAAATTAGTATTGATTTAATATATTTATGTATTTATCGTATAGGAGGTAAAGCAAAATACAATACCTAACCATAATGACTCATTATCAATCGTAGGAAAACCCAGTCGGAATACCTTAATGAGAATCATCCATTAGCGTTGCTGTGTTAAATTTAAAACAATGCCTTTCCTTGTGGAATTATTGTCTTAAATTTCGTTATAACGTCTAAGTTGATGCATATAGGATAAGGGCTATATGATAAAAATAGGAGCCTGTTTTTTGAAATTTAAAAACAAATGTCACAGTATCTCGAGTTAAGATGCAGAATCGATAAGTCTTGATAAACTGCCGTAAAGAATGGCAGTTACTAATTTCCAAGATGCCAAGAATGAAAATAACAGTATTGATAAAGTATTAATAAATATCTAATAAAACCAAAATAATATGGTCTCACTGGTTTAAAAGTAGGTTTTAGGTAATAAGTTATTTTGAAATGAAATTGAAATGATGCTGAGTTTATTATGTATTGTTTGTATTCCAGGCAGTTGGTGATCTGTTTCAATATAACAGAGTATAATATACATATACACATCTAAAATCCATTTTGAATTTATTCCATGGATTGTTTGAAGCTTATGGATTCTCAGGAGATTCTCGCGCGGTTACATTTAGTAAATATTAACTTAGATAATATAGTAGACAAAATAGGCAAAATGTGTGCAAATAAATATGATTTTAGCATGGTTGAAATAATTTTGTCTAGAGATGAATTTAAAAATCTGGCTTTAGGAGTATAGTTTATTTTTATCCTATTTATTTAAGTGTATCTATTAACATAGTAACTTTCCATTATTATTAAATTAACACAAGATAAATTATTCAGTGACTTAGCACTTATGTATTAATTTTAAATATGTAGCTATTTAAGTTTACTCATGGCATGAATTGACATGGTGAGATGTGTTATTATAAGGACTCTTAAAGCTAATAAAATTAATAATAAGATAATAAAAACGTGTATATTTATTTCTTAGATAATACAGCACATAAGTACTTAGTGACAATATACTATGACTGGTAGATACCATACGAGCTATATAATGATGGGGACCTAAGTTGCTTAAGGGATTCCAAAAACATTATTTCTATATTATAATATATCTAGTGAATAATGACAATTTATAGTGGGTTCTAATTCGAAATAAAACAGAGTAAATAAAAAAAATACCTTTTGCAATACAGGTTAGAAGGTAAATATACCAATTGAATTAGTTTGCTTCTTTAGTTGTAAGAATTTATTTAACTTAAGAAAAATATTTAAGTGCTAAAATAACCTGCCTATTTTCAATTACCAACTGCCATTTCAGCACAAAGAACAAGTGAAAACTTAAGTCTATTACACCAAAAGATTATTAACCAATGATGAGATGAGGTTTAATGATCGGAACGAAAAATATGTTTTAATTTTACCTCAACCATATCGTGTTTTATGTTGATTTTAATACAATTTTTCTATAATATGATGTGAAATTATTGGAAATATAATAGATGATTAGGCTCTGTACCGTTCTTGACCTCCATTTGCGTTATTTTTATTAAGAGAGGAGAAGAGTGAAAGGTAAAACTAAACCTCTTCATGATTATTCTGTAAGGTACTGTAAGCGGCTTGTAAGTATTAAAGTGAAATAAATATCAGGGTAAAACAGGTACCATTTCAAATAGCACGCGATTTTATAATATATAATCCACCATGACAGATTATAAAAACAGTGAATCCAAATAGTTAAAACTGATTCACATAGTTACATAAGTAGGTAACAGTGTTCATAATAGAAAATACCAATAATAAGTTTGAAATTAATAAATATTGTTTGACCATGAAAGCATAATACTGAAGTGAGAAGATTTTTCTTTGTAATATGTACTTGGCTGGAAAATTTACAAGTACATCATATTATAGTATTTTGTATCAAATTCGGAATGAGGTGGCTTGGATAAACAAACAGTATTAAAAATTACCTCATGACTACTTAGTTTGAAACCTGTTCAAACTATCCGCCCCTCCAGAGTGAAGAACAAGATAAGATACTCTTAAATTAGTTTAATTTATTTGGGCGAGCAATTCCATTTTAAATAAGAGTAATAAGGATGAACGCAATAAGACTCCAACTGCACATTCAAGGGAGCCATTTGGCTTTTAGCAACAAGAACAACCTCACAGTGATAACAATGGGAAGCTGGGAATTGTCTTGTACAGAACAGTTCAGTGTGTATGCTACTGACTCAATTTCCTGAAGGCAGAGTAAGAATAGGCTCGAAATATTTTTTATCAGATAAAGTTTGTGCCAAGGTCTGCTTTTGTAAGGAGGTACTCCCATAATTTATCTATTTTGTGTTACTGATTCCATGAATCCATTGAAGACAAGGCACTCGGTTATAATAGTCTAAACTGAGTAGTATGTAATAGACTGTAAGTTCTATGAAAATAGAGTCGACTGAGTAGTATGCGTAGATTGTAAGTTCTACTAATGCAGACAAAGCACAATATTTCAATGATGGTTTGAATGAATATTGGATCGACAACTTCATTGGTAAATGCCTTCTTTGAGCTATAATATCTACAACTACGTCAGAAATCAGAATGCTTCAGCTGGCTTCACCAGCTTTCATTGGAGATTCAAAACAATAATGATGAAACAAAGTACACAGGTAACAATTTTATTTTATTACAATTAATTAAAATCGCACACAATTTATACGATCATTATAATATCACGCAGTATTTAGTAGAGATGAAACGGATACTGGTTTGGCCGAATACTGGATATTCGCCAAGCTACGAGGCCGGAGTGCCGGATATTTGGCCCTTTATCGCGTTACACAACGCGATCAGATTCAAAATTTGGTATTCATTCACCACTTGTTAATTTTGAGTACTAAACTAATTAATAAAACAAAAATCCAGCCGGGTACTGAATTACTATCCGGTATCAGGCCGGATACCGGATATTTACCGGATATCCGTTTCATCTCTAGTATTTAGATGATGAACCCTATAATATTATAGGATTCTTTTAAGATCAATACATGCCGTTAAAGTTTGGCAAATTAATAACGATGTGTATAATCCGTGTACGTGTTATGAAGTTATGATATATAACAAAACAGTTAAATGTATTTGTCCATTGCAGATAAGACACGGCCATGTTGCATAATATACATAAAATGTAAGAACTGTTATTATGATACCTAAAGACAATGATCGAAGTAAAATGACGTATGTAGTATGGTTACAAAATATAGTCTTAAAAGTTAGTATGTAAGATCTAAAAGTCGATAAATTATTTATGTAGTTTTCGTCAATACAGTTATTACAGTAAACAACTACTCAAAGGTCATTATATGAAACCTACGACCTAAACAATAACTTTTTAATTAGGCCTAGGATTCGTAAAATTAAGTCTAATCAGAAATTTAGTTTTTGTTTGAATAGGACCGTTGACATGAAAGAAGTTTAAACAGAATAAGTAACTAGTACACCATGTATACAAGAAAATAAAGAACAATTTCTGTTTAGTAAGGCCAGATTATACTAGTAAAATTAAGTCAAACGGATATGTACTCCGTTTAGCACAAGGCCTTAGATTTGTATAATCAAATCAAAAAAGAAGTACCTAATAAATTATATACAAGAAAATAATAAACAGTTACGGCATAAGTTTAGTAAAATTAAGTAAAAATTTATAAGGTATTTGGTACTTGATAGATACAAGAAAATAAGAAACAATAACTCCATTTAGTAAGGCCTAAGATTAATAAAATTAAGTCAACACATAGACGGTACCTAATTATCATTATATACAAGAAAATGATAACTATGTTAAGGCCTAAGATTCTTATAAATTAAGTCTAAAACAGATAAAGTGGTACAATATATAGGTACCTACACCAGAAAAATAATTGCATCGGAAATGCCACTAAAGATCATTTTAGCTGAGATGTAAGGACTAAAATATATTTTTTATTTAATTTATCGTAAGCTGCTATTTGGAGGTTAAATTGCAAAATTATTAACAAATGTGTTTGATATGACTATAACGCAAATTTCAATATTTTTCAGGATATGGATAAAACCCATTGAAGAAAACTTAACTGAAAAAGTTAAATACTGGCGCTTTGCTATGCTGTCTGTGCGTTATCAGAGTTGAGCCAGCCAAGCCGAAGTTATGAGAATCCCAAGCTTATGGTAAGATATGGTTCATAATATAGTGATCTATAATAAAGCCCAGGCCATTGCAATAGCTTAAAACTTTCCAATGAATTTTAGTAGATAGATTGATGCAGCTAGGCCAAATCGACAAGATTTCTGGGCCCACTGAAACTACGTTCGTTCGAATTACTAACTATTCACACCTACATTGTGAGCTGAAACAATGTTTGTAGCCGCCATATTAACAATTTGGTTACAAATAGTGAAGTATATCTAAGACACTGTTGAAACATTCCAATTTCTTAACGTCGTCTAACGGAAATGGTATAAACGTTAATGTCTAAACGTATATACAAAGTGATGTGGTAACAAAGTAACTACATATTTACCTTTATTTGTGACGGGATTTGATCAAGCGTAACAATAAATAATATGACTTAATACCTCTCACTCAACGTAGGTAGAGAAAGACATTACCATCCAGTCGACAGCACCTTCTTTATAACGTAAATCAGCATAACGAGTCTCATTGCTACTTTACTAAAGTAATTATAGGATTTTTAGATTCGTAATATTTTGGTTTGGAACATACAATCAAAACATATTAGTAGATGGCTCAACGCCTCTCATATTACACACAATATATACTTATATATTTTTTCTCCTTGCAGGTCCGGTGGATTCCATGGCTGTGAAAGTAGCTACGTAAAGGTGTATGAAATGATTCGAAAATGTTAATTTTACTGATAAAGCTCCCTAAAACGTATAAAACTGTTTTATTTCCTAGAAGCTTTTACAAAAACACATAAAAAACGCCTGTTTACCATACGGGGGTACCCAGACTGCAGTTTGCCACGATCCTATATTTATCGTAACATTCTTCATACCGCAAGTCGTGTTATGGAAAATGACATTTGAACTGATTTTTTTCCAAAAATCTCCGATTTGGTCTAATAAGGTGCCTCGAGTTCTTAATCCACACAATTCGCATGCTCTAATTTCCACCACATTCATTATTCTGATCCCCTACCGCCATACATAAATTGTTAGCACTGACACCTATATATTCGGCTAGTCAATTGTTACTTGTCAAATGGCGGCGTTTGACAATATACCGCTTGATGTTTAGTGAATATAAAGTTGTTAGGCGCCGCGCATCGGCTGGGTAAGGGCTGGAACTGTACCTGGACGCAGTGGCTAAGATATTTTCCTTCACGTGTTGAACGCCGAGCTCTAGCTCACTGTAGGATTAGGACCAGCAATCAATACAAGTTCATTAGCCGATATCGGCATATAACTGCATCTTTCCGGGATCACAAAAGTAGCCTGTTAATTCGGGATATAACCTATCCTGGTACCAAATCCGGTCAGCCGTTTGAGCGTGAAGGACTACTTAACAAACATACATACATACTTTGGCCATTATAATATTAGTATGATATAGTTACGTATTCAATCTTTCAATATAATTCTCGTAAGTACCATCTCTTATACCATTCACTCTTTGAGAAGTCTTATGGATGTACACGTAAATAATAATGTGTAAACGTAACTAGGTAGAGGAAGCCTCTGCCTAGTTACCCATACACAACAATACGAATCAAGTCCACTAAAGTATGAGTTGAACTTGAGTCGTATTGCGTTACGTCCATCGCCTCGAGACGGGGATGTTGTCTCATGCGCCTGCAATATCACCAGAACACAGCAACACGAGTGCATCACTGCTTGGCGGCGGCACAAGTTCTACTGCTACTTTGAGTTGCCCCTTTCGCACCACCCGGGGGGCACGTGTAGGGATTCAACGGGTAATCACTTACGGAATCATACTGATCCTCTTTATTTTTATAAGTTACCCTGTACATACTTCACGAAGCTCTCGTTTCCACTGCATTTATTTTACCCTAATCTTTCTGCCATGCCCAACTTTCAATACATATCTATACCATACATCTTCAAGAAATGTGAATAATAGCTAATAAAAGAAGCTGATAGCAATTTAAAACAGTATATTGGAATGTAAATAAAAATACAATATTTTGTTTTTAATTTATATTTACTTAAATCTAAGCTTGGGCTTCAGGAAGGGTAGTAATGATATCAGAGTCACCAGGGTCAGTGATGGCGAGTGTGCAAACTCGGTAGTACCTTCCGCAAGCTGTGCCCAACTCAATGTTGTTGCCACTGTAGTGGTGAACTCCGGTTTTGGCTAGGAGAGCATAATACTCAATCTCCGATTTCCTGAAAATTATATATAAATGCATTGTTTTTCAGATGTCACAAACCATATGCCTAAAGTTACATTGTTAACTGGAAATAAACAAATACCACTACATTTATGACTGATATGAATTTACCAATGTAAATTGTAGTAGTGTTAAAATGCAACTGATAATGACAATAATATTGGTGGACAATTCATACAGCACCATCTAGCCCCAAACTAAGCATAGCTTGTACTATGGGAACCACAACTGATGGAATACATTTTTTTTTTGTAAATTCATACATATTAATGCCCAGACATAGATCAAATGTCTATATTCATCACACAAATGTTTGCCCTGGGTGGGATTCGAACCCACGACCTACAGTGCAGAGGCAGAGTGACTACCAACTGAGACTACCAGCTGTGAGGACTGTCAAAAACACTAAAATCCTTATATGGCTAAAATTTTACACTATTACTAATAATATCACTGGCTCTATGAACCCAGTGTGGTGAAAAATTAACGTGCACCTAAAAGAGGCTCCTTTCATGCACAGGTATATATTATATATGTATATTAAACTACTAGTAATTTAGAAAGTTGGTAAACCTACAATTCAAAAGATTAATAAAAGATGAGTTTCACATAATATCACTACTGTTTACACTGATGCTCACCTGCCAAATTTCTGCACATGGCCTCGGACTACTCCATAGGTTTCCCACAGAGAGTCCACAAAGCAGTTTCCATAATTAATGCATTTAAATTAATAATTCCATAAAAAAAAAAGTTCAAGATAACTTCATCAAGAAGGATTTCCTTAACAGACTGCTTAATGGACTCAACTAGAGGGAAGCCATACTTCTTTGTCTAAGACTCCATATGCATCCCTTTGACAAGATATTGGGAAACTCTACTTCTCAGTAGTCTCACCTTAGAGGAGGGGCGTTCTTGGCAATGATGACCAATTTAGCCTTGCCCTGACGGAGCGTTTTCAGTGTCTGCTTGTATCCCAGGCAGTATTTGCCTGATTTCATAACCAGAGCCAGGCGGGAGTTGATAGACTCGATGGTCTTTTTCTGTGAAAGAAAAAATATTGTTCCAGTAAAGGGTTACGATTTCATGTTTTAAAAATAAAAAAAAATGTGAGCCGTCACGGGACTCCTGGCAGATGTGAAACATCGACATTATTTTGTAAAAGTAATATGCAACGCATGCCGTGGCGACGCGTCGCCACGCCACAAATCGGTTTTACGTGCGGCTATAGATGTCACATCAATAATATATTTAGTAGGTATAAGTGACATTACATGAAACTACAATTTGGAGGTTATGAAATGTCACGATGTATTTTCAACCTTACAGATTACAGAATCTGTAAGCCTATCAAACAGTATTTGATATTGGACTTGAAAAAGCGTTTGTTCAATAATAAATGCAACTGAACAATCATGCCGCAAGTCCTGGTGGTAAAACACGTGTATTGTAATGGTGGCTATGGTATCCACGTATATCTTACCTGTTTCTTGGCAGCGACCATTGTTACGGTTGTGACTGCAACTCACTAGAAAAATAAATAAAATATTGAAAAGGAAATGAAATCTCTCAAATTATTAACTTTACAAATTATGAAGAAAATCAGACCTTACGCGGCGAAGTTGTCAAAGAGAAAGATATTTACTCCTTGAAAATGACTTAATTTTTCTTCAACATTTTAGGCCGGCAATAGAATTTTTGGCCTTACTTCAGAATCAGAGCCCGCTTGAGCAGTCTCCCGAGCTTGGCCGTTCAGTGTCCCGTCATTCGGTTTTGTGCTAACAGTTACCCCCATCTCCATGTCTGTTCTGTTAAAAACTTTTTAAAAATCACTATTGATTTTTATTCAAAAAAATTATGGTTATAACATGATGGATTGACTAGGCATAGGATAGAATAAAAATCAATACAGTGATTTTTAAAAAGTTTTTAAAAATCAAATTTTTAGTAAGTTAGTCTACTAAGCAACATATTTTGCTGCTAGCCTTGTTATTAGTTTTAATTTCAGATATATGATTTCTTACTGAGACCTTCTCAATGCCACAGAAATGATGTTGAGTTTTTTTTTATGTAATTGAAGTCACGGAACGAGTTGACGGCCCACCTCTTGTTCAGTGGTTACCACCGCCCATGGACAACAGCAATACCACTCAAGTCCTCTCCACTAAAGTACGAGATGATTCAAGTCGCACTGCGTTGCGTTCATTGTTCTGCTACTTGGTTCATTTAAAAATGAAGGTTACAACTGTAATAAAAAAAATGTAATAAAAGAAAAAGGTGGTGACATTGACAGCAGACCGGTGACGTTTCAAACTTTCTGATTTTAATCCAGTATTGCCAGTTAAGCATGTATATAGCCAATACTAGCATTTTTCGAGTGATTTGGAATCAAAAACTTACGAGTAGAAATTTCCTTTTTCTTAGCATAATTTTTTTTAATTCAAATCCATGGTTAGAATGAGAACAAAATAAAAATAAAACCTTTTGAATGTGGTGTTTTATTCAAATTGACATTTTAACATAGCCTGCTTGTCATCCAGCGTCATTATTAAACTTGTAGAAATTTATGTATAGAGTGACCTTAAGAAGAATGTGTATGAGGTTGCAGGTGGTGTTATTAAGGCTTCTTTGGTATTAAGATAAATTAAGGATACCTTTAATCAAGTAGCGCATTGGAAAATCAGGCCCCAGATTATGCAAAATATACAATAAACAAACTTGGGTGTTCAACAAATCAGTGTTTTATTTATGCATGCTTGTACGCTATTGCTATTGATTTCATAGCGATGAGTGGCGGGATTTTTCGGCTTAATAAGAATAATAAATAATAATAAATATTGGTAGAAATTTCACACATCGCCATCTAGCTCCAAACTAAGCATACGTATCATGTTCTATGGGAACCAGACAATTGATATAATACATAATATACTTTTTGTAAATAATTTTTGTACATAAATTTGAATATATATTTTAACACCCAGACACAGATCAAACATTAATGCTCGTCACACAAATGTTTGTGCTGGGTGGGAATCAAATCCACGACCTTCAGCTCCAAACTCCGAGCTACGAGAGTTACTACCAACTTAGCTGTAGGGCCAGTTAATATTTTGTTTATGTCATTATTATTGATTTTAAATCAATAATAATGTCAATACTACTGTTGTATAAATGTTTTAATTAAATCATGTAAGCTAATAAATATTACAAAAAAAAAGAATAATTAAAAGTTAATATATTTTCCAAAGGTTGATTTAGCATTAAATATTTTTGAGAGTTGGCAGCACTCGTACAATATTTCTAACCCAACCCAATCCAACCAAATCCATCAGAGTGGATACCTATGTATACCATCCTAAAAATTTCACATTTTTATTCTGTCGTGTACTTGTATCTCTAGGTAGTCTAGGTAGTATTATATTGTGAATTATATCGGGCTTAAACTACACTACAGACGGAGCCTGGCGCATGTATCATCTGTTATTAATTCAGTATGTCATCAAAAACTAAGTCAATCGTGGTAGAAAAACCTGCAAGAAAAGAAAGAAGTTCAGGACCTTCGGCAATAGGAAAATTATATCTCATTGCCTACAATGGGATACAGACGCTTGGGTAAGCCAGAAAACAGATATCATATAGTACATACAATGGATACAATTAATATGTTATGATCTAAAATTCTCCTGTTAGTTTAGTTTCTTTCATGTTAGCTTTCCCATGTTTTGTGTTAAGAAAATGTTGTTGTGTTTATGTGAATTTGTCAAATATTAAACGTGGCTTTGCTTGTGTTATAATTTTGTCAACCATTCTGGTTGTCAAGCATTGCAGAAATCAGAAATGATAAACTTTTTTATTTTTTATAACTGTACCATCTATCTCTATATCAAAATTCACCATAATCGATTCACTGGTTAAGTGTGAAAAACAAACAGACTCACCTCACATTTATAATATTAATTAGGATTCAAAGTAACCTTTGCACCCCTTATAGTACCTGATACTTCATTGGAATATGTAAATTTGTTTCAACTGATTCCTCATTTAAATTATTTAGAATTATATATCAGTGTTACTATTATTGATTTTGGTTCCAGGTGGTCATACCTACTGTGGCAATCTCTTTCACACTTTCTGAACAGGGGCACATTAGATGAATTCTGGCCAGAAATAAAATGGACGGTGGTTATTTTCCAAAATGCTGCAATTCTAGAGGTAACCATTTGTATAATAATAATAGCTCTATAACTAGGGTGTACAAACGTTCCACTTCTTCCTCTGGGACCATGAGCAAGATATCTACACAGCGTACAACTACAAGAACTGCCATCTCTCTGCCAATATCTGTGGCGTATTTTGGATAAAATCATGAGTATTCTTAATCTGTTTTTGAAAATGTCTTATAATGTCGCTTTTATATGGATAAAAGCGACATTATAAGACATTTTCAAAATATAATATAATAGGGTTGTGACCTTACTTTTATTGATAACATTCATTTTTATTAGTTCTGCTAACATTTTCGATATTATCATTTAATATTTGTAAAAGTATGCTCATAATTTCTCTACTAAGACTACTGAAAAAAACATTAAATTAAATGAAAGTTTTTTCAGTAGTAAAGTTATTTTTCAGTTGTCAACTGTTGTCTGAAAGACAGTGCTGGTTTTTAACAGTTTATTTATAATAAGTCATGAATATAGATATATTTAATATATTTAAATGTGTAGGTACAATTTATCTATTAGAGACTTAGTTCTTACAGTATGTAAGTTAGGCATCATATAACACAGTTCCTGATGAAAAAAAATACTATTATCAGCTAATATTTGTCCAGGGTTGAAATCAAACCTGCATCCTACAGCACATAAGGCACAGTTACTACCAGCTGAGCTGTGAGGCCAGTCTGCAGTAGAAACCAAAATTTCGTCATTAAGTGGTTCCCATTATAACTGGAATATTAACATACCATGCTAAGTGTATGAGTAATTTAAGTTTTGTACAATAGACTTTGTACCGTTTAATTTATGGAAAGGTCAGTAACAAAATGCTAATTGATTTGGTACCAATGGTTTTAATAATCCTACTTCCTACTAATAAACGAAAGTTTGTCAGAATGTATGGATGTTTGTTACTCTTTCACGCAATAACTGCTGAATGAATTTGGATGAAATGTGATACTAAGATAGCTTATATCCTGGATTAACACATAGGCTACTTTGATCCCGGAAAAGTGCAGTATTCCCGTTGGATGACTTATTCCCTGCGGGGCACCACTAGTATTCTATAAATCGTTTTAAAACATTTTCATTGGAGGAGTATGTAGACTAAATGGACTTCTTTTTTCCCTGTGGGTAGGGCATACCATACCTTGTTTTCTGGGAAAAAATGTATTACATGGTCACATACAATACCATTTAACAGCTCAGGTAAAAGTTTCACCCAGGAACCATTGTTTAAAAAAAAAATGTACAAAAGCAAAACTAAGAAAACCAGCGGAACAACCGAAATGAAGCTAATTTAACACAAAACAATTAACAATAGTGTTACAGCTATGTTTTGCAGTCATTATTATGCTAATTATAATATTATATTACCAGATCAGAATACTTTAATGGGTGATAATTAGGAAGTAAAACAGATAGGAAAGTTAAATCAATTTTTTTTTTTTAATTATTAGCTTCACCTGCATGGAAGTTAATGTTATGTTGTTAGTTCGTCCGGGGAAGTACTGCCACCATGCCCATTTCTGCCGCCAAGCAAGTTCCGGTTTGAAAGGTGTGGTTGCCGGTGAAATAACAGGCACAAGAGACATTCCACCTGCACGTCTCAGAGTTACGGGCGCATATGATGCGACTTGGGTCTTGTCCTGTAGTAGGGGAGGACCCAAGTCGCATCGGTTGTATTGGTAGAGGTTACCACTTAACACCAGGTGGGCCGTTGGCTCGTTCCGTAATTGTATCTCTATCTTTATTGGTTTCTTTAGTTAGAACATGTCAGTCCCATACATGTTTCAGTAATATGGAAATGATTAAAATAATTAGATTAAATAACTAATCATAATAATAATCATCGTTTATTGTAATCCACTGTTTTGTTCCCATAATATTTTGATTTTGATTAAAAGCCCCTAATTATGTATGGGTATGGTATGGTAATTTTAAGTGTTTTTCAAGCCAAATTAATTCATGTTCTTGTGCGTAGTAGTGACATAAATTCTTATAAAATCCTTGATAATTCTTTGACAGGTGGTCCACGCTGCTATAGGGCTGGTCCCATCGGGGGCATTGCTTGTGTTGATGCAAGTTTACTCCCGAGTGTTCCTAGTTTGTGGTTCTCTGCTGCTCACAGAAGGCGCCACCAATAGTCCGGGGCTGCCTCTTTGCATACTAGCCTGGTCTATCACGGAAATCATTCGATATGCCTATTACACGCTCAATCTAGTCAATATGGTGCCTCAAACGTTACTTTTCTTCAGGTGAGTGTTTTTTTTTATTTTGCTGAGTATTTTTGGGCACATAGTGTTGCTGTGTAGCCAATGAAGGTGCCACACAAAGTGTGAACTGACTCAAATGAAGCTGGTGAAATACAGCCACACAGTAGTCTAGTGGCCTAGTAGTACAGTCCCCAAGTTTCAATTCGTAGGTCGCTGGTTCAATCCTGATAGGCACCAATGAGTTTAAGGCGTGAAAAATTTATGTGCATTTAAATCTAGAACTGAGAAGCGATGTTGCTACTAATTAGTGATGAATTTCAGTGTACCCAAGTGTTTATATTTGCTACATGCAAATTGCAATTCCTCACCCGGTCTGCTGCGGCCTAATAATGCTATCATTTACAGTTTATCTATTAGAGAAAAGACTATTTTTTTATCCCGATATTATTAACGGTCACCGTAAGAATGTTGATTTCTTTGAATTTATCACTCAATTTCTGAAGTTATATTGTGTGAACATAATTATTCTAATTTAGATTAATATTTAACGTTTTCTTTTTCAGATACTCAACATTCTTGGTTCTTTATCCGATTGGTATCACCGGAGAGCTTCTTTGTATGTACCATTCATTGGAGGAGATTGCTGAGAAGCAGCTGCTAACATACACCATGCCCAATGCATGGAATGTAGCCTTCAACTATTATTACTTCTTGGTATTTTATATGCTTTTATACATTCCATTGTTCCCAGTTCTATTCGGACATATGCTCGCTCAAAGAAGAAAGATGCTCAGTAAAGAAGGGAAAAAAGTAAAATAGGTTTACTTCTATAATTATTAAACCTCGAATAAAAAGCAATATGATCTTTTACGTTTGTGTATTTTGATATAAGTGGTAAGGGTACTAGATTTATGTGTAGGATTTATAAAACCTGACACGCTTGATACAATATTTCTTTTTAACTTCTATTTCTATGTGATAACTCTGTTTAGTTGTTCCATAGCTATTGGTACATTGGTACAGAATAAAATTAGCATATGTTTTGTTTTATGTAATAATAACAAACTAATTATTATAAATTTTTTGATAAAATTTTGTGATAAAATTACCATAGCATTACACCAAAAAACATAGAATATTGTATGATTTCTCTTCAAATTCCAAGGTTTTGTATATATATATCTAATATAATAACTAGACTTATTGCATCTGTCTGTTTCAATGTACCAGTGGTGTGACACTAAGCTAATGATCTAGCAGTGTTACCATGAGCGGTGTTGAAATTATCTGTTACAAACTCGTATGCTGGCATTGTCGCTTCAAGCGATTTCATCCAGACAACCTTAATTGCATTGCCTCCATAGCTTAAGGGCCCGTTTGGATAACATTTTATTGGACTGGCCCTATAGCTCAGTTGGAAGTAACTGCCTTCTGCACTGTAGGTCGTTGGTTCGATTTCCACCCAGTACAAACATTTGTGGGACGAACATATGAACAGATGCTTGTTCCGTGTCTGGATGTTAATATGTATTATGTATTTATTTACAAAAAAAGTATGCAAGTATTATATCAGTTGTATGGTTTCCATTTATACACAGGCTATGCTTAGCTTACTTTGGAGCCAGATGTCGCCGAGTGAAATGTCTATCAATATTATTATTTTTATGTTTATTTGCTCAGGCGCGCTTGCAGCCATATGCGCTTGAGGTCTGTCCTCTGAATAGGTACTAAATACTCAAAGATAATCTTAATTTTTTGCATGTTATATTTGTTATGGGTGTGGTGGTTGTGTTTTTTTGTTATAAAATATTCTTATTTTAATGGTTATTGGGATAGGATTTTATGAAATAATAAATTATCAATTTTTTATAAATAATTGTGTTTGTTTTTGTAAGTTTTGCACATACAAATATATTAGTTTTTATTATTACGGTAAGTCGAAGTCAAAACATAAAATTGTACCTACCTATCCGTTAGGTAAAGTTTATGGATTTTTATATACAGGGTGTCCGGTAATGAATGGATAACCTTGAAATGGGTCTTAGTAGAACTATTGGGCATTCGGAAAAAAAATCAAATAAAAAAAAAACAATAAGTATAAAAAAAAAACAACAAAACAAAACAAAAAAAAAACAAAACATCGATATTATTTAAAAAATACATATCTTTTGATAATACTTGTTTTTTTTTATTTGATATTTTTTTCCGAATGCCCAATAGTTCTACTAAAACCCATTTCAAGGTTATCCATTCATTACCGGACAGCCTGTATATACAAAAAACATTTCATTTTATTTAATATTATCATAAATCTAGGACAATATCGATACTGTCATATATTATTATATATTTACAGGATCACTCATGTAAATAATGCGGATGTTGATGAAATTGGGGGTTTAAAATTATTATTTGCGATATTTGCAAATAATAATAACGCAAAACATTAGGCATTTAAAAAGATAGGTAAGTTTTTGTTATTAACGCAAACAGATTGCGCGCAAACAAATTAATTAAGATTTGAATCTGTTCCCTAATCAGCTTTGATTTGATTTGTAACTAGCTGCTGTGATAATCCGATAATAGGGCTTGATTATTGGTTATCATTGCGAGGGACCTGTATAAAATTAATAAATAGCTGTGATGCGATTAGTCGGCTCGACTGTGACAAGCAACATGGATAAGAAGTACACCGCGTTATTGCTGGTCGCCCTAGTGGCGGCCGCTGAGGCCAATTCTCATTTGAACAACCCGCTGACATTTTCCAAATTGGATGGGATGTAAGTATTTACGATTCTAACATAAGCAATCTTTTTTTTTTGTAATTCGATCATAAGCATACGCTAGGATTTCCTTTATTGCTGCTGGTAACACACAGATGCAAATGCACACGAACTTCAAAGACCCCGCGAAATTATTATATATTAAAATATTCTCTCCAATGTCCCCCATGCGGTAGCAGATACTAGCACTTATGGCTATCAGCCCCCTTGGGGGGTTTCGAATAGTTTTACTACCATCTGCCACGCACTACTGACCTAAGTGGCAAAAATATATACCACATAAACTAATTTTTGCTGTCAGGTATATATACATAGATAGATATTATATCAGTATTTCAATCAATTTTCAGTTAATTCTATGGATTTTTATATGACATCAATGAGATAAGTATAGATTTTTTTAAATTATAGATAGTTATATTTATATATCATTATATATATTATAGTATACTTAACTAAAACATATCATATGTTAGGAAATAAGTCACAGTCCAAAACAAGAAAAAAGTAAATCATTAAATTTAATTATATTTAGTTATTATAGATAGGTATATAAAAACCAGATTGTAAGAATATTATAGTAAAAAATATTTTTATAATTTGGTCGAGTCAATGATGTCATAATTTATCCTTTAAGAATTCAACTACAGAATATTACTAGCATTTCGTCTAGCACTTTGCATTCGCACTTGTGTCATGGTGTATTTATTATTATGTGTATTGTGTTTATAGGCAAAGATGGGAAGGCCTTGGCTTAGAGGCTGACGTAAACGATTATGTGGACGAGACCATTGATATGATCGTGCCATTCATCCAGGCGAATGGCCTCGACCCCATGACCTTGCCTGACATCGAAGAAGGATTCTCAGTTGTGAGTTCATTAATAACAACTCATTCGGAGTGATGGTCATATCGAAACATATAGGTACCTACTTATCTTATAAGTAGATTCAAAGGGAAGACGCAATTTAGGTTTCTGATAGAGTTCTACTATAATCACCCTGAGGTCGTGCCTGAAAACCAGCGCCGGTCTCACCGCAACTGAGATCGGCATAATGCTGAGGCATCGACCTATTTGACCGCTATTACGAAATAGGTAGGTATGTACTTGTAATTACTTGCTTGATGTACCTATTAGTATTATTATTACAATGTATATTTTTCTTAATTGTTTTCATTCCTTTTTTTGGTGTGTAAAATTAATGTTTTTCTTTCTTTCTTTTTTCTAATTAAGTTTATTGTCTGTCCATGTCCAGTTATGGATTATCGATAGGGGGCGTTAATTAACTACATTTTATTATCGATAAAGTCAAACTCTTATCGATATGAGCAGGTGAGATTAAGATAAAGTTCGGTTAAAACGATTTTAGACATAAAATACTTCGGATAACAAATATGGTAGCGTTTTGTAGAATATAATATACATTTGTGAATATATTCACATTCATAATGCAGGCAAAAAAGTACAACTACAAAATTATGATGTTACTGTAGGTCTGTTAGATTTGGTTTTCCTACGTTGATTAAGGATGTCGAAATGAAAATTAAAAATGGCTACCATTGAAGTGAGGTTGGGGTAGGTCACGGTAAGGGGCCCCCCCGGGGTTTCTGCCTTGTCGCGGCGGGGGGGCTTAGTAACCGTGGACCTTGCCTACCCACGGAGAAGCTAAAGGAACCCGAGAGGGGCCGCTCCTCTGGCTTTGCCTCCAAGCCCAGAAGGAGCGGCACTTGTAGGTGGCGGTGCCTTATGGGGGGCACCGAAACTGAGGAGGGCTGCGGTGTCGTATGGGCGGCACTGCAGCTGAGGGCAGGGGCCGCGGCGGGAGAGGAGTGCCGGTATTACGGTGCGCCGTTCTCCCTACCTTCCGCGGCCACGACGGGGCCGCCACCGTTCGATGGCGGACGCGGTGGGGCCGCAGGGGAAGAGGAGTGTCGGTATAGCGAGGCGCCGCTCTCCCTATCTTCTGCGGCCGCAATGGCACGCGACGGGGCCACAGAACTGACCCGTCGCAGGGGGACCTCGGGCGTCTTGACACGGGGTCGTCGGACGCCCTTTGGCTATTTGGTTCCCGAGGTGGTTGTGACGTGCCGTGTGTTCCGGTGCGTCGTACCCAGGAGGGTGGAGACACCGATGGAGGGTCTGGGAACAGACAGCCGCGGTGGGTTCACGGAAGAGTAACCGTCCCCGTGTTCCCGCCACTAAGCGGCAGAGGTGGACACCGTGGAGTTTTAGTGGGTATATACTCCTAGTCCCACATAACCACTCAGTTTCCCCGTGGCTGGGTGGTATGAGAGTGCATTTCTCAACGAAAAAAAAAAAAAAAAAAAGGTCACGGTAAGGGGGCAGCTTTATTGATAAAATTAGTTGAATAGCTCCCAAATATAGGTACCTAATACTTTTTGATAATTAGTAATTATTCGGTCATTAAAGGCCTCTGCTAGCCAAGCCAGAGAACGGTGGAGGAAAAAATACGCATTCGGTCCGGTGCGCAGCGCGTTATAAATTTGGTAGCCAGTAAATTTTAAGAACGATGTTCTATGTAAACGCAATCACGGTTTCGTGGAAAGCAATGGCAGCGATGAGCTCATTCTCACAAAACTTGGTTCTGTGAGCTCACCACTTATCAACACGGCGAATAGTGACCCTGGCTATTCTCATCTCTTCAGCTGATCTTTAATCTATTTAGAAGTATGTGAACGTGGCCCTGCTTTTATAGAAACTCCTGCTGATCACCTACAGCGCGTGGCTGAAAATAACAAAGGGTTCCATGACTGGGCTCGTGAACGTGAACCGAAACGGAGACCAGAAGGTCAACTACTTCGCCAACATGCTGCGAGTGCGCGTATCGCTGCAGTTCACTGACCTTACGGTATGTTGAACATTTTCACACTGTCGTATGTATTTAAATAAATCATTAACTATACGTATGATTAGGGTTGCCAGGTAGTAAAACCGAAACCGGACAGACCGGCTAGTTTAGCCGAAAATTTTGGTAAAAATGTCGGACACCTCATTTTTTAATCTCACACGACAGTTTTTTTTTTCATTAAAACTTGATTTTTTCATTATATATGATAAAAAATACATAATAATGTAATTTTTTTAAACTTCTTAATTTAATGAAACATCAATAAAATTGAATGATTAAGTCTTCTTTGTTCCAACATATGAAAAATACAATAAAACTGGCAAATTTAAAAAGCCTAACAAAAGCCAAAAACCATCTAATTTGGCCGGACACGCAACCAAAAAGCCTGATTGTGTCCGGCCTGACGCCTGGCAACGCTACGTATCTGTACGTGTACTGTGTACGTGTCTGTAATGTCATATTTGATCTGAATCTACATGACTTGAATTAAATGTTACTAAAATTCAGTCGTCTGTTTTCAATATGGTTGAATTAAAACTACCTAAACTATTCACACATGAGCGTCAAATCTTCCCAAACCTTTCGGGGACTATTTTCTTACCGCAATTCACTTCACACAAATAATATAAAGAATAACTTTTTTTGAAAAATTAAAAATCTATTAATTATGTAACCAACGAAAAAAAACCCTAAAAACTTCCAGCTTATTCGGTTGAGGGGAGATGGCACAAAATTCAGTAGCAAGAAGTGAAAGCTCAAAATCTCTCGTTCCAGTTCTTTTACAACTATCTGGTGAAAGTAATGAATATCGGGCCGACGGGCGGCATCCGCGCCACGCTCAGCCGGTTTGTTGTCAACGTGGATTTGCTGTTCGACTTCAACAACGACGAGATCCAGCTGCAGGAGTTCTCACTCACTGACATCGGGTGCGTTACCTACTATCTTACATCACAACATCCTTTCCCTACGATACTCATATCATTTCGTCATCATGTCGTGGGTTCGATTCCCACTCAGGACAAACATTTTTTTCAACATAGATGTTTGTTCTGTGTCTGGGTATCAGTATGTATTATATGTAAGTATTTACAAAAAAAAAAATATCAGTTGTCTGGTTCCCATGACACAAGCTATGCTTAGCTTACTTTGGGGCTAGATGGCGCTGCGTGAAATATCCACCAATATTTATTTATTTCAAACGCATGCAGTTTTTTATGGGATAATGTCACGGAATAAAGAGATCTGGTGTTAAGTAACCTCTGTCAATAAAAAGTAATGTTATGAAATACAAAATATTAGCATTTAGTTTACCCTGTTCAATTTGAACTTGGCATAAGCTCCATTGTTACTAAATGTCGGAGAAGCGTGCCTGTTTATAAACTCGGTATAGTATTACAGTTGCTTCTTCTTCTTCTTCTTCTTCGAGTCACCGGTTCTGTCGAACCAGTGTGGTAAAAGGATTGTAAGTGCGCCTCAAAGAGGCTTAAAGTTGCTTATATAGGACTAGAAAATACTATGTGATAAAAATAGGTACATATATAGTAGTTGAGTACTATACTTCAACACGAGTCCTTATGTATGGCGGCCAAATATGTATAGTATTAGGTTGTAACGTAGGTAGGTTATAATCACGTGGCCCAACTGTTGTTAAGCCGCGTCCTCTGTCCATGCAGAAATAATTATAATAGTTTGAATTTGTTTCAGCCGCCTCCGAGTCCGCCTTACTGGAAATATTCTGGTGGACTGGCTGGTCACACCCGTGATCAACGTGTTCCTCGTTATCTTCGACACGATCATCATCAAAGTTGTTGCGAACAACATTCGCTCTGCTGTGCAAGGCGCTATCTCAATCATAAACGCCAATGTAAAAGATACTATCCGTTATATCGAAGCTTTCAATCCCTAGATTATTACTAACGATTTATAAAATTAATTAAATAAAGCATCGTAAATATATTTTTTACCGCAATAAACTCCTATGACCTCTCATTCTGTTTTCATTTAATCAGTTTATTAATACTAGTACGAAGTATATCAACCTAATTAATACCTAAAAATGCGAAAGTGAGCATAAAGCATACAGCATACACCACACGACACACAGCACACAGCTTTGTACACACAAACTTTGTATGAAACGTTTTATTGCATCGTTATCGACAAATGATTAGATTTGCATATTCATCTTTTTCAAACTAGTTTTAAAGGAAGTGAAATGGGGGTAGTAGTTTTTTCTTTTTTGATTTCTGTATCGATCGACGACCAGAATTAGTAGACAAAATTAACATTAACACGAGCAAACCCGCGTGTAAAAGCTAGTCGTTCATAAAGCAATGAACTGATTACTTGTTTGTTCAACTACAATAATTGTATAATTGCATCGTTTGTAGTTTCTTCATTTGGGATGCTAAGATTCCTTCCTACCAAACTTGCTCAGCAATAAGCCAAGGTTCTTCATTCGGCCCATTACTTTTAACTTTTTTGTTCTTCGACTATCTGTCCTGGGATCTTGTAAAATCTAGGTGTTCCGTTTATGTGGACCATGGAGAAATAGTCAGTACCTAGTCAGATTTACCCCGCATATACAGACATTATGGTGAAACGATCACTTTATGATTCTTGAATGACTGACGAATGCACCCTTACGTCATCGGAGAGACGAGTACACCCTCAAGTTTAGAACAGGATATATTATCTTACCATTTCCGCAAGAACAAAGAAAACAAAAGAGAAACAAAGTTAAATTATTTTTGACTAACGTGGTGAGATGCCATCAAAAGCTTGAAAAATGACATTCGATGCGCAGATTTTTTTTTTATTGTGTACTTGAGAGAAATTTCCCCCTTACTCATGCTCAAGTTGTTTGACGGCAACTATACCCGTGTATGCAGTCCTTTTTTTGCGGTCGGAAAGGCAAATTGTCAAATATGTCACAAATCTAAGTAACCGCATGACATTGACAGCACAGTGTGTGACATTTGCTGACCACACCGCACAGCTTTCGAACCGATTCTTCTTGTTCATGTGTTTTTATTTATAACTCAGTCTTGTAATAGTTCCAATAAACTTTGAAATGGGGAAGGTAAAAAAAATGAAGCCCTCACATGTAGGCAAGAATGTAGCACTTGCCGACCAAATTGAGACAGCCCGTTCTGTCAAATCCAAGTTTAGAAATAAAGAAAGGAACAGGCATGACGACGACGACGAAGTAAGTGTAATTATCAATTCAGTTTGTTTACAGACAGATATTAGATATATTTCACTATTTTTTAGATACTCTACTATTATCCGTGTTACATTTATTCATAATACATATTGTAATCTTCACGAATCTAACCTATTGTTTACAGTTTGTAAATGCTGACCTTTCCAAGAAAATTTTAAAAGCAGCGAGGAGGCAACAGGCTGAGCTTGATGATAATGATGTTGGCCCATCTCCTGCAAAGCATGTCACTCTTCCAGCTTCATTTAATGGTATCATACAAACATTTACATTATCAGGAAACACTGTACTGTTAGCTATTTTGATTTTTATCTATGTAAGCCATGTTGCACTGGCAGAAGATTATTGTAAAATTAATGATGTATTTGGCAATGTAATATAAATTAATGCTGAAAAAAGACAAATTAAAATATATTTTTGCATTGATAATAATGATATTTATACCATAAAAGTTATGTTTAAGAAAGACAATAGCCTTCATAAGGATGTGGCTGATTTTCAAATATTTTAGTTATATAAATAAATAATCTGTTTAAGATGGAGATTCAGATGCAGAGTCAGGTTCAGATAAAGATGACTTGGATCCCGATACATACTATGACAACATTGAAATCAATGAGGAAGATGAAGAAGCTCTTAGAATGTTCATGTCTTCAAAACCAGAAAGAACTAGGACTCTGGCTGATATAATAAAAGAGAAAATCACTGATAAGCATACTGAACTTCAAACACAGTTTTCAGATGTGGAAACATTAAAATTACAGAATATTGATCCCAGGTTACCTTTTTTTACATTTTAATGTATTTATAATAAAATACTTTTTTATATAATAACATATAATATGTCTCATGCCCAAATCCAGCCCTTACGCAGATGCAGATATCTGAAGGATAACACATTACAAATGCTTGAGCAAATTGCCCATCACCTCGATGATCTAAAATATTGTTTCCCACAGAAATGAGTCATTTTAAGGGTTGTCCTTCCCTTTCTCAAGCCACAGAACTATTTCTTATACTCTGCATCAATCAGAATTATTTACTGTTTGCTTCAGGATAAAAGCTATGTATGAAGGTGTGAGAGATGTTCTGAAAAAGTATCGATCAGGAAAGCTACCAAAAGCTTTTAAAATGATACCAAATCTTCAAAACTGGGAGCAAATATTGTATCTCACTGAACCTACTACTTGGTCTGCAGCTGCTATGTATCAGGTATGTTTCTATTATTTATAGAAAATATTAATATGTAGAAGATAGTAGAAAAACGAAGGGAGGCCTTCAACTTGACTTCAAGTACAATATGTATTCTAAACATGTTTCAGGCTACCAGAATATTTGCATCCAATTTGAAAGAGAAGATGGCCCAGCGTTTCTATAACTTAGTGTTACTTCCTCGTATCCGGGATGACCTTGCCGAGTACAAGAGGCTTAATTTTCACTTGTACCAGGCGCTAAGAAAGTCTCTGTTCAAACCTGGTGCATTCATGAAGGGTATTTTGCTACCACTTCTTGAGGTAAGCTTGCAGATTTCATACTTTTTAATTATTATATTAATATTCTGTATACAAATTAATTGGTCTGTTTTTTCATGTTTTCTAGTCTGGAGATTGTACCCTTCGTGAGGCTATCATTGTGGGTTCGGTGTTAGCAAGAAACTCTGTACCAGTCTTGCACTCCAGTGCAGCTTTGTTGAAGATAGCTGAGATGGACTATACTGGAGCAAATTCTATATTCCTACGTATACTTTTTGACAAAAAATATGCATTGCCATACAGAGTTGTGGATTCAGTTGTTTTCCACTTCTTAAGGTATTATTATGACTAAGTTTCTTTTTCATGGGTGTAAGTCAAGTCAAAGCCAGCCGTTTTTTTATGTGTGAGGGAAGAAAAATAACTATGTTTGGTATTGGGAGTAGTAATACATATTATTCTGGTTGTAATATAATTGGTCTGCTAGATGGGCTATAATGATTCCCAGCATGTGCCATTTCTCCCCCATTTAGAATTATTTTAAAGCAGGTGGCGACGGAGGCCTCAATGACAGCAAAAGGGGCTATGTTGGTGGCTGAAGAGTGAAGAGATACGCTGCAGTTTCACTTAGTGCTACTGCCAATACCAGTACCAGTACTACTACCAGTATTTATGCCCTTAAACAGTTTCCACCCATACTGCAAATGTTCCACTGTTGCAACACATCCACAACTGCCAGTTCTGAGAAGCAGGAGGTCTCCGTCTACACCCATACAACAGTACTACTACTATTTATTATAATTTATACTGTCAAAGAATATTTAGTTTAATATTGAATGTTATGTCCTCTAAAGGATAGTCAGAAAATAACTGTTTGTTCCAGGTTCCAGAGAGACCACCGCAATTTGCCAGTGCTGTGGCATCAGGCTTTGCTGACATTTGTCCAACGCTACAAAGCTGACATTTCAACTGAACAGAGAGATGCCTTGCTAGAGCTACTGAGGAAACAGAGCCATCCAACTATCACATCAGAGGTAGGACACAATATCTGATAAGGAGTAAATAGCAAAAATAACCATTTTCACTAGTTTGAGTTACCTACATGGTAGATGGGGTGATTCTTGCATATAAAGTATATTTACAGGACATTATATAATTTATTTATCAAAGTCTAAGAATATATATATATATATATATATATATAAAGATTCAATTTATTTATTACAGATTCGAAAGGAATTGCAAGTAGCCCAGTGCAGAGATATTGAATCGAATGAAACAACATCTAATGCGATGGCTGTGGAGTAGCACTAGTTAAGAAATAAATAAACTTGTTTGTACTGTATACAACATTCTTTTATTGTAATAAATTGCTTATTTATCCTGTCTACAATTTCCTTAATTTATCATTAATATGGTAGGTGTAGTGATTTGTAGTGGAAAATAGAAGAAAATCTAGCTTCTATGTTAATGGGCGAGTAATCATGCGATGGCTGTGGAGTAGCACTAGTTAAGAAATAAATAAACTTGTTTGTACTGTATACAACATTATTTTATTGTAATAAATTGCTTATTTCTCCTGTCTACAATTTCCTTAATTTATCATTAATATGGTAGGTGTAGTGATTTGTAGTGGAAAATAGAAGAAAATCTAGCTTCTATGTTAATGGGCGAGTAATCATGGGTCTATCAACTTGACTGCCAACTAAATGCACAGGCGGTAAGACTGTCCCTTGGCATTCACACTTTCTTCCCGAAACATAGTCAAACGAGCCCACTTTTGATCGACACTGTGAACAGGTTATCTTTCCCTTAGTCCATTGCTCGTCCTCCACTTTAACCCTTATCCAGTCCGGCAGCTTATCTTCAGACAAGAACACGAAATTGTTCAGGTTGTAGCTGTTACATATTTGCTGGTCACAGGAAGCGCTGTTCAAAACTATTGACAGATCTTCGACTAAAACATGTCGGCACTTGTGGCACTTTATAACTCCTATTTGTGGTAAATCCATTGGAAAGCAACCTTATACCGATAAATGTCATAAATATAATTTTAGTTTTATGTTCACAGTTCATTTGCGTTCATTAAACGTAAATAGTCCTACTTTCATGTTTATTTACGTTTGTTTTTTATTTTTTTAACCTCTTTCAAAGTTGCCAAGTCCAACTAAGTCCTAGTCGTCAAAAATAAGGCGTAAAGTAGCTAAAGTTGCAGTTATTTTTGTCAATTATCTTTAGGGACTCAAAACTGTATATAATTTATTAAGTCCTCGTGTCTCAACAAAATTGGGTTTTAACATATACACACAAAAATGTAAGTATATATGTATCTTACAAATTTCTAAGAATTGGTATAGCCATTTTCTAAGATAGTTTGGTGTAATTGGTGTAACCATTGAGATAGCATAAATGGCGGAAAAATCGGCTATTTGGCAACACTGGTCTCTTTTTTTTAGGTTATGTTCCTCCCTAGTCCTTGTTGCTTATAGGCGATTGCGGCTTTAGTCATATTTTTCATTGGTAGGTACTGTTGTTTTTTATTATTCAATGAGAGAGGCTTTCACTAGCTGAACCCCATAAAATTACAAGTAAAGACATTTAAGTGCTTTCAACTAACTGGTATTGGGTTATTGACCTTTATCATGTTTAGGAACCAATGAATAATTGTCAAGTTGGTGTTTTTGACTAACAGTTCAGCAGATTAGATTATGGCCAACGGGCATGGCAGAGGACGGAGTGCACAATTGGAGGCAAATTCAAATAATTTTAATATAATTCATATTTGAATTAAATATATATAATGTATACATTTCTAAATACCTACATCATTTACTGACCAGCACAGAACAACACAAGAGTCATTTTATATATTAACCACGTAAAAATCAGCCATACTGCTTGTAGGCAGAAATGGGCATGGTGGCAGTACTTCCCTGGATGGACTGGCGTGAGTTCTACTTGAGATCCAGTTCCCAATCCAGGCGTTGTTTCCCGGCAACATCGGCTACTGAGTCCTTAACATCAGAGATGATATAGTTGTGAAAAAGATCAAAAGTAAACAAAAAAATGAGAATCGATGATCATGTACACCGAACAGGACGGAAGATGAGTGAGCTTCAATACAGATTTTCAAATAGTGAGCATTACCTGCTATATGAAAATCATGTGTCCGACACGACTCCTTTCAGTGATTAGTCGTCATCTGAGTTTCAGTTTTCCTTCGTTTCCGGCTGAACTAGTAAGGACCGCTTACAATAAAAAATTCGAAAGGTGATATAAATAAATAAAACAACAAGTCGCATGTGCGTGATAATATATTTCACTGAACTCAAACCACGAGATTATTGCGCTGTCCAATGATTGCAAATTTATATTGAACTATGTGACTAATGTGCTTTTTATGATCTAAATACATATAAGTATTCAGCATTCAATAAATTTATCTATAACATCGTAACAATAATGAACAAACGTTCAATAATTTAGTATAAAATTTTAAGCGGAAAACCTTAGAATAAAGTATTTAAAAACGAGCCGTTTTAAGACAAAAATTAAAACAATCCTGATAAAAAGCTCATTTTCTATTTTAATTCACTGCGCTGGTATCCAGAAAGTATTGTTTTTTATTTACAAAGACATCACAGGCATGGCTATAATAATTGTTTTAGCATTTTTATTCAATGACTGGCTTAATGAACATCGCTTGCGAAGTCTTATGGATTTTTAAAATAGATGTAAACACGCAACATGCTTTAGAATATTTTGTAAACTCAACTTAGATGATGACAAAACAATAGTCAATTTCATATAATTAGTATATAGTATAGATACATAATAATGATATTATGCAACTATATATAACAGGGATATAAGGAGATATTTTACACGATAAGAAACATATGTATTTATACATTCTGTAACGCTTAGTTTAAGATATAGTGCTTTATAAGGTAGGTAGGTGTAGTTTTTTCCGTATTAGATTAGAACTTAGAAGCTATACTTTCTAAGGGCACCAACCTGGGAATACTTATTTATTGTCAATGAGTGTAGGGATTTAATAATAAGTAATTAGTGATCACTAAATCTAATATTAATGCATGTGTATTAACACTTGTGGGTAAGCAAATTTCTAACAAAATGATGTTAAATATATTTTAGTGATTGTAGTAGTATTAGCAGTAGTAGTGCATTCTATTTTTATAATGTACTAAGCTAATTTCATATAGTTCATACCTGGCGGATACTTATTCTTGAAATAGGTATACCTAATGGATCGAAACACCAGGAAGCAAAACACTTCGGAGATATACTCCGGAAGTACATCGCAACAATTTTTACCGCCAAGCAGTAATGCACCTAATATGATTGTGTTTTGCTTTGAAGGTTACATGAGCTGGGGAAATTATAGGCACAAGGACGTTCCATTCTCATTTCCGGTTGACAAATGCAAAGTAATACGATTTAGGTCTCTCCCTAATCGCTATTGCAGCTTTTCTGAACAGGTGACATTTATCAAAATAAGGTTTTGTAATTATTGTTAATAAGCATAATACACTTGCACTGTGAATAATGACACATAAACACTTTGGTTTGGTACTAGTGCATACAGAATGTACAAATAATAGGTACAGCAGGCATCTCGAACTAATCATGTCAGTGCGCTTAAATTTTCAGCTTAACAATATAAAATTTCGATCACAGACAAAATTACATAATACAATGCAGCGTTAACTTTGCGCTTACGTTGTTGAAATATAAAATACTTAGCGTTACAATACTCTAATATAATAATTGCGAGATTATTCAAAGCTGAAACAACCAGATTTCGGTGACTGATGTACTTATTTCAAGGCAACAATTCTTAAATAATTTGTGGTGGATTTCTGTAATGTTGCAAGATTATCAAAGCATAGTACAGGTGGAAAGTTTTAGTACAGTTATCTTTGCTGGATGTGTCGTGCCCAGTTTTAATTTTCTTCCTACCTACTACGTATTATAATATGATAGGTAATCCCGAGTGCACATTCCATGAAGATTTCTGACTGAAAAACTTGACACAACAAGACGAACAGGCAGAAACGATATTATTCCATCCAATTAGGTACCAACAGTATTACATTTAACTAATTTAATTGAACAGTTTCTCTAAAACAACATATTTCACTCATCAAAATGTAAGACAATAAAATAACGGTCTTTTGTAAACCATTTAATCTAGCAAATACCAAAAATTTCAAATTTCTAGCAGCTTCAGGGTTTTAGAACGAAACGCGAATGATTCTGATGCGTAGAGTGCCTTTGGTTTCACGCTAGTTTTTTTTTTAGTTTATGTCAATCTGTCGCTGCCATAATCCATAAGTTGACATACCAAACATGGCTGAAGGTTTACGAGTCTTATGAGTGAATTCTTAGTAGGTAAATTACAAAAACCCACCACTAGCAAACATCTTTCAGCAAGATGGCGACAAACAATTGCCTACTCTTATTACTATACTAAACAGGGTAATTATGTTTGTAAGGTTAAAAAAACCGAGGCAATTTGATAATAAGGCGCAATTAAATTTTTCATGTTAATGTGGATTATTTTTCAAGGAATTCTCATAGATTGCTTTAAGTTTAATGAACACAGAAATAGTTTAAAAAAAAGAGCATGAAGAGCATTTATATTTTTTTATTGTTTAAAATTTCTCCACATTTACTCCTTTTTTGAATTATACCTATTTAAAAGGGCGATGCAGCTACCCACAAACGCTATCTTATTTTATTAATTGCGCAACGAATATCTCTAATCTCAGTAATATTTCGTTAATGCTAATTCATGATGACTTCCTTTTGGAATGGTACTGACTCATTGGAATTTGGTTTAGGTACTGAGAATATTTAGATGTTGGAATAGATAATTCTTACACAATCAAGCCGCGTCACAAGTGAGTAGATGACCGATTTGTATATAAAATTTGGTGCACGGACAGATTTACAGAATAATTATAGGAATATTTTGATCTCTGAAATCGGCAGTCACTAAAAATAATAATTAATATTCTGTTTTTAGTTTTTAATATGGGTTTTAGTATATACATTTGCATTGTTGTTTATGGCAAAATAAATACTCTTTCTTTCTTTTCTCAGTCACCGGCCACATTATGTTAGAATAATATACAACGGGGAAAAAATATCTGTTTAAAATCTATCATGTCATTGTTTTCTGTATTGATTCAAGATATCATTGCTATTTTAAGACTTCCAAAAGTTTAATTACTATACAGAAAATATTGGCCTATTCAAAAACGTGAAGTAGGAACGATATAAAAGCTTTTAAGAAAACGTATATTTCGCCAAAATTGGTCATGAACATTGCACGATTGAAAATATACACAAACACTGTTCTCTTTAAAAAAAAAATACGTGTTATTAAAAACTAGATGCCAACTAGTTCAATAATTTTATAACATTTGTATTTTATAATCCGTAATAAAATATAACCAAGATCTAAGCATTCGATTCAGTGGTATTACCACTCAGCATGTTTTTTGTTTAGGCCAACATGTATTTAAGGAATATAAATCTTCGGACACTGTATATAACACTTGGAGATTAGTTGAATAGGTTCTTGTAAATCTTAAATTGTGATTAGACAAATGGGCTGTGCTATTTAAAATTGATATAAAACTAGGAATGTAGTTGAAAAAAAGAGTGCATCCGTGTCGGGAAACATACCTACTAAGCGTCCAGAAAGTTTATAACTACCATAATATAGATAAAATTACCAGTTAGTATTGGTAAACGACACTCAATGAATGCTTGATTTCTATAACATACGAACGGTTAATCATCTGCAGGTCGCAGGATCGCCGGGGTAACGTTGTTAGAAATCAAAAAAGTATGCATTATTCTATACATCAACACCACCATGGTAATCCTGTTCCTGAGGCAAGTAAATAATAAATAAATAATAAATATTGGTGGACATTTCACACAGCGCCATCTAGCCCCAAAGTAACCTAAGCATAGCTTGTGTCATGGGATACAGACAATTAATATAATACTAATACACTTTTTTCTTAAAATACATACATATAATACAAATCAACACCCAGAACACACACAGACAAACATCTCAGTTCGTCACGGTAATGTTTGTCCTAGGTGGGAATCGAACCCACGACCTACAGAGCAGAAGGCAGGGTTACTACCAACTGAGCTGTGATGCCAGTCATTAGTAAGTATGTTACTGGAACCCACCATAAAATTTATTTCATAACTATAATCTTATGTTACTTTTAATGACTTAAGAACAAAAGACACCCTGTGCTTAAGCGCTATAAGTCAACCTCTAATAACATCTAGCGTGTTTAAAGTGAATGGAACAATGATAATGTTCACTCAGTTTAATACTAAATCAAGTCATTTGTTTTAATTGTAATATTATTTATAAATACACTGTGTTAAACGTATGAATGAAAAATATAATTATCTGCCTACATTTGGCAATTATTGGCTTCCCACAGCTTTGGTCTTGATAAATATAATGAAATTGTCATTGACTCACTATTAGCTAGTTTAAAAATAGTATTAGCTGGTTTTTAGTTATTATGAGCCGAAAAACAAGTGATAATCCTAACAAATTTACGGTACACGCTATTTCTGTGTACTTATGTTATTCTTCGAGTGTCAATGAAAACAGCGATATTTATACATTCTATTATTCAGCATTCAGATGAATCGAAATCCTACTACTACTAAAGCAATACCCATTCTAAACGTAGATCTAGAGTGCTGGCCGTACAATAGTAGTTTAAAGCAAAGCTATGAATTTAGTTAACTAGATAGATTTGAGAACAAGTGTACATTTCAAAATTGACCAATTTACAAATCTAAGCTACGCTGTAAGTACTAAGTACATATATTTACAACCACTAAGTTGCGAACAGAATGTACCTACATAATAATGTCGACTCAAGTAACACTGGTTTCGAAACAAAGTAAATCTTCAAATTTAACTCATGGAACACACGTTATTGTTTTCGTCAAACTCTACGCACATGGTAGATCATGTTTAACGGGATTTGTTCGTACCACGAGCTTGAAGTAGCGGAAATACTTTTAATTTCTGAAATAAAATATTTACGTCAGTTATGATTTTCAGTTTTTGTGTAGTACACAAAAACTCGTCTACTATTGCGTTATCTTTTACATACTACTTGGTATGTAATTATGTAGATTTTAATTAATTTGAGCGTAGTGATTACTCTTTGTAGGCACTAATAATTAACATAAACTACACAATAATCCGTTAAAGATTTAAATTAGTTTTGTTAAAAACTTCGTTTTATTTTTCCATAAAACTGTATACAGCTTTAACTTTTCATTATTAAAAACACAACCTTTTTAAAAATTAAATTTTTATAACATTTAAGTATCTGAATACCTTTATGTATAGATAGGCATTTTAACGTATTGATTGCAATAATACTCATTACTTTATTACCATAACCATCATACTTCAATTTCTTATTATCGGTAATTTATTATTGCTTACAATGATATTATAGTTTTGACAGACTGTCTTAATACGTAAATACATTTTATAACATAAAAAGTTATTTTTGAGCCAGAGATTAATAAGGTATAATGAAATAATAAATGGGCAGATTAATATATCAATGGAGTAATAGATGTATCGTCTCGATTGTTTTGAATATTAATTGAAGGTCTGGTTCATCTGCATTTGCAACAAAGTGAGTACCACGATCAAATGCGTGTTTATAAACGCACTTCTACAAGGAGCATTATTCGTTGAACTCACACAGTAGCGTTATATACTATGAACATGCAAGGAGCAAGGACGGGTCAGAAGCGTTTATGGTTTAGGTACTCTCTTTTGAATATGTTCAAGGTTTTACGTAATCTCTCAGTCTTATTATGCCTCGTACTGTTTCAGCGGCGTATTAACATTGTTTCAATTTATTATTGATAATATACTACATATTAGTATGTAAGTAGATTACGAAAAGCCCTCCGTGGTATTTCCGAGAATAATGTCCAGATAGTGCTATTGTAATTTTTTTTCTATAACTTCTATGCATTAACGACTTCACTTATGAGCCTGTAAATTACATAAAACTAAGCACCCAATAATATCCACCACGTATTGCCTCTTCAACCACTCGTGTAACTTGCACTACAATAAAATGGGTTCGAGCCTCCTCGTCGAGTTCATTCGCTGGACATTCTAGTATTAGACAAAAGCAATAATACTCACGCATTTCATATTTAATACAAATGGACTCGGTACGGGCGGATCCACCCGTTCGCGAGATCGCGAGGACGTTAATTTAGGCGTAACAGAAGTACAAAATTGGTCCATGTACGGGTCGGGGCCGCATCATAGGAAGTTTCGATCGTCATCGAGCCGGAAACGCGAGATACGCCGGCAGAAGTGGAAACGCGATGGAGTCCGGCGGGGGCGCGTGCCGGCGGACGCGAGCGGCTCCGCGGCGGCGGCGGAGGAGGCGCGCGAGCCGCTCGTCAGCGAGCCGCACGACGCGGACTCGGCGAGCGAGGGCGTCGACGGGGCCGGCGCGGGCACGCCCCTCTCGCTCGCCTCACACTACCTGTAGAAGGAGTGCGAGTGCGGCGGCGGAGGTAGCGCCGGCGGCAGCGGCGCGTGCGGCTCCGACGCCGACCGCTGCACGCCCGGTGTGCGGTCCCCGCGACCGCCGCCGCGCCCGCTGCCGCCACGCTCGCGCTCGCGCTCTCCGCTCCAGTTCCACTCCCACTGTAATCAAAACGGACGACATTACGTCCACGCATCGAGGTCTGTTTCATTATTATATTATAGCAGTCAAATCGCTTCTTACGTCGTTCGAATGGGGTACCGAGAGCGAAGCCTTAGGCAAAACCGTGGAGGGAGTGTGTCCCGGCTGCCCGTTGTGTGCGGCGCTTCCGTCGCGCTGCTGCAACAGCTGTAGTATTCGTCGTACGTCCGAGGTGAGCCCGGTCTCGAGGACGGCCACCCGTCTGCTCAGTTCATCGAGCCGGGTCAGTACCGTCGCCACCGTCGCCGCGCCGGCCGTCGAGCCCACGTTTTGATACTGGGGTGACACGCTATCCTGGAAAGTTTCGGAAGAGATGTTAGTCGAGAGTTGCATTTAGGCGTTGTCGACGAAAAGGTACTGATATCACCTGTGCGGCGTTTTGGGTCTTCTCAGTGGAGAAGGGTAGCGCAGCGGGGCGGCCAGTCTGGTGCAGGTTGACGGCGGAGTGTGGGGCGGAGCGACTGGACGGCGCGCGCTCCGAGGCTGGTGCCGGCGTGGCGAGGATGTCATCGCAGGAGAGGTGTTGGTGCGTCGGCGCGGCCGGCGGGCTCGGCGTCGCGTTCGTGTAGTACGAGCTGTTGTTGGTGCTGAGGCTGGAGACGGGCAGCGTGGCGCTGTGCGCGGGCGTGCTCACCGCCGGTTCGCCTGCGGCTGCCCCGCCAGTCAGCGGTGACGTGTCGTTCAACGGACCTACTGATGACTGCCGCCTGACGCCCGCGCGGCTCCTATATGTTTGTGGCGTGGATTGCGCTGGAACGTTATCGAGAGCAATGAAGCAAATGAAGGTAAAGGTTAAAATAATCGCGCTTTAGTTTTCGCAACTTTTGACTAAATTCTAATTGACTGTTTATATTGGTTAAATGACGATTCTGTGCTGACTGACTACCATTGATGGAACTGTCTTGGTTTTTACAGTACGAGTATTAGCTGGACCTGACAGGATAGGTATGTCATTGAATGTACATTTAGGATAGGATGAAATTATGACAACCGCTAAATCTATTTACCTAAACATGCACTTTAAAATTGTATGTATACTTACAGTACTTGTTGTGTAGCGGCTGGTGTGTTTTATGATGGTAGAGGTCTGGGAAGCTCCGTTTAAGTTGCGCTAGCATGCCTGCACACAAGGGCCGCGCTCAGAGCGGGGCGACGAGCGCAGAGGTAACGGGGCCCAAGTTATAATTTTTTTCAAGGCATAACTTAGTTACTGTTTAGATTACGTCAACTATTTTTATACCATTGAGCACCCCGTATACCCCTGCCCGTCGCATTTATAAATAATAAATAAATAATAATAAGTAAGAAAACAAGCGAAATGCATGCTGCTTTAAATTAGATTAGTCCTACCACATACCTACTATACATATTAAGATTTTATTTCATCATTTTTGGACAAAAATTTCGTCAGTAATACATATCTTCTTTATAAATTTATATAGTTATTTAGATTATTATATAGAATATTATCATATGTCGTCAAAATATTTAACAAAAACACAACAATTATTTGTTACAAAAAATATAACAAGAATATAAAATTCATATTGATCACAGTAAGTCCCTGATCTCCGGGTAGACATAAATCGATTTAAAAGAATTGAATACTAAACAACATATACAAATATGAAAATAAATAACAAAAGGGAGGAATGCATATCATTTCATTCATTTCTATGTGTATCGTCTACTCTATTGATAGATAGGATACGTCATACGACCATGATATTGCGGCACGGACGTATAAGTGTGGGTACAGTCAGAATTTAGAAGTAGAAAACATTCCATCTATATTATGTTTCAATGCTCACCTGTGATGGAGTTGAGAGTGGTTGAGCGTTGTTTGCTGAAGTTAAAGTTAAGTGGAGTAACGTCTTGACCCGCCTTTTCCGCAGAAAATTCTAGAATTCCGCGGCTTGGCGGAGTTTCCGTGTCGTCATCACTGCACTGCGAATCCTGCATTTTTTTTTTAATTACTGTATGCTCGCACTTGACCGCAATCTCACCTGATGATAAGTGACGATGTACGATATTTTTTTTTATTTTTTTTTTATTGATTTGCAAGCATGCTACGATGTAGCATGCTTGCAAAGATATAATACATATTCACTCTCCTCTTGAAGTCCTCCAGATTATAGTTCTCGGGAAATATAGACGCATGCAAGGAGTTCCACTCTTGGGTTGTCCGCATTATGAAAGTGGAAGCAAAACGCTTCGTACGGCAAATGTAAATAATATATTGTTTTTGCAACTTGCTTGGCACTAATGTGGTTTCATGTTTCAGTTTATAGACACATAATTTTTTTGATATCATATTAGTGACAGAACGAGCTGACGGCCCACCTGATGTTATGTGGTAACTGCCGCCCATAGACAACAGCAATACGACTTGAGTCCTCTCCACCAAAGTACGAGATAACTCAAGTCGCATTGCGTTGCGTCCATCACCCCAAGACGGGGATGTTATGTCTCATGCGCCTGCAATTTATATAATAAAAGAAAGCAATGACTGACTGAAATCCCGATATACCTGAAACTTCTAGGCTTACCAAGCGAAAAAGTAACTTTATTGATGGTGAGTAGAACAATATACCTACCACTTTTTCAGCAAAAGTTTCTGTATGTGGACGTCGCGTAGTACGGGCGTAGGCCTCGCGTAGTAGTCTTGCTTCGTAGGGGTTGTCATAGCGCATTTTACGTCGTGGCTCGATACCGCTCAGTTCGTCCTAAAAGTTTTTAATAAAAATATTTTAGCGATGATTTTAGGTTTTAATTTCTGTGTCTAACGTACATTTTCCTGGGTAGTTTCATATGTAAATATTAAACAAAACTTACGCATCTCATGTTATAGGTGATTTCCAGGTTATTGACGAAAGAGGATCGGAACTCTGGATAGAAGTCTAGCACATCGAGCAAGTCATCTCGATGCACTCTGTGGAGGTCGCAGTATGTAAGCGCGCGCACTCTACAGTTGCTGCGCCCTACCGTTGGGTAGATGCAAGGATTTTCCCCAAAAATATCGTCTTTACCTGGTGAAAGAAAAAATGGGTTGGTGTTGCTATGTTACTGCTAGCTATGCTCGGTCATGTTACTGATTATTTTACCTAATATCGCCATCACAATATCGTCTTTCAATATTTCTATAGATCCTCGAGATACGAAATATAGTGAGGTAAGGACGTCCCCTCTGTGCACTAAGGTCTCTCCCGGAGGAGCGTGTGTTGTCTTGAAGCGGAGTGACAGGGCTCTAAAATCAAATAAAATGGATATAATTATAGCATTATATTAGAAATTAAATATGAATATTAGATTGTATAACTATTACCTTAAACATCCTGGACTAGCCCCTTCAAAGGCTGAACAGTTGGCAAGTAAATTGCGGTTCAAATGTAAACAGATATCTGCCTGAAGGCATTCTGGAAAACCCTTGAGCAGGCTGGACGTATCGATGCCATTAGTATAACTCCAGGCGTGTTGGAAATATTCCTCTAACCTTTGCCGCAGAGGGTTGGCAATCTGGAACAAATATAATTTTCTTTAAACGTGTACATTTGAAATGAAATCATTATAAATTAAAATTATATTTCTCACCTGATGAAATCGAATAAACTCTCTCACTCTTAAAATTTGAGTATGATAACGAGCCGTGCCCGAATACAGTCTTTGTATGATCGCCGATACATTACCAAATATACTAGCGTACATTAGAGCTGCAACACGATGTTATTATGTAATGCAAGTCTATTCAAACAACAACGGCACGCGGCGAGATCTGACATACTCACATCCTACAAGCATGACAAATATCGTGAACCCTTTCTCCAAGTCTGTGTTCGGTGCCACGTTTCCAAAACCGACGCTCGTTAGCGATGTGCAAGTAAAGTACAAAGCGGTGATGTAACGTGATCTGAAATATGTTTTGTACGTTGTAACATCACACGATATAAATATAATACACCAATTTCGTATAACTACCTCATTGAGGGCCCCGTCGAATTATCGTACGATGCCTGAACGTCGTTAGCGAGGGCGTCTAGCCAGCCAATAGGGGCCTGCAGCTGAGGACGCTCCCAACTTCCTATCGCATACCTGCGTTACGAAATAATTAATAAATAAATAAATACTGGCGGACATTTCACACAGCGCCATCTAGTCCCAAAGTAAGCTAAGCATAGCTTGTGTCATGGGAACCAGACAACTGATATAATACTTTATACTTTTTTTAAATATATACATATAATAGATATTAATACCCAGACACAGAACAAACATCTATGTTCATCATACAAAGGTTTGTCCTAAGTGGGAATCGAACCCGCAACCTACAGCATTGAAGGCAGGGTACCAACTGAGCTGTGAGGCCAGTCAGCAAAATACAAGGTTACCATCTCTTAAGTTATTTGTTTGAAGTAGGTGACTTCCAAAACACTCACCATAAGCAGGCCAACCAATGAGCGATTAGGACGAAGGTTGCCATAAGGAGAAGTAGAACAGCGGTACCGTACTCCGAGTATCTGTCAATTTTGCGCGCCACTCGCACTAACCGGAGTAGCCGGGCCGTCTTCAGGAGCCCGATGAGCGTCGTCGTCTGCAACCACACCAGCAGTTCAGTACCCCTCAGCGGTCGACCGGCGGAATGAGCCGCAAACCCAACTCAAGCGTTATATGAAACGTTTGCTCAGAACTAAATTAGCATCAACGAGGCCTCGCAGCGGTTCACGCTAATTAAGCAAATATTGCCTATGATATATGCTGCTGAGCCGAACCAAACTCAATAGTTACTTGATACTTTGCGGAGTTACAAGCGATTGTTTTAAATCTATGTAATTAGCTGGCTTCGTACAGAATGCGGTGCATATAACTTCGAAGAGTTAATGTATTGTTATGTAAAGTTGGCAAGTAAGTAGTGACTTCATTGCGGTTTAGTAATTATTATGCCACTGGAATATGTTATTAGTTCCTGTAGGTAGCGAGATGCGATTATATTGTAAAACTATTTACAGCAATAAACAGTGACTATTTTGTACGTTGTGCATAGACACACTCAAATATAAAACATTACTCCACACATATAATGAGGAAATTTTTACAAACTTACCTAAAATTCAGTTTTCTTAATATGTTTATATACTTACTTACAATTAAACAAGTAAAAATGTATTCGTGACGAAATTATTTACATACGGAAGATAGTTCTTGTTTATTTACTCACATTCTAGTTTGATAGTACGGGAACTATCACTAGTCGTTATCACTGTATTAAAGTAGGTAAATTATGAATTTTGTTAGAGAACTTAGTATAAATATATTTTTACAACTGTGTAAATTTAATCCACTGCTCTTTTGTTTTTTTTTTCTCTTTGGTTTATTAAATTAATAAAAACATATCAGCTCTTTTTCCAAAAAAGGAGTTAGGTACTCGTAGGTTAGTGACCACTCAGTATGTGACCAGTCGGTACGAAACATTTCTAGGAATGGTTTAGTTAAAATACACCTACCAAAGAACCGTTAAAAATAAAATAAAAAACAAATCTGACAATTGATTTATTTATAAATGACTTACATAACGATGATTGCCTTAAACTAAGATTTAGAATTTTTTAATATTTATCAATGTTCTTTAAACATTTCCTGAGCAAAGGAGATAACACAAAAATAAAGAGATTTTTTTTTACAAATAACTTATTACGAAATAAATAAAAATAATAATAAGAGGTATACAAATTAAACGATGAAATTAAATAAAGTTAAAGATATTGCGGTTTATACTTAGATTATCAAACTGTGACAGTAATTTAAAAAATAATTGACAGGTGTGTCACCGAGCATCACGTACATACATTTACGTATGGCTGATGAGATGTCATTCAATATTTATCTCAGTTCAATGTAAGGTGGGTGCCATATAAGTTTATGTATATCGAGAGGTTGGTATAAAACTTGGTGCTTCTTGTTGTGAATATAGGCGTATCTTGAATTGTAAGTACAAAAAGTTCGTCTGGGAAGTGTGAGCGTATTGCTACCAAGCTCTGTGCAATTTGTGACCTTAAAAGGCACCTTTTGGTATAAAAAGCCAATGATTATGTTGTATCAACGATTTTAACATATAAGTATTTATTGTGTACTTTGCGCAACAGTCGCTCAAATTATATACTCTAAGATTTGTAAACTAATTACATAAATGACATTATGATAAATGACATTGTATAAAACTAATATTTCCTAAAAATTGATATTGGTTTTCTAGAGATATCCGTACTGTTTTACGCTAAAACTATTTTTATAAAAGAAAAATCTAAAGATCATTCCATTTGTTATACCTAAAAAGATACTTATATCTATAATAACTATATCCAGTCGCAAAAATTATGAACCACTTGAATGCGATTGGTTGGTTTGTAAGGTGCTAACGCAAATCGCAATGCTATGTTGCTTTGGGAGTCGTTTCGCACATGGGATATCGGACTGGCACTGGTATTCGTATACTAAGTGGGTCTTGCGTAAAATTTGCCATAAACCCTGCAGCCAAGCTCGTGATATAGCGAGTGAGCTTCATTAGATGTTCGGAATGGTGTAAAATTCGAAAATGATTAACGTTTGCTCATGGGAAGCGTCCACATCTTCCATTAACGCATTCACTTTGTGGATTCAACATGGCTAGTGGAAATTAATGAATAAAATATGTCAACTAAAATATTAAAAAGTGGCAGCAACATAAAAATAGTTCACAAAGATGGTATACCTCATCACTTTCCAGCCCCTGCTGTAACAAGAAATGGTATTACAAGTTCAATACGCACCCACCTTTGGGCATATTGCAGACCTACAATGAACACCAAAAGAAAATTACAAATAAATATTGTTTATATAAAAAAATAAAATAACATGTAATGAAAACAGCTGGCTCAACCAAATTGAAACAAAAAGAGGGTAATTTTGAAAATAATAGATGATGTCAATATTGCATTTATGATTCTTTATTTTATAATCTTTTTTTAATATACTGAAGATTGGTCAGTTTGGTGATTTTTGGGAAATGTAATCGACCGTGTCAGTTGCGGCTGCAATGATCGCATTCCAGAACTACGTCATGCGATACTAGAATATCTCCAGAGTCTCATTTGTCCGAAATGTTCTACTGTCCCGTACGAAAAGTGAGATTGTGGTCAAAGCTTACCTATCGCTAATAAAAAAAAGTAAGTTTGTTTTAAAAGTAAGTTATATCTAACTCTCATTTCTTCGACAGAAGGAATGAGAGTTAGTTATAACTTACTTCTGTTATCTATTTTATTTTATTTTAATTTAAATTTAATTTTAATTCTAATTTATATATTTTTAAACCTAGTTTTGGAGCACGCTATAATTTTTAATTTGTAAATTTTGTAGTTTTGTACTAAAATCTCTAATGCATGCTATTTCACCTGTAAGTGAAATTATGTTTACCAAAAACTTTAAACTTACTATTGGCTTCGTATATACATGTAATTTTGATGGTAATCTCAAATAAATAAATAAATAAAAGTCCACAGAACGCTAACGCTAACGCTGCAAACTCCAAAATGAGCAGACTGCACGTTTTCATCTTGAAATGACTATCGTAGAGCTCTTACTTGACCTACTTCGTATTGCAATCTTATGACCTGTTTTAACCATCACTATGCAGAATGTACGATGCTCCGCCACCTTAATCGTGTTGTATTGTATGGCCTCCACTTACGACGCCTTTTCAGTTTTCGTTATGTATTATTTATGTATGAAAAGTATTATATCAAAATAGAAAAACTATTCGAAATTTAAAGTTTAATTAGTATTATTATATTTTTATTATTTTTCGGACAACTGATCATCTGGGTATCCACCGAGAAGAACAAATTTACTTGATCAACGATATGTAACTATAATCCATCTCCATCGAGACCTACATGGATAGGTATAGTTCGAGAATCAAGATTTATTTGTCATTTTCGGTCATCACATAGTGTGTCGTTTTTGAAACAGTTGCATGTATTGACATCTACATTTTAATTGATGTGTGTGTTGGATATGTGAGATGTATAAAGATAAAGTCGGCTCACTTCATCGGTATCGGTGCCGAAGAGTAGCAAGTCGAAGGGGATGGCAGCGACGAGATCGATCAGGAACCAGCCGCGTAAGTAATGCATTGCTATTTTAGCGGGGTCCGACTCCACTTCATCCGCTACATTCACGTATGTGGTTCGGAAATTTATGAGTATGTCTACTATGAATGTTACGTCCACTGCAAAACAAAAATATACGTTATTCTCAATGAACAATCTACACGACACAAGCTTGTGATATATAATAGACCGTAAACCATTACCGATCATGTCGATGACAACTATAGGATCTTCTCCGAAGCGTCGGGATTTTTTATCGAAATCCGGCTCGTTTAGTTGAAAGGCAGCTACGTAGGGTGTAAATATGGCGGTGTAGATAACCAAAATTAGGATCAACCAATCCCAAGCGGCCTGGAAATTTGAAGCATAGATTTAATATGAATCACGACTGAAGGTAGAGGTGCATAGAGAGTCATAGACATTTTCATTTTTAAATTATTAAACTGTAAGCTACGGGGTACCGTAGCGTGAGAGCCTACAAATATTTGTGTGCTGCGCTTTTGCGTGTCGAGCTCGACCGAGGTCATTGCGGCAAACTTTTTTTCATATACGTTATAGTTACAATGTATTAATCTAATCCGTGATATGTAAATGTGAATGTGGATTGAGTTGCCATTTTGTACCATCATAATTATGACGTCTGATGTTATTAACTGGAAAATGTCTGTTGACCATTTAACGTTGCTAGATTGCTTTACAAGTTTTAGCGCCTTAACTCTTATGGCATTTTTCTTTATTAACGCATATAATATTATATTGCATAACTTTTATGTCCAATATAAATACAAAATAAAAAAAAACATCGAAAAGTTTACCTATAAACTTTAAATATGTTATCTATTAATATACTTAATAGCTGAACCGATGGTTCGATGGCATATTGTCACTAAGCATACAATTTAAGATAAATTGTAGTATCAAGGAACTTACCTTGTAAGGAGAATGGTGGAGGATAGTGCAAGGGTGTGAAGGCTGCACGGTTCCCTTGTGACCAGGGACAGTTGCTCCCAAGGACAGTACCTGTGGACAAAGAATATTTTTCCTATGAATTAACTAGATGACAAACCAAAATTGAATTGGTCAAGTTCGAAGAAAGTGTACTTGGAAAGTGTAGTGTACCTATCCGTAGATATCATCTCACAGAAGAAATTAAAGACAAACAGCAAATTATTATAATTTATCGTACAAAGATTTTAATAATAGTGAGAATAATCTTATCAGTATCTTAGACATAAAAATACAGTTGTAGCGAATATTAATTTTATAACCTAACTAAACAAAATTAATTCTTGAATTTTGTTTTCATAGTTCATAATATTATTTATTAAAAAAAAAAACTGTAAATACAGGCATTTGTATATGTATTGATCATTGATGTACAGAAGAATTTCTGTAAAAATCCACTATAGAAAGTGGGACACACTGGAATGTGATACTTGCTGTTGATTCTTAATAAATAATTTAAAAAAGAAATGTATGAATAGTAGGTGAATTTTATTAGTAACCAGGCAACAAATTTTTCGGAAGTTAAATTTAGAATAAAAGCACAATTTCTGTTACATCAGCAGAAGGTGTGTAGTTGAGTGGGCGTGGTTTTCAGAGCAAAACTTTCAACGCATGTAGACAAATCGTGTCGTAATTTTGTGTAATCTTCTGTTCTACAAGCATTTACAAGACCAACAAATATGCAGTAACAAGACATAGTTAACGACATGCAAGGCAAATATTATAAATGATTTTCTAAAAACTCAGTGCCTTATAAGCGATTGATTAGTCGCTAAGTGTTTTAATCATTATCTGTGACAGGTTTGAATTCCGTCAAAAAAGGCAAAACACTACCTAGCTAATATTTAGCTAAATAAAGTTTTAAGTCAGGCAATTGTTGTTCAAAGCATAATGCGTAATCCTTACAACTACTACGACAAGTTACATAAGAAATAATTATCGATTTAAATCAATAATCGAAATTTTGTCAGGTAAGGCTGTAAGAAGCAAGACTTTAATATTTTTTTAATAAAATACATCCTTTAAACGAAACAGATAGTGCAATGTGATCGTTTCTATGAATATTTCTGGCTGTTCCAATCCTAGTGACTTTAATCAAGTTGATAAATGAATGAATCTATCAGCACTGTCCTGTATTTCGTCAGCGCATTACGTGTGTGGAGCAGGCCGGGTCGCATACTCAAATGTATAAATAAATCATTCCCTCGGTCGCCTGCTCGCGCTGTAATATTTATCACAAGGCTTGCCGCGACTAGCCATTGCGGCGCCAACGGTTACAGTGGTGATCCTAAACGGCGCGTCAAAATACTCTGATATCTTTATCGTTTCAGACAATACGTTTAAATTATTGAAAAATTTAGGTTGTTGTATTATAAAATTTAGTTAACGGTTTAATTTCTACCATCAACAGGCAAAGAGTAGTGCATTACCTCCTTGCCGATGGCGGGTAGCCCGTTGAGGCCATTACAGGGCGGTTCGAGTCGTACGATACTCTTGCGCGAGCCGCGGAAACTGGTGTCGCGCACACGCACCGAGGAGCGCCACGTGGAGGGCGGCGGGTCGTCGCGCGACCCGCGATGCGACGCGACACGACGCGACGTGGTGAGCGCTGCGCCCCCGCCCCCGCCCCCGCCCGGTGGGCTCACTATCAACGGTACATCGGGCGGCCTGCGATCCTCCATGCCGCTGCCGCGCCAACGCTCTCACCGGAACCCACCGTGCTCGGACGCCTCCAGGTGCTCACATTCCAGCACGGCGCGCTCGAAAGCCGTCGCCGTCTCGAGGAGTGCGATCGCCGTGTTTTGCATAGATGCGCGCTTATTCCCTCTTACACTTCCTAATACACGGCAAACGTATCAACGCATAAGTCACCTGTCGATCACTCTGGGTGAATGTAGTTGCAGCAATCTTATAACATGATTTTGTTACGGTAGCGATTCGAATGTCGCAGGTAGCGAGAAAATAAAACTTTTATTATGCAAAAAAAATTTGGAAGCGGACGCGCTTGTTTGCAGATGCCGGCTGAGATTCTGGCCCGGAAGCGTAGGACGCAACTAACTGGCGGAGAACTACGAGCGTCTGAAAGCGGAAAACGAGGCCATGCCTCATTCAACACAGTGTGTCAATAGCTGGTGGTTCTTTACATCTTTTTGTACACACACTTTCAATACGAGTAAGACACTTCACTTCAGTGTTAAGAGACAATGCTGTAAATTATTATTATTATTATTATTATTATTTTTTCAATTTTTTATGATAATACGAGCTGCTAAAATGTAAGATGTAGACTCAAGTATTTTCTGTGAACTCGAAATGAAACGAATTGAATTGCAATATTTATATGCCATTGCCCTTTTTGAAGGCATAAAAAAGAAAGGTATTTTGGTTAATGCATATAAATTCAAAGCATTCCAACATATGTTTCTCAAATTAATGAATATTTTCATAGTTTATTCAGGCTATTCCTTATTCGGTTTATGCTATTGAATTTTGCATTCAGGTCGTCGACAGCAGTCTAGACAGGCGGACCGCTGACAGAGAAATCGATACAGTAGAAATAGCTACGTTGCTCGTGCCAGTAGCTGCAATCTAGCCTTTATGATTTATATAAATACATTTTTATTTTATTTGAATACGCTGTTATAGATTCATAGATGCTACGTAAATAATAGAATGAGGACGGGTATGAGCCTGTCAATCGTTACATTTCATAGCACTGATATAGCTATTGAATATAAGCTTTATACAGTTCAGCATAAATATGCGAATACATTTTTAATTATAATCCTCATAACAACCTAAATGAAATACAAGTTGAAGTAGAAATATCGATACTGTATCCGTAATGAAGTTGTGAGTGCATTTTCAGCCAACTTAGTTTCAGCATCTCAGGCCCAGTGTAAGTTATAGCACAATGTGGGAGGGGCAACATGCTCCCCCGTTTTTTCAACTGTCATAATAATGAACAATGATGCAAGCGAAACAGCTTCTATTATAATGCAAACGTTCGTTTCATTCCTGAAGCTCTAAAGCAATGAGACGAGACATCCTGTGTTATAGTAATCAGCCAAACCGCTAGATAAAATTAAAACACTATTTCCATACTACAAGTATTATCAGGTACTACAGTTAAAGAATAAGTTGAAACGTTAAATATGTGAGAAAATTCAATAATGATACGCAATGAAAAGATAATTTTATATATACCTATCTAAAATGGTTTATTTAATATGATATAATTGAAAACTACTATCATTTCCTAAGAACTGAAACGGACAAACAAAGTAGACAAAGGAAACCATACCATGGTAGTCATAACTCCAAGCATGGGTCGCGTTTCCCACGAGATTTATCATATGAAGCCAAAAATAAATATAAATAATTCAAATTGAGAGGCCTGCAAACAAATAGAGGAGGTAAACCTTAGACGCACTCTTCACTGAACTAACTAAGCACAGGACGGCACACACTCTAGATAAAAATTAATAAATTCATGGCACGTTTGAGCGATATTTAACCACTTTTTCGTATATATATTTATATGTAATAAATAATCGGTATCACAGCGCAACAAAATCTGCAAAGGTCGCGACCGCTAAGTGATAATAATAGTTTTTACTTTTTAATGCAGTCGATCGATTAGACGCTAGACACATTTACAGTCGGTTTACAAGTTTTATGAATAGGTCGGCGTTTTTGAATACAATAATTGGGTTTCGCGTTTTGTTGGCGTAAATCGCGTAATCTTTACCGAAGACGGAAGGCCTGGTAACGAATATTTAGATAACAATTTGGTGGCAGTGAGAGGCGGCAGAGTCCGCAGCGTGATCGGACGTAAACTTGAGCGGGGACTGTAACGGCGCACGCAAGAGGTCGCTGTGCGCGCATCCAGACCGTGCGGAGTCCCGACCGCTCCCGAGCACCGGCGGAGAGCCCCGAGCACAGGCGTGACCTCGCACAACCTCCCCTTCCACTCATCGAACAGTTCAGCTGAAACGCACGGTGTCGCCACGCCACGCCGCGCCGACCCGTTGCTACCGGATCTACCCGTTGCCGCACTCACGTGACTGAGCGATATTAGGCTCACAGGCAACCGCTCTACTACTGTCTAAATCTAAAGCCCTATTCCCACTATAATGATGCGTATTAATGACAACCACACATGGCCAGTTTTGTATACATTAATCTTAGTACCAATATAATACTGGAAAGTAGAGCAGCATTCCTTCCATTTCCTTCTGAATTTATGGTTTCCGTTATTTTTCAAAGTATTAAACCAAAATAATTTAGAAGCAATGCTGGCTCAGTTAATATTGTCGTCGACTTAAGTACGTTAAACTATCTAGGTCATGAACGATAAAAATCTCTGCAGATGATTCGTAGTATGTGCTACAACAGTGCTACGGGCTACGAATCGTAGCGGAAGCTTGGCATAATTGGAATAATCATGACCTTTGTTCTCGGCTCTATGAATGTAACATTTAATTCACGTTTCCCAAAGAAGAACAATTATAATAGAAACTATCGAAGGATATTTACACCTAATTCCTTTTCAAAGTTTCTTTTGGTTTTATTTTTTTTGCTATCCCATGACAACATCTTATTCCACCAGCTTCTTCGTTGATTTTAGATGTTCGTGCCACCTGCGATACATTGAATCACAAAGCTGGAGTTTATTGGGTAATTGTGTAATTGGTTTGGAATATTGATACAATCAATAGTTTCTTTTATTGTACAATAATTTACTAGGACATTGTTTTTATACATTATATTAAATACAATGTTGGGCTATCTAAAGATAGTTTCCAACAATCAATTGATCGTACAATTACCGCGTAATAATCTGATATATATATTTTTGTATCGATTTTGAGTTTATTAGCCAAATTGCTTTAGGCTTTATTTCAACAAACTTATTGTCTGAGTACTACACATATATGGCAAATTATAAGCTTTTTTTAAAGCACTATTCATTATTTCCTTATCACACGTCCTTATTTCCACTTGAAAATAATGATGCACTTTTAATTTCAGCTTCTCTGCTCTGTGATTTTAACTGGTGTAGCAATGTTGTGATTAGATTTTGAAATGGCTTAAACAAACAAACGCAGCAAACAGGGGTGCTAACGATAAGTATTTGTTAAATTAATTAATGCTGTTATTGATTCAAATACCTTTTTTATGGTCATAACATTTTATAGATTGAAAATATTGAATCTGCTGAATCGTAGCGCTGAATTTTTAGAAATAGAAAAAAAAATGCTTTGTGATTTTTTGTGATAAGTTAGTTTGCTTCATTATTCTAGCAGTTTTCTTGTTTTTTAAGATCAACAATGAATCAATCGATTTATATTAGCTTCAAACATCAAGTTTAGTTCTTGCATATAACGACATGACAGAAACACTCAGAAATATATGTGTCAGAAACATTTAAATAGCTAATCATCACGATATAGAAGTAGATATCAGTGTTTCTGACACATTTTCAAAAGAGTTTCCCTTTATAATATCTGCTTATAGAATTCATATCGTTTTGAGCAATCTGTTATGTATTCAGTTTTATTTAAATGTCCTAAACAGACCCGTTAATTGTTCGCTCGGTTAGTTCTTGGAAACTGGCTAATTATGAATAAAATTTAAGGTGTTAAAAATATATTTGTACTGTGCCAAGATGAGTTCCGAATTCAAGTCTATACAAATAAATCAAATTGGATTGTCTGTTTGTAATATTAAAATAACCGCTTTTTACTAAGTGCATATAGATGTATACACGGTACATATACCAAAACAACATTTTTTAAAAATTTTGTCTGTCTGTCTGTTTGTCCCGGCTAATCTCTGAAATGGCTGGACCGATTTTGACGGGACTTTCACTGGCAGATAGCTGATGTAACAAGGAGTAACTGAAGTTACTTTTCCATGGGGTAAAATAGGGGTGCGTGATAAAACCGAATTCCACGCAGACGAAGTCGCGGGCAACAGCTAGTTGGGAATATTACAGGGAAATGTCTCTCAAGTGAGACGAGTGGTAACAACACAGTGCCACGGCGCGGCGTTAGGTGCTTGTTCACCAGATTTTCAATTTGAGTGTGCTAGCTCGATTATTAGCTATTTTTTATTTGAGTTCCCACATACCAGTGTTTTCACATTAAATCTTAAGGCGGGGCGAGTTAAGGCGTCTAGTTTTCGCAATATTAAAAAGGGTTTGCCTATAGCTTTCTATCCGTACGAGCCGAGCCCTTGAACTATCGCGTGCTAATCGCGGGCAAGAATCCGATACCTGGCTAACGCCGCACACCTATACATATGGATACTGCACCACTTTCACCTCAAGGTTGAGCCCCAGATTGGTCATCAGATAGCGTTTGTTTTGCTTATTTTTAACTTTCTTTATCGATTTTATTTCGTTTTGTTTTATAAGCTACACATGGAATGTAACATAAATTTAAAACTCCAATTGTAACAAGGATCGTGCTCGCGAAAAGATAATCCTTCCTGTAGGGTTTATTGTCTATTCTTCCCCATGGAGGGTCGGATAGGGTTTGTACAGGCGCAAACTTAGCTATAAGTGCCCCTGACCTTTTTTTGAATATCATTGACGTTTCCCAGCCTTCTTTATGAATGCTACGGTTTATTTTACTTTGGCTTTGATCTTTTGCAGACTCATTTATTTGTAAATGCGACTTTGTTGTAGAAGTGAGTAAAATATATATATATACAAAATAATTAATGAAAACGAACATAGATGTTTGTTCTGTGTCAGGATGTTCATAATAATATGTATATTATATGTATATATTTATAAAAACTATACAAGTATTATACCAGTTGTCTGGTTCCCATGATACAAGCTATGCTTAGCTTACTTTGGAGCTAGATGGCGCTGTGTGAAATGTCCACCAATATTTATTTATATAATTTCCTAAAGTTACACTTATATTTATTTGTGTAGCGTCGCATTGTCTCACGCGTTAGATTTAACACTGTGTTGCAGGAACTGGAAATAACCCTTATAAACTCATACCCGTCAAGATGAAATTGCTTTGGACACATAATAATATGGAGTGGACTCTGCAGATCTCTATCAAGCAGTTCAGGTTGGTTGAACTCTCGCCGTCTTCTCCCAGGTCCTCGTCTTCGGCATGACCCGTTCTGCTGTTTCCTTCTGTGACATCTTGATGTAAACTAACTAAAGGAAAAGGGTTTAATTGTTTTGTGTAATACATATTTTCAAGGAAATACGTATCAGTCCTATACGGTATCAAGATACAGATGAGCTTCCATCAACAAACCATAAAAAGGTTCAACATTCTATGAACGAGTTGTTAACACTCAAGGTTAAATCGATGTGCAACACACACCTGACGCTCTCACGTGTTAACTGCCAGTTGCTTCTTGAAAATAAAGAGAAAGGTGTCTGAGCCAAGTCGTATCTTAATCTTTAATCTAACACTTTATCTGTAATCTAACACTGTAAATACATTTATTTTCATTTACAAGTACATGGGGTCTTAACGCTACGTAGTTCTTGGAGTCTTATAGCGATCTGTACTAATTTAACTTGAATCGAAGCCCTTAATATAACTTACTTTTAAATGTTAAGCTTAGCTTTAGTCTTTTAGGTGTTGATATCGACTTTGGCAGTTACTTTTGACAACTTCCGAATTCTGAAATGGCCCTGTATACAAAGCTTATTTATTGTATTCTGATGTAGCTAGTATCTGTATTCGGAGATTTTTATTAGAAAGTAGCATGTTCCTAATTGTAAAGTGGTATGTTTCGATAGTAGTATTTAAGAGATGATCATCAGGTAAAAGACTGCATCTAAAAATATAATGGGCAGGTTAGATAAAACTTTAGTTTGCTTAACTTGCATATTTGAAAAGGATAGTCGATCTGCCTTCAACGAAGCATATGATAATTAACTACCTATCTGTCGACGTCTCGCTGAAAGAAAGAATTAGTTCCCATCTGCAGTGGTGATCAGATTGTCGGCATATGTGATCAGTGATATTTAGTTTAGCGAGGTCTTCCTTCGGGGAAAACTTATATTCAGCAGCTGGGCCAGTATGAAAAAAAAAATAGCGATTTAAGTGGCGGATTCGAGTGACCGATATGTAACCCTAATCGTCGATACCTTGTCAAATGAGCGAATGTACATTTTGGTTGAACAAACGAATATACGAGTATTATGTATTTAATTACACAGTTTTTCTTTTTCTTGGCGGTATAACCCTCTTACATAACATGTGGGTAATAAGATAATATGTATATGTACCTAACTTATTACATAGTTTAACGGATTATAATCAAGTCAGACACCTGGCTTTAAAAACGTTGCTTTTCCTTATTTTCAATATTTTCCAATACCTGCTTAGCAGTCTGACCTATTTACTTGGATGCGGCTCCACGTAGGGTAAAAATAGGCTCTTTGATATGCATCTGTGTTATAAATGCGAGGTCATTTTATTCAGAAGGTTTTCGATTAATTATTAAGGCGTAAGTATTCGTAATACTTTTTAAGGCAGTGTTTATTTGTTCGTTAGTTTCGCGTCAGAGGTGATTATGTGTATAAAGTTATAATTTTTTTAAGAGCATTAGAACTCGCCAAGTTCGTCCTGAGAAGTACTTGAAGAAGACACCATGCCCGATTCTGCCGCCAAGCAGGATTCGTGCATTCGCGCTACTGTGTTCCGGTTTGAAAGCTGTGGTTGCCGGTGAAATTACAGGCACATTAGACATTCCACCTACACGTCTCATAGTTACGGGCGCATACAATGTGAATTGGGTTTTGTCGTACCTAGTAGGGGAGGATCCAAGTCGCATCGGTTGTTATGGGCCGAGGTTACCACTTAACACCAGGGGGGCCGTCGGCTCGTTCCGTAACTGTATGTGCCCGTAACTCTGAGACGTGTAGTAATGTCTCATGTGCCTGTAATTTCACCGGCAACCACACCTTTCCAAGCGGAACACAGTAGCGCGAATGCGCGAATCCTGCTTGGCGGCAGATTAGATCTACCTGTGATCTACCAATACTTCAGGTTTATTAGTTAGAGCGTGAAGGACTCATATAGGTAAGCATCAAAAGAAACATTTGCATTTATTATATTATTATTCGTATAGTGTGTCGCCTGTTGCGAGGGTATACCTTTAAAAACTTGAGCATTATCAAAAGAATGAACATCTTATTGAAATTCATTCAAGTCTTTTTAATATTCTAAAGGTGAGTAACTGATATAACATCGATAATGGGCTTTTATTTACCACGGGAAAGAACGACACCGCTTTCATGATGTTGATTTTTGATCCCTCAAATATTTACGTAAAATTCTGCGCCCTATTTTCACCAGTAATACAATGCTTGCTCAACCTTGTTATAATTAAACATACAAACAATTGAGTTTGATTAAACGTCGGTTAACATGAGAAGGATACGGGACCTCATACAGAAAATACTCCGTTTAATCCAAATAAGTAAACCATTGTTCAATGGACTACTTTTTTAAGTGATACCGTTACGCATAGATCCCATGGCCCACTTGGTGTTGAGTGGTCCTCTACCCATAACAAGAGATGCGACTTGGGTCCCCCATACTAGGTACGAAGAGACCCAAGTCGCATCGTATGCGCCGTCACTCTGAGACGTGTGGTGGAATGTCTCATGTACCTGTAATTTCACTGGCAACCACACTTTTCCACTTTTGGACTTTTAAAGATAGCTTCTTATGCTTTCCTCCAATATGGGTATAAAATGAAAGGACTTGCTGAGAATACGAATGTGAATTAAACTCCGTTGCTCAAATCTGTTAAAAGCTTGTTATACCTAAAAAAGTTTTTTAATATTCATTTATATTAATGTTAGTACATTGCTGCGCCCTGCGGTGATAAGTCATCCCACGGGAACCTTGCACTTTTCCGAGATCAAAGTAGCCTAGGTGTTAATCCACGATATACGCTATCTTGGTACCAGATTTCAACCAAATCCATTCAGCCGTTAGAGCATGGAGTAACAAACATACACACATACATAAAAACTTTTACCTTTATAATAATTTTTAAAAACTACTTAATATATTTTTTTCTATTATATTTACCTACATCAAATCGTTTAGTCTCGGAATTGATTGACATATATTGTTATTCCACATTAAAAATTATTATTTATATTATTATATTAATAATATTACAATTAAATATTATCAGTTTAGTAAGTGTTTAGTTTAGTAAGTTTTAAGAACAGTAGAACTCTCGCCAAGTTCGTCCGGGGAAGTACTGCCACCATGCCCATTCTGCCGCCAAGCAGTAACGCTTTCGCGTTACTGTGTTCCGGTTTGAAAGGTGTGGTTGCCGGTGAAATTACAGGCACACGAGACATTCCACCTACACGTCTCAGAGTTACGGGCGCATACGTTGCGACTTGGGTCTTGTCGTACCTAGTAGGGGAGGACCCAAGCCGCATCGCTTGTTATGGGCTGAGGTTACCACTTAACACCAGGTGGGCCGTCAACTCGTTCTGTAACTGTATTACATAAAAAAAAAAAAAAAAAAGTGTCAAAATCATGGCGATGTTTCAATGACAACCGTTCTCTAGTCTCAAAGGCTTGTTGGAAGAAAACTTTTTTTAGTGTTTGTCATTTCTCATTGTCATATCTAAAATATTTTTTATGTAAAGTTTTGTACGTACAATAATGATTAAAGAAAGCTTATAAGTGATGAATTTCATACGATTCGAATACAAAAAGTTCAAAATATGTTTAGATTCTTTTTTAATGTTACTTACCACCTTCTCTTCCACAGCAGTGTCATTGTTGTTGTTGCTCCCATATTTTAAGGCACCGTTTTCCATGACCACAACTGATCGTCGGGATTTTCTTCATATACTTGTATGTTACACTCTGTGTCCACATCTATCATTATTTTCACAATAACTCATTTCCAAATGACATTTGTGCAGCGGCCAAGTTCACTTCATTCACCGTGTCCTCAAAATATCCTTACAGACGGTCGAAAATTTAACCTAAACAGAAAAGTAACATTATAACTGAATTGGTAGGAAAAACCAATAAAACGGTAAAAATTATCGTAATGTAGCAACTGTTATTAAGCTAACTGATTGGCAATAAGGGGCAATATTGATAGAATATTTAATGATCCACCTCTACAAGTTCCAAGCTCTATATTAGGATAATGTACACTGTAGTACGTAATTCGGAATCGCTGCGTTTGTCCGTTACTTTTGAACTGAAATCTAATCTAATAGTGTCTAGTTGACCTGATTATTAAAATCCGTGGGTAGAACAGCAAAATTATCCAAGTTATATTCCTAATTGAACTAATATAAATATCGGTTGCTACGTTACTTTTCTTTGTAAACACATTGCTTTGTCCTACAAATCACTTTTTTTTCACTGCGATTTTCACAAAGTATTTGATTTTTTTCACTTTAAAATAGCATGTGTGACGTGTATAGTGAAGGCACGGTTAGAACATACATTGGCGTAGTGTTCGGCTGTTTAGTATAGCGCGTGTCGCGGTGTGTGGCGATGTTGGGCGGCGCGGCGCGGGCGGGCATCGCGCGGGCCGCGTCATACTGCGGCGCGGGCCGGCGGGCGGCGGCGGCGCGCGGCGTGAACGCGCCGGGGGCACGGTACCGCCGCCCGCCGCCACCGCCGCCGCCGCACCGTGGTACGCTCCTGCACACAACTTTTCATTATGTTTTGCAATTAATTTAATTAAATTTATTTTAAAACTAGCTGTCGTCCGCGTGGAATCCGGTTTTATCGCGTACCCCTATTTTATCCCTTGGAGAAGTAGCGTAAGTTACTCCTTGTAATATCAGCTATCTGCCAGTGAAAGTCCCGTTAAAATCGGTCCAGCCATTTCGGAGATTAGCCGGAACAAACAGACAGACAGACAGACAAAAATTGTAAAAAATCTTGTTTAAGTATATGTACCGTGTATGTGTACCCATATGCACTTAGTAAAAAGCGGTTATTTTAATATTACAAACAGACACTCCAATTTTATTTATTGGTATATCCATTTTGTTAGTATTTAATGCAATTATAATTTAAACATATGTTAGTAATAACTTAATAAGATTTCGCATTCCATAATCAATTCACTTAAAAATGTCTAAATAAAATAAAATTTGCATGTATAATTTGACATAATTCATTAATAATAAATGTATATACATTTTAACACATTAATGAATTGATCCTACATTATAAAATTACATTTGAAATAATAAAATACAACATAGAAAATAATAACTTTTTAATCTATGTTTGGGGTTTTTAAATTAAGAAGTTTCTTTTTACCTTAAAATTTGAGGTCCTTACTACTTACAATCCTTACAATAGACCTCACAACCTTTACAATTGAATAGCTAATCAGTAAAACCGTAAATAAATAAAGTTTACGTTCCCCGCTTTGCAGTCAAAGTCAAGTATAAATAATATAAATATTTTGAATTCTATTGTTAGCTGCGAAGTTAAATTTTTACATCATTTCTAGTTTACAATTTAGAATACTTACTGGAATGTTTATGATCAGTATTTATAGTAATGGATAATTAAATCACATATTTATTTTATGAATTCTTCTTTATTTTTGGTTTTAATTATTTTAATTCGATTCAGTTTTGACATAGTTTCAGATGCATCTAGAATTCAATTCAGTAAAAATCAGTTAATTCACTCGCTGAAATTTATTATGACGTTTTTGTGTTAATTAACTTTGCAGTTCAGTAGTTACATATTTTATTGTTAACAAAAGTTAATTTAACAAAAAAAATACTTGTGACAGAATATTGTCAAAGTCCCTCTTTGATTATAAACATATATATATTATAAATTAGTAAGCCCACCCCATTTTTCACGGTGTTAATGTGTATTACAATGTACTTCAAAACGAAACCCTTATCAGGTTTGTGTGGTTTTGTGATCAAATGGAGCCTTTGAACAAGTACTTAGAAAAATACCCTTTGATATTTTATTCTTTTGAAAACTGTATTCTTAGTAGGTACTCATGTTTATTTCACTTTGGGTTTACACAAGTGTCGCTTTAATAGCATCGTCAGTTACATAAAACTGGTTCTAATCACTTTCAATTTGAAATTGGTTTCAATTGTCAGTTGCAATAATCCACTCAAATTAAATTTGATTATTCCGAGATATAACAATTATATTTGTAATTCTATTTCTTAAAAGTAAGATCAATTATGTATTTAAATGATATTATACATATATAATCATATTATTCCATCGCCCCATTTTGCATGCTCTTATACGTTAAACTATTCTCTATTTTTTGCGTCAAAATATTTGTTATAATTTAATACAAACAAGACCCCTCATTGATTAGGATAAATAAAATTTATTAGGATAGCATTATCCTGATCGCGAAGACTTTTTAAATAATGTTCGAGTTTTGTAAATCTGAAAATACTAGCAACTAGTACTATAATACTACGAGTATACGGACTGAAGCTACATCTAAATCAATTAAAATCTAAACTAAAACATGGAGTCCTGCAAACTTGGATGATTGAGTTTGCTGATAGCCCATTTCTGTTGCCCTTTTTCCTGCATACATTTTAGAGATTCGGCTTGTATCAACTTCAGTGAACACATGCAGATGGATGTTTCGACTCTTGTGCCTGTAATATCACCGGCACCTTCAAACAAAATAAAAAATTGGATCAATAATATGTTTGTTTTTTGAGATTGAGAATAAGATTATTTTCAAAATGTCTAAACTGATTGAAAGAAAAAATAACCTAATAGGTGCCGAAATAAACTATTATAATTTATAAAACTATTATATATAATATATTATATAAAACTATTGCATACTATAATTTATTAAACTATTATAATTATTTATTAGAAAACTGTTACACATGTGATATTCTTCGATGCTACGAAATGACAAGGATAGGACTATACACATTTCGCAAGAAAGGACGAGAAACCATTTTGCTAGCGCATGCGAATGCGCCAATGTGTATACTGAATACTCCGATACCTCCAATTGGGAGAATGCCTGTTCTATGCATTCTGTGTTCTATGTATATTATTCTGAAACCGTTTTGTAGCCTTTTCATTGGAAGTGTACTACCCGCACTCAGCCCCACTCACCATCACCAGCCCAACACCATACCATCATTTATTATTGACAGACGACCTTGGGCTACATATTATTTCTCTTTGGTATACGGTAAGGGTTTTATTGGGTCAATGGTGGACCGTAATTTTAATCATTATTTTGTGAAAGAATTGATTTTTTGGATTGAGTGGTATGCGGCATATAATTAATAACAGTATTTAATACGTTTTCCGTTGTGAGAAACTCTTTGATTCACTATAAAAATATCTTGTACTGTGTTATATATATAATAAAGAAAAAAATATATATATACAGGGTGTCCGGTAATGAATGGATAACCTTGAAATGGGTCTTAATAGAACTATTGGGAATTCGGAAAAAAAACTCAATTAAAAAAAAAACAAGTAGTATCAAAGATATGTATTTTTTTAATAATATAGATGTTATTTTTTTTTTTTGTTTTTTTTGTTTTTTTTTATTGATGCTATATATGTGCCCGTTCTGAAATCCTGCCTACTCTACCAACCTAAATTTGAAATTATTATTTCAATTATAATTTATATATTATAAATATAATTATAATATAATTAATTGAAGAAAAGAATAGGTAAATATTAATAATAATATATATAATTATTTATTTCCTTCACAATTTCAGGTTTCATTGTAGTTAAGATATCGTCAATGTCAAATCGTAATCACATGGCATAAATTTTAAAACTGCGATAAAGCCACACACACACTCACACACAAAAACACACACACACACAAAACAGATACACCTGAAAACATAAACCTCCTGGACCAAACCATAATGGATTATTGGAGTAAGAACGTTACTCTTTTGATCTTGAACATATGAATGAAACTGTCTTTAAATAAATACACGTATAATACCATACAAATCAAGTTTATTTGCATGTTCATTTACTATTATTTTATTATTAAGCTCAATTATGCTTAATTAAATTAGAGTGTATTAAATCTACTTAACCAACACATTTTTCTAAGAAAATCATGTTTATATCTTAATAAATAATTTAATGTACATTATTTATGTCGAATACAAAATTAGGATAAAGTAAAGAAATATGTTATTTAGGATTTTTAGAATCTACCATTTGAAAGCGGTGTGATGGGGTGCAAAGTCCATATAAAATATAATCATCGTGGTATTCATAAATTCCTCCCGAACCAAGTATCGGGTAATTCACTAGTAATTCACGTGGTGATTGAGACCATAACTTATTATCTAAATTACAATGAATATGCACAAAACGAGTGACGCAATATGCCTACGTTTTTCACCAGGACCAGGAATAAATAGGCTTTAAATGCATAATAATTGAGCACAATATTTATACAAAAATTCAATATTAATTGACCTTGATTCACGCTCATTAATCAACGAGTATATCTCGTTGATATTCCCTTTATCTAGCTTTAGTGTTTTTGATAATTCATGACATCATGAGCCCTTTTTATATGTAGATTTCTAGTATGAAAGGTATAGTAATTTGGGCACAGAATTACAATCTCGTATTTAGCGCTATGAAACTAATATAGGATAAATGTAGAAATAGGATATATGTATAATGTATATTATATGATGTATATATGTATAAATAGGATAAAGGATAGAGGCAAATTGTTATATCTATCCGTTTACCCCGCCGTAACACACTTACCAACTAGCACGGGAGGTAAAGTTATCTTTATGTTTTAAAGTGCGTCTACCCACATTACGTATTCGTTGGCATAATTGTGATAGATTTTGTTTAGTTCCCTTAATTTAACACTAAAATCTAAATTACCTACTTAATATTTTATATACATATATACATTTGTTTTCTTATTCTGTCTTCTTCCCGTGTTTGTGCTGATCAATATTTTACCTATATGTTTCATAAACCTTTTAAATTTTTGTGTGTAATTGTGATACTCAGCTTATAGCATAAATTTTATCATAAACGTGCGATGTCGGTGATAAATGATTGGCAACTTTTATGAATTGATTTATTAAAACGATAAGTACACCTGACAGCGCATAATTTTGCGTTTTATCTTCAAATTAGGAAAAAAAATTGTAACTTCTATAAAAATGGAATAATCGAAAACTCTAACCCAAAAATAACTTTATATTTCTTTATGTCAACGTAAGGTTTTTGTACGTTTGATGGGCCAGTTAAAAAATAACCTTTCTCCCCTATATACATTTTTATATTATTTTGAAGCAAACCTGATTACAATAGTATAGGAAAAAAATATGAAACATACTTTTTTCAGTCTTATTTATGACGAAATAAATACAGGATGTCCAATGTGAATGTTGCTGAGACGAGGAATAGGATATATATTTTGTAGATATTACAAAATCTGTAGTAAAATTTATAAACGTACACAGTGTGCACTCAAATTTCAATTTCAAAGTAGCAAGTCAAAATCCATTTCTCACCTGTTGAAAGTCCAAAAAAGGCATACATTAAGTAGCTATATTATATATAATTACATAAGGCATATTTAAGCACCGCTCTTTTATATGTTCCCGATAATTACCTAAGAGGTGTCCGTCGTCGACGTCGTTTATTTTCGTATAATACGCATCAACGCATCACGCTCAAAATGAGGCTACTAATCGGGTATACTTCTTAATGATTTTTACAAGAGTTCCAACGTGTAGACATTTTTAACGATAATTTTGCACGCATGTGTCGACTATTAGAGTATAATGAAGTTTTAGATAAGTTATATATATATATATATACTAATTACTAATAATATATATAACAATACTATTTCAAATCAATAATTTCATTTCACACTTGACCTACGCTACCGATTTCACCATAATAATATATCTGCCATTCTCACTTCGAGTAAGGAGTACTTATCTTGGTAATTTACACTCATTACCTAGATAAGCTTATATTGCACGACATTTGTAGATGAGTATGTGTATTAGATTATCGACTTAATATTAAAACAAAATATCAGGTAAAGTATAGGTACCTACATATTTGATAAGTTAGGTGTGCTTGATATCAGCCAGTCTGAGAGCGACGTGGTCGGTGTGCGCAAGAGCTGTGCGTGTTATTTTAAGTTATGAAATTGTGAAATAGTAATTAAAAAATTAATAATGGGTGTTAAAAATGGAATACAAAATGAGACTAGCAAGAAGAAAGGCTCGGCGGAATTGCCACCTAAAAAAGATATTCCCGGTGCATTTTCACGATCCCTGTTTCTGTGGATGTTTCCTATGTTCTACAACGGTTTCCGGCGTGATCTAGAAGAGTATGACTTGGTGCCAACTAAACATCAGTACGATTCAAAACAAGTTGGAGATATACTAGAGCAGTGAGTTGTCTTTAAATCATTTCATTATAATTCGTATTAGGTTTAACGTTAATGACTTTATAATTTACCGTTTTACTTAATTTTGGACTATTCAAAATTGATTTCCCAACATACACCGCATAAGGAAATAACTCGGAAAATGCGTTGTATCTAATTGGGCAGCTGCGTTCCGACTAACACCACTTTCAAGGCGCTCATAGTCGTTTCAAATAAATTGTCAGTGTGTAAAATTTAGCCTCTGTAAGTGAGTATGACGTCACGTACCAGGGGTTGCAAATGTCAAAGTAACTTAAATTTTACGATTATTAGATTTTGTTTCCTTTTTTTTTGCCGTCGTAATATAAGTAATCTTCTGTTAAAAGATGTTATAACGAAGGAGGATTTCGATGGTGAGGTCATGCAGAATAAATTATGAAGCAGTGACGATGACAACTTGTAAGCGCGACAATTTGCGTTCCGTTATATTAAAGTAAGTGCGGTGATGTCCGTAATCAGGCTGAACGTTTCGGTGTCGTGAGTGTGATATCGCGCTGAAAGTGCTGTAAGCGTGAAACAGAACGTGGTCTTAGTTTTATATCAGTTTCTGCAATTCGTGTATCGTATACCTACTTGTACCTATCTACCGTATGCATAGTAATATCATTACCATAATTAACGACGGTTGAACAAACATTGATAATATAGGTACATATATAAGTACTTTAAGTAGCAGTAGAACTTACGCTAAGATAGCCCGGAGAAGTAATGTACAAAATGATATATTTTTTATTTTTTTTAATATATAATAGGCTCACATTTGACCGCAATCTCACCTGATGTTAAGTGACGATGCGGTCTACGATGTAGCATGCTTGCCTAGAAAATACCTATTCACTCTCCTCTTGAAGACCTCCAGATTATAGTTCTCAATCTCAGTTCTCGATAATGATAATGTATGTAATGTAAGCAGTGATGTACTCGTGTTGCTGTGTTCCGGTGGAAGGGAGCGGGTACCGACGAAATTGCAGGCGCATGAGACGTAACATCCCCGTTTCGGGGTTCTGGACGTAACGCAATGCGACTTGAGTCACCTCGTACTTTGGTGGAGAGGACTTGAGTCGCATTGCTGTTGTCTATGGGTGGCGATTACCACTTATCAGGTAGGCCGTCAGTTCGTATATTCAACTAAATAAATCACAAAAAAAAATTACATATAGTAAACACAGTACAGTAAACAAAAAGATCTATCAGTCGCAGCATCGATTTCCGATGGGACACCTATTTTCGACAATGCAATAAAAACGTTATGCAAGACAGGAATCGAATAAAATGATGCCTGTTATGCAAAAACAAGAATCAAAAAAAGTCTGAATCTTATTCATCAAACATATTTATTGTAGTCTGGGTATTAGTAGAAGTTGCTGAACTCATTAAAAAGGAAATATTTGTTTGAAGGCTGGAGGATGTAAATGCTCACCTTCTGAATGCACAGACGAGACTCATTGTCAGAAATATATCTGTTATAGCCGTTGCACAATAGTAACGAGTGCACTACTACTACTGCGAAATTACCTTTAGACCTTTTTCTATAAATTTTAGTATAACTGTATTTCAAGGTTATAGATACCGCTTTGACAAAATCTGTTAGGTTCGGCAGCTGTTTCAATGCCCATACTCGCTGGGATAACCGTAGACAAAGAAAATACTATTGAAAATTTACAAAATCACCCGTAGTTATATGCTATGTCTGCCTTCTGAAGAAACGCTTAAAGGAGGTCCCTTCTTTTTCTTTATTACGTTATAACGGAAGAAAGTATCTGTTAGTATACTCGTATTATAGGAATCCAGCATTTATTTTCCATTGAAAATAGTCTTAAGCTGCAATTTATTCTTAAATTAAAAATTGAAATCCATTTTAACTATATAAAAAAGTAAGTCGTAATAATATCTAAAGGTGATGATCGAAATAAGATCCTTGCAAAGTCATGTCTAATTTGTCTGAATTACATTAAATCATTATTGCTGTCAATTTTCAATGTTATGTCTGAAAGAAGATTTAAGCAGTGTCAGATAAGACCCATTCAAGCGCTTTATTGATTATATTTCTTTCTTCATCTCTATCGGTAGCGGCAGCCACGATCTAATTGAAGATATTTAATTTTCATATATTAGGGTGCAGTTAGCTAGGATGTCCAATCATGAATTATGGTGTGGAAATCTAATGTTGGCCATGATTCTTCTTCAAGCGCTGAATGTAATGCTAGAAGAAAATTAGTACTTACAGGCAAACATTTTTATATATTTATATAATGTATGGTTTTAGCACACAAGCACCATTAATTAGATTATTACAGTATGATATCATTTTGAGCTAACTTGCTATACGAGTGAGTGAAAGAAGAATCATGAAATATATTATATGGAACGAATGTAGATGGAAATTTGGCAAAAAGACGTTCGTAGTCAAATTTATAACGTCCTAATTATAACGACAATAGTTTATAGTGAGAATAATGAAAGATGTGTGTCAAATTATTCGTGTTCGTGGGTTCGAATCCTATAATAAGCTCGAACTTCTGGTGGAGGAAACCGTAAGGTAGTGATAATGATTACATTTCCGGCTCTCTATCTTCAGGCAGAAAATCAGCTTATCTGTATATCTAGAGAAGTATACCTATCATTGTAGTTCAAAGTGGCGTTCTATTGTCTCTGCCAAAATGGAACCAATGTTTTGTATGCAGGTACTTAAAAATACTTAACAACTCACATAACACTTTCTATCAGTAATATTAATAATTGAGAATAAATTATACATACCAAGGAAATTATAAGCAACGACGGGATTCAGTCAGCAATAATAATTATTGATGTATAGATTAGAATTAGATAGCGAATATCTTTGCGATAAATTTATGCCGCATTCCGTCCAAATGTATGAATACAAGGAGCGTACGGCGTAGCTATATTGCGACAAGCAGAAACGTTTAGTACTCGATCAGAAAATCTCTATATCTTAGCAATAGTACAGCAACAGAGGGTTAGTTAGTAAAATAATGGTCCTAATGCTTATCAGACCTGCTTCAAATAAAAATTAAAGACTTCGTATAGCACGCGTTTTACTTATTTGTTTCATTTATAAGCAAGTAGTCACAACATTAAATTATTCGGTAATTTAGTCCGTGATACAAATTTTCATATTCAATTAACGACCTCAAAGGAAACAAAAATGTATCTATTAGTTTCTTACATTGGACTTAAAGAAAAAAGGCAAGAAATTTTGGCACCAACTCATTCCAATGCCATGCCAATATGCCAACTATGGAAATGTAGATTTTAAATCTTTTTACATTTATGCATTCTACATCTAATATACTGCTGACTTCGGATATTCCAATTTACTCTGTGTTCGATAGGTTATAGAACTGATTGATTACTTTACCAAGTATTGGTAAAATAGTATTTCGTATTTATATTCCATTTACCGTTTCTGAAAATCCTCTGACAGGTGTTTTCAACAGATATTTGCAACCACATTTTTTATGACGTCGTTAGTTTTATTGTCTTCTATACATACAGTGTATCCTTATGGATTTGGCTTATCGACTACCTACTAATATTGGACGGGGGCGCTTTTCTACTAATATATCGATGAATTTACTCCCCCCTAGTAAGTAGTCTAGTAAGGTAGGGGTACCTTACTTAACCCACGAAATATACGAAAATCACAATAACTTAATTTGAAGGAGATGCATAGAAATTAAATTGGTGTCAATCAGGTCGATTTCTCGATAAAATAAGCTGATGAACGCCACTCTCCGTTATCTCTTATCCATATCCGGACACATTTTATAAAACAGAAAAGGGTTCTCACTCTAAAAAAAACTCAAGCCAAATTTTCTGAAACTAAAGCTAACTAAAGCTACTAACTAACTAAAACTACAAGTCTGATAATTTGGATGGGTGCATCATTCAGTAGATAATCGCTCACTAACAAGGGGATTTGGAAACATCCCTAATAGGGTAAGCTAAGGCATCGAGTCCATTAGTAGTACACTATAATTTAATTTATCTCTTTAACTCTACATTTACGCAATCGTTCTTTTTTGACTTCAAAGCGACGCACACGACGAATCTCTGCCGCGTCAAACAATTGTGCAATGATCATAATTTGATCACACTTCATGGATGTCGGTGTTGAACTATGTTCAGATGACTGTACAAATTAATTCCCATTGATGCAACCAAAGTAAATACTGACGTGTGCTCACTAAAATATATATTATACTAGCTGACCCGGCAATCGTTTTGCCATAAAAATTCTTTCTAGTGAGTAATCGACCACCGAGGGTTGAAAATTATTAAACTAACTAAATTTACGCAATCAAAAAATAGAAGTTGGTGGTAGAAGGGTGAAAATTTAGGGTTGTATGTATGTTTTAATTTTAAATCATAAAATAATTAAAATAAGAAAAATTTACTTAAAAATATAAATAAAATTTTTGGGCTGGACCACCCTTATCACTTAGGGATATATAAAATAGTTTATGTCCTATTCTCAGACCTACCGAGAGAGATACACAAAAAATACATAAAAAATCGGTCTAGCCGTTTCGGATGAGGTTTGGTTACAAATACTGTGACACGAGAATTTTGTATATTAGAGATACTTAATGATTCATATTTGCAACGTTTATTTTAGGAAGTGGGATGAAGAAGAAGCTGCTGCGAAGGCTGCTGGCAGGGAACCGTCGTTCACCCGAGTTCTTATGAGAAGTTTTGGATGGTCCTTTATACCCGGCGGTATTCTTCAGTTGATCTGTGTCAGCTTGAGGTGAGCTCATTTTGGTTTATTTTACCATTTTTGTCCTTTCACAACACTTGTTTGCAAAAGATGGTTACATGAGTAGTTATTACTACTATTCGTTTCACCATAATTTTTTTCCTACTGCTACTCCCAAAACTTTGGAACTGTGGTAGAGATTTGCTCTACCACTACACTGCTATGGCTATATACTGCTATTTCTGGCAGTAATATCTTCCAGTTGCAAAATGTAATGAATTATATTATATTGTTTTTTTTTCAAAGTGATAGTTTTTGAACGTGACTTTGAAAAAATATTTAAATGTATATAGGTGAGAGTATGTGATAGGCAACTGCCTTTGTAATGTCCACTCCGTTATCGGATATTGGCAGCCCTGTGCCAGACTATCGATTTGCGATAATGGTATCGCATAATGTGGAACCATTTTAATTCCTTATATTGCTGTATGATAGTAAATAAATAAACTAGAACAGGTTTTGCGTTAAACAGAAGTGTATTACGATGATAAAGAAACAAAGAAAATATTTTGTGACTGAGATTCAATTACAGAATTAGCTCTCTTAGAGTAGATAGATAGATAGAAAACTCTTTATTGTACACCACAAGATAAACATAAACAATGTTACAATAAATAACAGTTAAATGTGAAGTACAACGGGCGGCCTTATTGCTTAAAGCAATCTCTTCCAGGCAACCTTTTTTTTAGTAGAATCGTAATGTACACATTAAACACCGTTTAAAGATGGATGTATCACAACATTTCATTGTTGAACAGGACGGGCTCGCCTTTACTATTTGGGCAGCTACTTTCGTACTGGTCAGCAGATTCAGTGATGTCTCAGCAGACTGCGATGTACTACGCTATAAGTATGATCCTGTGCAATTGGGCCGCTGCATACCTAAATCACCACGGTAACTTGTATTGCCAGCAGTTCGGAATGAAGCTAAGGATTGCCACCGGCTCACTTATGTTCAGAAAGGTTAGTAAAGTTGTAAACTTTTTCTGAGAAATGAACCTCTCTAACGGCCAAATGCTGTCTTTTGCTACGGAAGGCCCGTAGAATTGGTCAAAATATCTTAAATTGAAAGTGTGAAATGGTTGTAAAATCTATCAAGCGGATGTTAAATTTGCGAAAGTATCGTCCTACGATTTTATATTATACGTTAGAATACCAGGTTTGCATTGCTTGCTATATTAGTGAGGAACAGTGCAGCGCACGCTGAGTTGGTGATCTATTGATTCCACACAGTGGACATATTATGGACTCAAAGGGTAATCACATACGGACGCGAGCAACGTGGGCCCTCTAATTTAACGTGGTATCAATAAAACCTTACATTCTTTGTTAAGTATTTTGTTTCTAATATACAGTTGTACAAAGTTTGTCAAGTGTCGTGTAAAACAGCTCTGTTGTACAGCACAGTTCTTAGTTGAATTGTATTTTATGTGAGTGAAATGATGGAAGGAGCAAATACTTATGTTAAGAAGCATCCTTACCACGGTAACATTAATTTGAGTTAGGTATTTCCCTGAATTAGATAACGAAGTTCTAAGTTGCATCGCTTGGCGCCCATTAGCCTGAGACGTACTCTAATGTGTTGTAATACGTAGAATGTTTTATGCGCCTGAAGTTTCACCGAAATCAGAATTATACATGGTACATAGAGAAGCGTGTGCATTATGGGTACATAGATATAGAGGCAGAACTCTCTGGACCGATCTTGACGAATGTTAGACGTAGTGCTACAAATATAATTAAATTCTTGGATTGATTATTTTGAAGCCAGTATGGGCAATTCGGGTATCATCTTGTAACAAGAATTTGAATCAACCTTGACAAGTATCATAATGCCTCACCACAAATTGTTTTTTTGAATATTGGTGACATTTCGCACTGCGCCATCTAGCCCCAAATTAAGCATAGCTTGTACTATGGGAACCAGATGACTGATAGAATAGGTATACTTTTTTTTTGGAAATACATACATATAAATACATATTAACACCCAGGCACAGAACAAACATCTATGTTCGTCACACAAATGTTTGTCCTGGGTGGGAATCGAACCCACGACCTACAACGCAGAAGGTAAGGTTACTAACCAACTGAGCTGCGAGGCCACTATTTCTTCTACCTCCTTGTGTATCTCTACCAGATAATGCTCATGGACAACACCGCATTGGGAGAGACGACAGCGGGAAAAGTAGTCAATCTCCTGTCGAACGATCTCCAGAGATTTGACATGTCTTTCCTGTTCCTACACTACGTGTGGATCATCCCGATACAGATGGTTGCTGTTAGCTACTTGGGCTACTTGCAAGCGGGCTACGCAGCGCTTATTGGGCTAGCAGCACTCATCATTATAGCTCTGCCCATTCAGGGTAAGGTCATTAAGTTTAAATTGTAGATAATCTGGATAACCGTTAAAATTATTCTAAAATCGAACTTGTTTTGCAATAAAGAGAAAGGTTGATGACATGAAACCATCGCGAAAACGGATGTTATATATTTTGCCATTTTGTTGGTAATTCCGATGTGGTCGAGACACGATTTGGTCGACTTTTTTTTATTTTATTTAATACAGTTACGGAACGAGTCGACCGACGCGATGGCCCACCTGGTGTTACTGGTAACCTCTGCCCATAAAACAGATGCGGCTTGGGTCCACCCCTACGAGGTACGACAAGACCCAAGTCGCAACGTATGCCCCCGTAACTCTGAGACGTGTAGTTGGAATGCCTCATGTGCCTGTAATTTCACCGGCAACCACACCTTTTCATTTCTTGAGTTGCCACATTAGTTATGTTTATTATATGTTTATTATGTGTAGATATATCCTAATATGAAAACTTTTTCAGGTGGTCTTAGTCAAGTCATTGGTAGGGTTCGATTCTTGACGGCTGAAAAAACAGATGACCGAATCAAATTGATGAGCGAAGTCATTAATGGTATTCAGGCAAGTTATTTTGTAATTTATTACATGTATTGCTATTGGATGTACAACTGTTACGACCTTTTTTTATGTGAGCTGACGGTCCAGCTGATGTTAAGTGGTAACCGCCGCCCATAGACAACAGCAATACCTCAAGTCCTCTCCACCAAAGTACGAGATGACTCAAGTCACACTGCGTTACGTCCATCACCCCGAGACGAGGATGTTACGTCTCATGCGCCTGCAATTTCATTGGCACCCATTCCCTTCCACCGGAACACAGCAATACTAGTGCATCATTGCTTAGCGGCGGATTACCAGGTGTAGTGGCAGTACTTCTCCGGGCGAACTTAGCGCAAGTTCTACTGCTAGTTTGGGTTGCTCCTTTCGCACCACCCGGGGGACACGTGTAGGGACAAGGGTAATCACTTACGGACGCGAGCAACTTGGGCCCCCAAAAGCCTCGTGCATGTTAGACCGCATTCTCAATTAATAACATCAGGTGAGATTGCGCTCAATTTAAATCATGTTGTAGCATCTTCTGGCAGTCTATTCTTATATTACAAAGATAGATAAGAATATACCTACTGCCTGAAGAAAATCTCTAAACGAAGTATCGTGTTTGAAATTAACATGAGTATTAGGAATTTGCCTGCGGCTGTACTAAGGTTAACAATTCGGTTCACATTTTAGGTCATAAAGATGTACGCTTGGGAAATACCGTTTCAAAAATTAGTTGGACAGAAACGGGCAGACGAGCTTCGAGAAGTCGGGAAAGCCACGTTACTGCGGACCGTTTTCATCGGGTTCACGGTCTTTACCGAGAGAGCTGCGCTTTTCATAACTATTCTTGCTTTTATTCTACTTGGGAACTCCATGAGTGCCACTGTCGTAAGTAGAAAGTTTTGACATGAAGAGCCCATATCATGACTGTAAAATTCTTAAATTAGATTTTTTTATATTATTTTATTAATAAATATATTTGTTTGGATCTACAATAATTATTGTATCGGGCTGATATGTCATATTGATTTATGAAGACGAATGGTGACGTATGATGACTATAGTTCAATGAATGTTTAACCGCATGCTAATATAAAAGATATAAGTCAGATTAAACGTTAGTAGGCAATACTTTATCATTCCATTACATTTTTGGCATGTACAATACCTACAAAAAAATTATTCTGCATTGCGTTAACCTCAAAAACGGTTGCGACCATTTTGCCGCGACCTCATGCCCGGCAGGAAACCACATTATTTTTAATTCATGTCAGTTGGCACGGACTTACACACTTCAAATTTTCAGATATACCCATTGCAACAGTTTATGAATGCAGCACAAATCAACATCACAATAGTTTTGCCGTTGATTTTGGCTTTCACAGCGGAACTATTTGTTTCCCTACGGAGAGTCCAAGAATTTCTTACCTTGAGTAAGTATTGTGTGGCTTGCGTATGGTAGGGCCCGTGTTGATCTGTTTATGAGATTATATATTTTATTCAAGGTTCTGTTTTGTTTTCACGATAAGTGGGTGCAGTCTCATGCTAATGCAATGCATATCGCACTCAAGAGCTACACGAACACGGAAGGTTTTCTAAAAACTTTTATGGTATATTTTTTCGTTAATAAACGTTTTCTAGTCTCAAAGGTTTGCTGGAAGAAAACTCTATTTAGGGTTAAGCTCGCCTTTGTACATATTTTTTATATATATGTTAATATATGTTTATTTTTTCTGTGTAGGTACAATAAAGAATAAAGAATATATTTTAGTACAATTCAAGGCACATTTTGTTTTATCTATAATGTGGATATGATAAAACTTGATTAAATATAATTATTTCTCGGGCTCGGTTCCTCAAATAATTTAATTCGTATTCGATTTCAGCAGATTGCGTGATCCGTAGAGATTTCTTTCGGGATGTAATTTTTTCATTCTTGGAGGTTGCATTTTACTACATATTACTTGATATAGTCTTTCGTTTGTATGCGTTCGAAACAATTTTTTTAAAATAAATATGTTTAAAGAAATTAACGTTGTAAGTGTGAACATTGTGAGTGTAGAAATGTTGTCGTTTCATAGGAATTTAAAGCAACCTTCGAGATGAAGTGAGAATAATCTTCCTGGAACTGTGTATTTTAATGACAGTATCCTGATTCTTTTACAGGCAATAGACCCGATTTAGTAGAGATGAAAACGAAACACATTCCACAGTCAAATCTGTTTAAGAATATGACTGGAAGTTTCAAGGAGCCAGACGGTCCAGTCAGACCTGTGTCTTTCCACAGGAAGTCAAATGATTTGGATAACGGTGCAACGTTTGCTGGTAAGCTGAAATTATGTAACGCTCACTAGGCAGAAAAACTAATAATAATACTACTATTGTAGTTGTCTCGAACCAGTGTGGTGATTAAAATGCGCATTAAAGAGTCTACGTGTATTTGGGACGTCTCATAATTTTATCACCAATTATTTGGTTCTAGGATAACGGTTTTTTTACGATAAGTATCTTCTCCGATCTGAGAAGGTGGTTTTGCAATTATACATTTTTCAAGTGACAAAATTTGTTCGGCACTTCTTAAGCCAAACTGAGCTAAAACAGTCATCGGTGCTCTCAATATATTTTGAACCAGTGACCTTGGAACTGGAAGTCGGGCGACACAATTGGGACATAAAACTCGCTGTTTCAAGCTTTAGATATATATTCACTAAAGATTAATATCGTTTTGAGGACAGCTGACACCAAGATATCCGGTATAGACACGGATCCCTGAAATGACCGTTCCAAGCAGCAGGTGCGCACCCAATAGATTTCCTCTCGAAAAATAATACAGTGAAGTTCTAACAAAGACTGAATTTTAAGCGGAGACAGATTCGTGCAGTTTCAATTGAATTTCATGGCAAGGCGACTATACTCGGCTGTGGAGAGCACGTGCATCATTAGTTAGACACAGATGTGTATAATTGTGCACCATTGTGCACAACTTCGGCTTTTCGCATACCATCCACTTATACCAGCTATTACATTTGCCCATTGATCTATTAACGGATATATTTAAGTAAGCTTTAGTTAGCTAAAAATAGGTTTGCTAACGAGAATTACACTATTCAATAAATTTTTTTTTATTTTTTTTTGATTGACAATTGACACAGCCCCAGCCATCACAGCCATCTAGCCCCAAAGTAAGCTAAGCATAGCTTCTATCATGGGAACCAGACAACTGGTATACTTTTTTAGTAAATACATACATATAATACATATTGACAATCAGACACAGAACAAACATTTAAATTCGTCACACGTACAGTGCAGAAAGCAGGGTTACTACCAACAGCTGTGAGGCCAGTCAAAATCTGGTAAATTAACTAAAGAAAGAAAGAATAAATTTATTTACACAAAATGTACACCACAACACAATATATAAAAAGAAAAAGTCATAGTCGTAGAACAAAGACGGATTTGATTATTTTTTTCAAATTTAGTTTTTATGTTTTAATCGACCTTAAATATCATAGAAAATCTTATTATAGTTTAACATATCCAAATTTGACGATGATAGGACTAGCCGTTTTCAAAATATCACATCAACTCTAACTCAAAAACTTTATAGTGCTCTACTGTGAAAGTTACTGTATTGCAGATCCGCCTTTGTTCTACGACTACTACGATACGAATGATGATCGTTGTCGCGTACATATATTTGTATAAAAAGCCCCGAGCTCAGCGTGTAACTCATAAATTTACCTATACTCTTCTTAGATTCCGCTATAAAACAAATACATGATGTTTATACGTTAACAGGTAAATTAGGCGTCAGAAACGGTCGACTCCGCAGAAGCCTTTCCCTTAAGGACGACACTGCGTTAGTCGTGCGCGAGGTATCCGCCAGTTGGACTGGTGACCCAAATTTCTTGGCAGTGAAAAACATTTCGTTCAAACTGCGTAGAGGGAAGCTATGCGCAATTATAGGCGCCGTTGGCTCTGGAAAGGTCAGTGACGTTTAATCTAAGCACTCTAAAGCGATAAAACATTATAGCTAAAGTTTTATTTCAGCAACGGAATATTGCTGTTTGATATGTTTTCGAGGTTCAAAATGATCTTATTGAACTTCATGTAAAATTAATACGGATATAATTATCCTCCCGTTTTGTTTTTCTTATACAATTTGTTCAACTTTATTGGGATTCGTAAAATAAAAGCTTTGAACTCGGATCGAACAAAGAATAATTGGTTCTAATATATATTTACGAAACGTAAATTGGACCCTGTAAAGAACGTGGAAGTGGGTCATGTAAAAACGTGACGTGTCTTTTACAGTTTGGCACCTTTTATTCGCAAAAAATCTTAATTGATTTTAATCTGTTCCGTTGCCAAGCAGCGGGAACGAATTAAAAAAAAGGTCTCTGTTTAATTTATATGATTACTTTGTTTTCAGTTGCTATTTACAGCTTTCCATAGTGATAACGAGAGAATGTAATATCACCAACCAGAATTAACAAAAATTGTATATTACTTTTTGTTAAGTTTGACTTCAGCATGAATGTAACTGTTCCAGTCTTCGATTCTACAACTGCTACTAAAAGAATTGCCCGCGGCCACTGGGAGTCTTTCAATAAGTGGCAAAGTTTCGTACGCTTGCCAAGAGGCGTGGCTATTTCCCAGCACCGTCCGAGAGAACATTCTCTTTGGCTTGCCTTTTGATCCCGAAAAATATAAACAGGTACTGTATCTAAATGTGATGATAGTTTTAACTGGTTTCGAAATTCCTTTTACCGTACCATACTTAGCGTACCGTGGAAGTTAAGAATATATCCAAAAAAACATCGTTTTTCCGGCAATTCGTCATGTAAAAGTGTTAAGACCAAATTACAATGGTTATGTGCAAAGGTGGTTTATATGTAAATATGAACGTCTAGACGCCTTTAACAAATTTTTATCAATTGAACGTAATTTCAGTAGCGCATGTAGGTATGTGTGGACGGGCCTTCATTATGTGCAGCTTCGAATGCATTTGAAGTAGAGTACCATGGGAATAAATTGCAGATTAGCAGATGCAGTTTTCCATGACATGTTTTCCTTCATGGTTTCGAGGACGTTGCATTGAGAGAAACTTCTGTCGTGCACTAACCTCACTGTTTATATTCCAAACTCAAAAACGCAAACTGCTACTCAAAATTAGCATAGTAACGTGCTCCTAACGGATTTTATAATTATTATAATTTAACTACAAACCATTGAGTATAAATGTTTCATACCAGATATGCGTATTAAATCCAATAAACATTATCTAATCGTGATTGCCTTGAAGTCACCTTCATTCGCCAGTTTTATTACGTCGACATGGGCTATTACGTATCTTGCACCTGAGAAATATTGTAAAGAAAATTGCAAAACTTTGCCTAAAATGGTTTAAATAAACCATATTTATTCAATGTCGACTTGTTAAAACATTCACTAAAATTAGTTCAGATGTTTTGGCATGAAAGAGTAACCAGCATACTTTCGCATATATAATATTGTTGGGACTGATTACGGGTTGCTACTCAACTGCAAGATACATATTAAACTTGACGACATACACGACTGCATCTGCACGTCTGACAAGGTAGCTCTAATAGGAAAACTTTCAGGTGTCTCGGGTGTGTGCTCTGGAGAAGGACTTCAAGCAATTCCCTTTCGGAGATCAAACACTAGTGGGGGAGAGGGGGGTTTCCCTATCCGGGGGGCAACGAGCCAGAATCAATTTGGCACGCGCAGTCTACAGAGAGGTATGCCATACAAACATGCTGCTAATATCCCTTGGGAGATGTATTGGTTTATGGTTGGTATAGACCAAGGTTTGTAGTTATGAATTATATATTCGCGACAAAATATTACCAATTCATACGATGTTTCTTGTATTAATTGTTTTGTTACAGTCGCAGATGGTAATAATAATAATAATTTTAATAATTGTCAGCGCACTAAATAATCTATCTAAATACATAAGTCGTTCGTTCTTTGTGTTCAGTTGGTATGGGTGCATTTCCACTGAACTGGAGCGGTGACATGTGGATTTCAAACAATGTGTTTGGTTACTTTTGATCCTTCGTCTAAGTAATTAACACATTCACTGCTTAAGATATTATTAAAATAATTTGCCAGGAACCAAATTTTTTTAAAGCGTATTTTGATTATGTATATATGTATGTTTAAAAATATGGATAAAAGTAAATTGTTATTATTATTCTTTTAATAAAAAATAACCTTTTTCGGATCCGAGTGTTCGGCACATAGCGCGTGCCAGGTGCCGGTCACTCGGATCCGAGCGCTAGGGACAACAACGGTTGAAATAAAACTACTGCACAGATTTCGATAATTCTTTTACCATTCAAAAGCTACATTATCCCTAAGCAAAATAGGCTATAGATAGTAAATAAAATATAATACGCATTTGAATAATTATTTATTAAGGAAAACATAAATCTGAGCGATACAATCATAATTATCAAAAATCAAATCAAAGCCATAGAATCAAATTTAAAACAATAATCATGTAATTTAAAACACTTAGGAATGTGCTAGGCAGAAGCATTTTCACAATAAACCACTGTTAGAATGAAACCAATACGCGTTTTCGTAAGTTGAATATGTTGTCAGAGTGGCCGCGCAAACTAACATAAACTCGCCTCAAACGCCGGCGGCTTACTGACGACTACAAAATACACGGGCCGCTCGCTCGTATCCGAGTGGACGGCACCGCTACTATGCCCCCTCCCCACTCGGATCCGAGTGTTGAACACTAAATGTGTTAAGCGAGGTTGTTAGATTAGCAATACTGCCGTCCTTTAACTAAAATGCCGTTAAGCCCAAATTGTTGTTTTTGAGATATGTTCAGAGAACTCTTTTTAATTCCTTTTAAATCCTTCACTTAACGGCCTACAAATGTATAATTTTTATATCTCCGGAACTAATTATAATTTACAAACGTTTCTTAGACAGAAAGATAGAGAATTTTGAACTGTATCGTCGTATTAAAAAGTCAAAATTGACCTGTTTAGTGTTAACGGCTTTCTAGTTAAAGGACGGCAGAATAACTCAGTATACACACGCGTACGTGTAGGTATTAGTAACTCATTAAAAATACAAACTAAGGATTATGACGTATAAATTAATACAAATATTTCTGTAAATAATTAAGCGCGCCTATTCCATAGACCGGGGGTTCCATTTTATGAATTAAATTATGTGTAAGTTTTATCCTCACTTATGTGGCTTCACCCGCTTAGTACCGGGATAAAAAATGGTCTTTGTGACCCATTTCGTTCTGCAGTTTTGGCGTGAGGGAGTACCAAACATCCAAACGAATATACACATTATTTTATAGGTACAAGTGTGATATTAGTTTGTTCCAAGTTTATATTTGTATCTATCTGTTGACGGGCCTTATAGCTCAGTTAGTAGTAACCTGGCCTTCTGCGCTGTAGGTTGTGGGTTCGATTCCCACTCAGGACAAACATTTGTGTGACGAACATAGGTGTTTGTTCTGTGTCTGGGTGTTCATATGTATTATATATATGTATTTACAAAAAAAAGTATTTAAGTATTATATCAGTTGTCTGGTTTCCATAATACAAGCTATTTACTTAGCTACATGACGCTGTGTGAAATTTCCATCTGTATTTATTATATATCTGTAATTTATTATTTGTTTAATGAGTAAACTCCGCTAGTCATATAAATACATACAGTTTAAAAGTAATTTGATCATTTAGACATGTAGAGATTCTTTTCGCTTGCTCATTTGGTTGCATTGTATGTATTTCGTAAATATTACATTTATGTTCAACACACATTATTCAACGTTGTCTACCGATGCTCTACAAAATAGAACTTGAAGAAAAACTACAAGAAAGTAGTTATATATGTTCACGAAGTTTATTTTATGATTAAGGGTCTTATTTGACGTGACAGAAGATATGTATGGATAAAAATGTGAATACCTAAGCTTTCCGTTAGCGTATTTTAATTTACGAAACCCTAAAAACCCAGCTTCATTGAAATACTATTACGAAAATAACATATTCACTACATGCTCATTAAAATTCTCTGCTTGGATACACAACGACAAATATTTTTACCATTTAATCGCTGAAAAATATTCTACCTACGTATAAACTTGAATTTAAGAATGCTTGGAAGCTAAACTTGAGTTTTTATAGAGTCGATACTTCATACAAGAAATGAACCTGCCCTGTCTGTTTTCCCAAGTAACATTATTTTTAGAATATTTATGAAACGAGGGACCTGTTAGATAAACGTGTTAGGTACACGTAAATCTAAAACAAAAATCACACAAATTTGCCGGAATCATAAAATATGGTAAGCTATTATAGATAGATAGATAGATAGATATATAAACTCTTTATTGTGCGTAACACCTTAACTAAACATTACATTTTAAACTAAATTAATCTGATATAAAAATACAGAAATACTAAAAAAAATAAGAAATAAAGAAAAACACAAAATCAAAAAAATGGGTCCGTCTGCGAGTTTTACCACGTGTTACAGAAAGTTGAACATGACTCTTCTAGTGCTCTAACTCTTACTCGTAACCTTACACATCAAAAGTCGCTGATCAGTTCACACCATATTTATTTTCACCGAATTTGTAACCATGCTCATCGTGACTCTAGAGCTAGGTAAGCAAGTGAGCTAAGACAACATTTAAAGAGCAGTAGAACTGCCGCCAAGTTCGTCCGGGGAAGTACCACCATGCCCGTTTCTGCCGCCACCGGTTAAAAATGTGTGGTTTCCGGTGAAATTACAGGCACATGAGACATTCCACCTACACGTCATGATATATGATGCGCCCGTAACTCTGAGACTCTCTTGGGTCTTGTCGTAACTAGTAGGGAGGACCCAAGTCGTATTGTTATGGGCAGAGGTTACCACTTAACACGAGGTATTCCGTCGGCTCGTTCCGTAACTGTATCACATAAAAAAAGAATCTCACGTGTACTAAAACTGAATCTAGAGTAAGCGAAGGACTCTGATAATAATAAAATGAAACCACTAATCCGAGCGAGCCTCAAATTTAAATCAAGGTCTAAACGTATTTTTTCTCTAGGTCGACATATACCTCCTGGATGACCCGCTGTCAGCAGTCGACGCTAACGTGGGAAGACAGTTGTTCGAAGGATGCATCAACGGATACTTGCGCGGAAAAACTCGCATATTGGTCACTCATCAGATCCATTTCCTGAAGGCTGCCGATTACATCATCGTTATGAATGAAGTGAGTGTTTACCCGACTGCACGGAGAGAGGAGGGTTTTGCTTTTTCGGGTCTGTTCTGTTTCTTTATGACATCTTGGAGCCTCAAAGGATTGACAGATTTTGATGATTGATCACGAGACTGACTAAAGGTAACCTAAAATAACTAAAATCCTAATATAACGGCTATAAGCTGCAATAATCTATTTCTGTTGCATTGAGGAACTGTAAAAACCAGATAAATTACCAGAATTTGAGGTTTATTTGGATTTGAAAGCCGTGAAGCCTTCCAGATTCCAGATTTCGCATGCCCTTGCACGCCACGGTGCTCAGGCAGCCATCCCTGGACCCGATTTGGGTAGGCGATATATAGTCTAACTTAACCCAACCCTTGTCGGTAGTGCGTGGGAATATTAATATCTGAAATATTGTTTAATATGTTTTTTGAATATTTTTGTTATATTCAGGGTCGTATTGAAAACATGGGAAGCTTCGACGAGCTGGCGGGGTCCGGGAAAGATTTCTCCCTCATGCTTTCCGCACTGCAGGACACCAAGGACAAAGATGGTGACAGCTTAAGTGTTAAGGTAAGATTTTTGTTTATAACACGGAACATGAAATGGTCGAGAGCTGATCAATAAAATTCAGTCTGAACGCGACTCACTTTTACAGCTACGTACGCACATACCAATTTCTGCCACCAAGCAATATGAATTCGCGTTACTGGCAAAATTAAAAGCTTTAAAATTAACCTAAATTATGAGGTATAATATAATATCAATGTTAAATTATTTTTCTCACAATCTTCATATATAATGAAGATTGTGAGAAAATAGAAAATAGTATCACAGAACATTAAAATTGCAAAATATCGTCGAAGACATTCTTTATAATTGGATGTATTCCTGTTTCTGGTTTACTGACAGAGATATTACTTAATGCAACTTTAAATCTCTAGTTTACATAGCAAAACTTTAAGCTCCACCGTCGTACAATACTCATATGAAAACTGTCTTTTCTATTTTCTTACAAAATTAATTGTTTTAAGGAGCCATACGATGCACGTTAATTTTTAAAAAACACCCGTGCTAGGGCATTTTCAGGTAAATGTTTTAGTGAAGGATGAAGAGGGGGTTTGTCGTTAATAACTTTGTGAGAACAAATTTCGAAACTTATTAAATAATTAACAAAGAAACTACTTATCTTTATATAACTAATAATTTATATCATGCGGTGATGATGTTATCACAGTGATAACGGTATTTGTTCAGGCTGTATTTACACCGAGACCTATTTACTAGCTATGAGTTTCATTACTAAGAGTATTATTCAATAACTGTTTATATTAGCTTACTTCGCTTTTTTTTACAGTAGGACTTTGTTTGACCTCAGTCTCGCCTGACGTTAAGCGATGATGAAGCCTATGGAGCACACGGGTCTAAAACTAATATTCTAATGAGAAAAAAAAACACATGATGCATTCCAATGAATAATTTAGGCTCGTATGTCTAAAATCTTTAGGATTATTTTGACGAAGAATAACTTAAGTTTCTTTGGTGATCAATTAACGTACATCCGTACGTATAGATAATAATTATATATAACCATATAAATAAGCTGTACGAAAAGGACAATAATTTCATCTAAAAATGGGAACAAAAATTATATACGCATGCGCTAATAATTAGGTGTTACAGGTATATATATAATTTAGGTTAATTGTAATCGATATGATAAGTTTGGGACGAAATGTTTTCCCACTTTAAGGTATGTACCTAAAGAGCAAAATTATTATATATTTTAGAATAAACCATAATGTAAAGTCATTATCAAAACGTGAAACTATTATATTTCACTGCAGGCATGTAGGAGAATCTAGCTATAAAACATACTTTATGTGTAAAGCAAGAAAACCCTAGGTATATTGTAGGATAATAAATGGTTTTAGCCCGATTTTTGATCATAATCAACATTTTGCCTCAACATAATTATTTACACATCTTTATCAAACCGCAAAACATCTCGATAAAAATAATAATACCTATCGCCTACGAAACTGTATTCATTGGGATTACCTAATTACGTTAGATAGATAGATAGAAAACTCTTTATTGTACACCACACCAATACATACAAATAAACAAGTTAAAAATAATTATCAATACACGTGACATACAATCGGCGGCCTTATTGCTTAAAGCAAATATCTCCCAGGAAACCTTTACATCACAAATCACAAGTTACTGTGTTTTCAACAAAAACTATTTATAAACTTATTTACACTGTTTCTACGTATTTTCATAAAATTTAAAATGTCATGAGTATAATATATATAAAAAAGATGTGGATTAGAATATTGTCTATTCGAAATTTGCTTGAACATCGGTCTCTTGCAGTTAATTTAGAAAACGATTGCCATTTTTCACTCATTTTTTTTGCAGCATAATTTTCTGACGTCTTTGGTTTCAACCGTACGTAATATTACAGAAACCCAGAAACAGCTGATATATCGAGAAAATTTTAATGGTACATCGTGTCTATCGAAATAATTTATGGATCGTGAACGTATATGAAACAGTGAAAATAATTTATTTATGTCTACATAAGAGCCTTGTGCGATGAGTATAAGTGGGGAAGGTAGGTGTTTCCTAATGTGGGCGATCTTCTTCGCGAATTTCACAACTTGATAACTTTACACATAAAATTAGGCTAATATAACTAATATAACTCGTTATAACTTCCGAAAATATACATATTTTTACATTAATTTAATGTTATAAATTGCTTTAGAGCACCGAAGGGAATGAGAAGCCAAAGATTGATCGTCAACAATCAATCATGAACGAAGGCGAGGAGCTTCCCCAGTTCGAGGCTCAGACGATAAAAGACGAAGAGCGGCAGTCAGGAAACCTACGTTGGGAGGTGATAGCAGCATACTTCAAAGCGGGGGGCAACATATTCTTCATAGGGTTTACACTACTGATGATTGTACTGACTACAACCAGTGCAGCCGCGGCAGACTACTGGATCAGCTACTGGTGAATATAATATATAATAATAAAATTGGTGGACATTTTACACAGCGCCATCTAGCCCCAAATTAAGCTAAGCATAGCTTATATCATGGAACCAGACGACTGATATGATACTTGTATACTTTTTTTTTGTAAATACATACATATAATACATATTAACACCCAGACACAGAACAAATATGTATGTTCGTCATACAAATTTTTGTCCAGGGTGGGACCGAACCCACGACCTACAGCGCAGAACGCAGCGTTAATACCAACTGAGCTATGAGGCCAGTCAATATATAGATAGGCCTATTTATTTACCTACCTTACATTTTTTTTTTTTTATGTGATATAGTTATGGAACGAGCCGGTGTTAAGTGATAACCTCTGCCCATAATAACCGATGCGGCTTGGGTCCTCCCCTACAAGGTACGACCCAAGTCGCATCGAAAGCGCCCGTAACTATGAGACGTGTAGGTGGAAAGTCTCATTTGCCTGTAATTTCACCGGCAACCACACCTTTCAAACCGGAACACAGTAACGCGAATGCGTCACTGCTTGGCGGCAGAAATGGGCATGGTGGCAGTACTTCCCCGAACGAACTTGGCGAGAGTTCTACTGCTTTTAAAATACTTATTTTGTAGATTCCAAAATAGAACCGTTTTATAAACAGGCGCCATTTTCTAATCCGGCGAATTGACGTTTAGCCGGAATATAATCGGTCTAAATGAAGTCACGCCATATTGTTAAATTGTTTTGTTTCGTTTTGCAGCGCTCATCTGGTTTTAATTAAATTGTGTAATTTAAATTGCATTCTAAGCCAACATGGTTAAATATTGGCAGTCCTTTTATTAAACGTATCGCAGATACTCCAGCTGAACGTAAACGTCACCGATTTGTAAAGCGGCTAGACGTTTTATATAACGGCGGATTACACAGTTTGGCTGCGACATATCCATATACGATCATGCGGTAACATATTCACATAAATGCACAAGATAATTGTAAAAATTGGACTGTTCCGAACTGCGAATAAAAAACAAGGGACTTTTTTTTTACTAACTTCGGTTAATGCGGTAATATATAACCAGTTAATACGGAAAAGACCTTATCACTAAACAGGTTTAATGAATGAACATCAATTTAATACTACGATATACTTTTTGGGACTTACTTACTTTTTAGTTTTGGGATCTGGCTGTAGCTAGTTTGGAAATTTTGTAATTACACATATTCTATGAAATAAAACAAAGATCTTAGACGCTGAAATAATACTCCCAAATTTCTGAAGACCAAAGGTTACTTTTGTGTTCAGAAATTTGTACATTGTACTACCTACCGGCACTCCCCTAAAAACCATAGTCACTATTTTGAATATGTTACACAAAGCATTGGAGTCACTTTTTGCGAATGTTTAGTAAACACTAAAAACTAAGAGGTTTCCTGAATATTATTTATCTTGTATACAAATAGTATGTCGCAAATCAGGCAGCCATGTACTACGTCGAATTTGTATAGGTGTCGCAGACACAACATGCGCCCAAAACTAAACTTGTATCGGTGATTAAAAAACTTTACTTCATCATGTCTGTGCTTATGCGACAGTTTAGTAGTGGGACATAAGCGTATATTAACTACCAGTGCAGTTCAAAACCTGTTCAGTGGGTAATATTCTGGTTTTTATCACTGTGTGGTAGTTTCATACCAAATAAAGAAACACTTACAAGAGATACCAAGTCTAGTTCTGTCTGCCACAATATATAAAAACACAGACTTTTGAAGCAAAATGTTTGCAATTGGCCCTTATTATGCACAGTGGGATTCTTATTATTACATATCTAACTTCCTGTTGTTATTCAGCTTTAGTATGTATAACTATATACTTCCAGGCCCTTTTTCCGAGTATATACGTCATTGATATCCTAACATCTTTGTTAGTTTCTGAATTTCCTTTGAGTTTAGAATAGCTCCTAACTCTAACCCGGGCGCCAGACACAGTCAAATATTTGAACAAAGATTTAGAAAGACTGTACACACATTAGAACACATTTTCGATGTACCTTCCAGACATCTCGCAAGGTGATGCAATGGCAAATGAAATTTGCGCTAGTGTGGCAGGCTACGCAATGTGTGAAGTTTGAACGCTTTGATGTGCGCTCGAAATACCGACACCAAATGGCAAAGTGCAAACATTTAATCAAACATTGAAACAAATCTTAATTACCCGCGTGTGTGTTCAAATGTTGTTGCTGTGTCTGGCGAAAATTCTGGGGAAAATTCTCAAGTAACGTATTCACGTGTTACTAGATCAGTATTTCCACGATATTCTGTTAATAAATTTAATAATTCTCTCGAGAAACTCATTTCAGGAATGTTACTAATTTATTTGATAAAATACTTTAGTTACTCAGTCAAGCATGACATTCGAGTTAATGAGCATGAATTTCTAATAACTCATTTTGTACTTTGAAATCTAAATATATTAATATCATATTAATGTTGAAGGTCAAACGAGATGGAATCGTACGAAGAAGGATTAGGCGACGGTGAATTAGGTGAGTGCAGGCTTAGATCTGATTAGATTATTATAAGGAACAGATAATTTAATATACGAAGTATGATAAACTATTTTTTATTTCTTTATCGTAAATGACTCAATTAAGAATTCGATATAAAATTTAGTTTATCATTTGTTACCAGTATTCTGGAAAGTCATACCTAATGTTTAGATTTACAATGTTAACCGAAGTTTTTTAAGCTGAATTAGTTCTCATGAGTATTTTATACGTTCCTTACATTTGAACTATCTATTCTATTCGAGTCACTGGTTCTCTCGAACTAGTGTGGTGAAAGGATTTTAAGTGCGCCTCAAAGAGACTCCTTTCGTGCACTTGACACATGACTTCGAATTTTTAGTTCTAGGACATGGCGGTTTCCGCACGATGTTTACCTTCACCGTTTTGTAAACGTGGTATTGCGCACATAAATTTTTCGAACGAAAAACTCATAAGTGCGCGTCAGGATTTGAACCGGCGACCTCCGGATTGAAACTCGGGGTCAGTATCACTAGACCACCACGCTCTCAATTGATCATCACGCTCACATTTGAGCTGAGTAGAGGCCTGAGTTTTTCCAGGTCATCATCTATTTTCAGAATTACAGCCATGTGTGGTTCATTAGTTTTAGCGTGAAAAATTAACAATCCCTTCAAACAAACATTTGCATTTATAATAAAATTCATATAATTATATAAACTATTTCGAAATAGATACTTTCAACAGTAAATTGTACTTGTAGCAAATCATAATCGTAATACAGGTTTCTTGGATACTCTTATAAAAAATCATAGTATGAGACATTTTTTTTTTTTTTTTTTTTTTTATATTATAAATAGGCAAACAGGCTTACGGCCCACCTGATGTTAAGCGGTCACCGCAGCCTATAGACGTCAGCAACACCCGGAGCATTACTGATGCGTTGCCTACCCTGGAGATTTCTTTTTATATATCTCTTGAAGCTGCCCATGTCATACCTTGCCGGGAAGACCTCAAGAGGTAGCCCATTCCACAGCCTACAAGTATGCGGTAAGAATGTCCTCGTGAAATGAGTCGTCCGAGCCTGCCATGGTTCTATAATGTGTGGATGGGCCTTAATCCGGTTCCGATTTTTGGACAAGCATTCAAATACTGCTTTTGTAACGGTTCCAGCCAACAGCTAGTACTGCCAAGAAATGCTACGCTTCATATTTGTTTTTATTTTGTAGCGCTACTGTGAATCGATCTTCACTTCACAAATGTATTTTATCCATTCATGGTTCTATTTTTTACCAGAAACTGGATTGGACGTCCAAGTGGGAATGTTTACAACAGGCCAGTACCTCATCATCCACGGCTGCATCGTGGTAGCCTGCATACTGCTGACCAATCTCAGGGTGTTTCCGTTCACCGCGCTCTGTGTGTCTGCGTCTAGCAATCTTCACAACACTATGTTCTCCACCATGATCAAGGGAATCATGCGGTTTTTCGATACGAGCTCCTCTGGTAAGATAATTTTATATTATATAATATGTCGTCGATAATACACGTATCTACTAATTGTTTAACTTATATTAACGTTGAGTAATTAATTTTTAATGAGAAATTATAAGTCCAGCCACAGAATTTTTTTTGGCCACGTGATTTAACTTCTCTTTTTATAACTATGCAACGGGAAAATGAGTTAGCAGTTACCAGTTTTGAATTAAAAAAATGGCAATCATAAATTGTGTTGTACTTTATGCATGTATTTTATTAATTTGGTTAGTATTGCGATTTTACGTGATGTGACAATAATAGTCACGTCTCAGCAAAATTACAAATTCTTATCCGTAGTTCTACTTAGATAAAATTTCTACTTATGGCGAAAAATTAGATTCTTTTTTAATCTTAATGTACCACGCAACATGCGACGTACACACAGCTATCTTGATAAAATAAAATAATTTACAACAATTCATTATTTAGGGTAATCATTTATGTATTGATAACCGAACAACTATTTACTATTCTATGGATATCAGTTAGAGGTAGTAGTAGAGTAGAGTAGTAGAGTATTGTAGTAGAGTAGAGGAGTAGAGTAGTAGAGTAGAGTAGTAGAGTAGTAGCATCACAACCAGAGCCGAAGCACGTTCTTGTCTGCACAACCAACATTTGTCCTGAGAAATGGAACCAGCAACCTTTATGTCTTAGTCTTAGTCTTCACCAACAACTACGCCGCTGAGTTTGTCAATACGGTTCCGCTGAACGATCAAATTATTAAAAATTCAAATCAATTATATTCAGTTCCGTCTGTAGGTACACCAACTAGAACGAATAAGATGCTCTGCAGTGGTATATTTTATGAATAGGTTTATTCGAAGCTACCTGAACAGTTGTAGCATCCTGAATTTTAAAATGTAATTTCATCATTGCAGATTTCAGGGCAGATCAATCTTAATATTATAAAAGCGAAAGTTTATTATTTAGTTTATTAGCAGATAAGCGTCTGTTTGTTTGTTACCTACTCTTTCACGCTGTAACGGCTGAACGGATTTCAAGGAAATTTGGTACCAGGATAGCTTATATCCTGGATTGACACATATAAATAATATATATAATATGCTACTTTTGGTCCCGAAAAAGTGCATTGTTCCCTTCACATGACTTATTCAGCGAGGCCGACACCGCGGGGTGCAGATAGTTTTATCACATTCATAGCGTTTATCCAAAATTAACATAACATACAGAAAGGGCATCTTCAGTATCCAAATATATGGTGCTTATTATGACATCTGCCACACTTGTACGCTGTACGATAGTAAATTCAGTATGGCTTACGTTTATTCGTACACGTGATATGCTTGAACTGAAGACGGCTATAACCCTTAACCTTAAGGCCTGAAAATTTGAATGGAATACATAAAGGTGACTGAAACGCGAACAATATTCATCCATTTACTTTTGCCGTAACGTTCTGTTCTAATGATCAGGTTGCTCTGCCCACTCATATTCGCAGAAACGAATGAAAACAAATAATAAACGAACAATCGCCGGTACATCTGGGGGTAATACCGAGCAATATTACCTTTGCTTGTTGACGTCCGTCGAATAAAAAACATATTTTTCCTAGGGTATTATCATTCCAAAGAGAAAACACATAAAAGAGCCTGAGAGCTTGAATAAAACATTTATTTCGCTCTAATTTTCTGCTAGACAAAGCTTATTCCATTTACATCATAAGGAAATGAATTAGTAACGTTTATGAAATTTGAAATTATAAAAATCATTTTATATAGCTGTCTTTATACTAAGTGGTGTGCCCATCGAAACAGTTATTTTATATGTCATACAAAATTTATTCATATATGTATTACAATTACTGCGAGTAGCTGACTTACCTAAATGATTACCAACCAACAATCCCATTCCTAGTACTGTCTCAGAATACAATACAATATTTCTAGATGGTTCGTGTCTCAGCTGCTAATTAGAATGCTATATATAGTTCTATACGAGTTGCATAGTTGATACGATGTTTTTTAACACAAACTTAGTCATTGAAATTAGGTATACCTACTACCTAATTTAATATATAAAATAAATCTTCATTCCAATAAAGTTGGAATTAAGCTTTCTTACTTTTGATCAAAGGCGGATTAGTGTGGAAATGTATTTCGCAGTTACCACATTAGTTCCAATAAAAATACTGAGGGAAACCTTCTACTAGATTGGTTTTTATGAGATTAAAGTGACGTAGATCACAGATCGGCCATATTGATGTTATGTGGGCGTAACACGAGCTATATAAAGCAATACCTTCAATAAGTGATGAATAAAACCGAAGTTACATTGCATTGATCTCGTCTCTTTAACCAATACTGAATTTGTCACATATCTTTAACTTTATCGGCAGAAACGGTTATGTCGACAGCACCCCGGATAAATTCACCACCTAAGTTCTCTTCCGTCTTCCGAAATACATTATAATTCTGATCTTACAGCTTAGTTGGTAGTAATTCTGCGCTGTAGGTCGCGGGTTCGATTCCCACCCGAGACAAACATTTGGGTGACAAACATAGTTGTTTGTTCTGTGTCTGGGTGTTTGTATGTATTATGGGTATGTATTTACGAAAAAAAAATATAAGTATTATATCAGTTGTCTGGTTCCCATGATACAAACTATATTTATCTTACTTTGGGGCTAGATGACGCTGTGTGATATGCCCACCAATAAAAAAATGATATCTCATTAATGTTATATTTTTATCATCCTCAGGTCGTATCCTGAACCGATTCACAAAAGACATGGGAGCATTGGATGAGATTTTACCAAGAACTCTTCTCGACGTGCTCGGGATATACGGAACTCTTGTAGCAATTTTATGCCTCAACGCGATAGCTTTGTACTGGACTCTGATACCTTCGGCTGTACTTCTAGTTTTATTCTTCTTCATGGTGCAGGTGTACTTAAAGACCGCTCAAAGTATCAAACGTTTGGAAGGAACGAGTAAGTAATAACAATTAAATCTATGAATCTGGACCGTTTTATAACAAGTTTTGATTAAACTCCAATTACGCAGAGATGATATAATTTGAACAGTTTATTCTCCTTTATGTGATGTAGGTGATAGAACGAGCTGACGGCCCACCTGATGTTAAGTGGTAACCGCCACCCATGGACAACAACAATACGACTCAAGCCCTCTCCACCAATGTATGAGATGAGTCAAGTCGCATTGCGTTGCATACATCACCCTGAGACGGGGATGTTACGTCTCATGCGCCTGCAGTTTCACCGTTTAATTCTCTTTTTTTGAACTTTTTAATAAAAAGATCCAAATCATAATTATCATACTTAAATATGATCGTACTAACCATTGTATGAAATATGTTGTTGACGACTATTATTTTCTCTCAAATTTTGGGCAAATAAACTCAACTTCTCATTTCCTTTTAGATCAACTTAATAATTTATTCTCGTATTCTATCAAACCTATCCAAACCTTTGGGTATTTATTCAGTGGCTTCAGTAATAATAAACAAACAAGCGAATACCTACTCTTTGTGACAATTATTAGGATTATGAAAGCTTTATTTAAGTCTTCCCTTTTCATGTGGCGAAGTAGAAATGTCCGGTCGACTGCCTGTAACCGAAATACGTAGTAACTTCTATATAATCTACTAGCTGTTGCCAGCGACTTCGTCCGCGTGGAATTAGTTTTATCGCGCACCCCTATTTTATCCCTTGGAAAAGTATCTTAAGTTACTCCTTGTTACATCAGCTATCTGCCAGTGGAAGTCCCGTCAAAATCAGTCCAGCCGTTTCGGAGATTAGCCGGAAGAAACAGAGAGACAGACAGACAAAAATTTAAAAAAAAAATGTTGTTTTGGTATATGTACCGTGTATGTATACATCCATATGCACTTAGTAAAAAGCGGTTATTTTAATATTACAAACAGACACTCCAATTTTATTTATTTGTATAGATGATACAGTTCACGTGGTTGACCGAAAGCATAACCGCAACCGGATATTACAATACGCTTGCTTCTTAGTTATTAACTTGCAGACCGCTATTATTGACTTGAGCTGGGAACTTTTAACCGACTTAAAAAAGGAGGATGTTCCCAATTTGGATGTTTATATGTTTTTTATATATCAATAAATAAATAATTATTGGTTGACATTTCACACAGCGCCATCTTGCCCCAAATTAAGCTAAGTAAATAGCTTGTATCATGGGAACCAGACAACTAATATAATATTTGAATACTTCTTTTTGTAATCCATCATGTATGTCCGGGCATAACTCCGTGATATATTGTCGGATTTGCAAAATCCTTTTTTAGTTCAAAAGATGTTTATTCCAAAATGGTACCATCTAAATTTCGCATAACATGTTTTCGTAATTTATTATATGGGAATCACACAGAAAAATTCAAATTTTTGCCATAAATTGGGCGAAATGGGCGGGGTACCTACTCCTACTACTTACTTATATACACTGTGGTCGAAAAGCTCACAAATCTATATATATTAAATAAAGTCATTCAAGCTAGTCAAAGTCAGAAAGAAAGAAAGAAACATATTTTTCTTTCTTTTCTTCTTTTCTTAGTTCGTGGTTTCATAAACCCTCATCAAAACTTACAGTTTTGGCGATGGATCTTGGAAGCTGAAGATAGCTGCAATGGGCCAGTACATTTTGGGGTCTCTTTTTATTTCACATGTATGGTATGAGGGAAAAGCTATTGCAGTCAACTTTAAAGTCATCGTCCATACCCAGAAGTGTGGGATTCATCGTGTTATATTTCTTTTATCTCATTGAAGTGACGGAACGAGCTGACGGCCCACCTGATGTTAAGTGATAACCGTTGCCCATGGACAACAGCAATACCACTCAAGTCCTCTCCATAGTACGGGTGACTCAAGTCGCACTGCGTTGCGTCCATCGCCCCGAGACGAGGATATTACGTCTAATGCACTTGCAATTTAATTTATTCATCGTGTTATATTTCTTTTATCTCATTGAAGTGACGGAACGAGCTGACGGCCCACCTGATGTTAAGTAATAACCGTTGCCCATGGACAACAGCAATACCACTCAAGTCCTCTCCATAGTACGGGATGACTCAAGTCGCACTGCGTTGCGTCCATCGCCCCGAGACGAGGATATTACGTCTAATGCACTTGCAATTTATTTTATAAATATATTATATGTTTAATAATAAAAATCAGGTCATTAATGTTAAGTTCTTCTCCAGCTAAGAGTCCCGTATTCGGTATGGTGACGTCTTCCCTTAACGGCATAGCGACAATAAGGTCGTGCGGCGCCCAAAATCGTTTAGTGAACGAATTCGATAAACATCAGGTAAGGTCATTTTTTAAGCTACTGCTTCGAGATCTTTGTAATATGTGTGTACATGAAGCAAATAAAATGATTCTGAATCTAAATCTGAGACCTGCATAGGTGTAGAAACACAGGAGTTGTTTGAACACTTAAAAAAATGTTTAGATTTAATTTAACTATTTTTTTCGATAAATTTGCTTGAGTATCTGGGTTAAGGAATAAATAAAGGTTTTATAGCCTTCCATGACAGCTATGGCTGTACGTGTTCGTAGCAGTTTGAAAGATTTTTGTTTCATTCCAGGATTTACATACATCTGCTTGGTACTGCTACCTGGGTGGAGGCTCTTCGTTTGGATTTTATCTCGACACAATGTGTCTTATGTACCTCACCACCGTCATTTTCGTCTTCCTATATATCGACTTTGGTAAGACTTGTATTACTTGATTACTTGTATTACTTAGTACCTACTTGATTTCTGCCGAGCCGATCATGACTTCAAACGCCCAAAAGCGGTTTCACAAATCAAAGTTAACGAGTCTGAGTAATTTCTAGTTGGTTATTTAGTTTCGCTACTCCAAAATAATAATAATATAATTGGTGGACATTTCACACAGCGTTATCTAGCCCCAAAGTAAGCATAGCCTGTATCATTGGAACCAGACAACTGACACAATATTTGTATAGTTGTATGTAAATATATTATAATAAATTTTATATAAATTTATTTTATTATTATTATTAACTAGCTGTTGCCTGCGACTTCATCCGCGTGGAATTCGGTTTTATCACGCACCCGTATTTTACCCATCGGAATGTAGCCTTAGTTACTCCTTGTTACATCAGCTATCTGCCAGTGAAAGTCCCGTCAAAATCGGTACAGCCATTTCAGAGATTAGCCGGAACAAACAGACAGACAGACACACAAAAATTTAAAAAAATATTGTTTTGGTATATGTGCCGTGTATACATCAATATGCACATAGTAAAAAGCGGTTATTTTAATATTACAAACAGACACTCCAATTTTATTAATGTTTGTTTTCTATTATTTGTAGGTGATGTGATCGCGGTAGGTAGCGTGGGTCTCGCGGTGACGCAGAGCAACACACTCACCGCAATGTTGCAGCACGGTGCCAGGATGTTAGTAGAGTTCCTCGCGCAGTTGACCAGTGTGGAGAGAGTGTTGGAATACACCAAAATTGAGACCGAGAAGAACCTGTATGAAGGACGTGAGTAATCGAATAGTAGTGATGTTTATAGTGCGCCCCGCGGTGTTACCCGCGGTGTATAAGTAATCCCACGGGAACACTGCACTTTCCCGGGATCAAAGTAGCCTATGTGTTAATCCAGGATATAAGCTATCTCGGTACCAAATTTCATCCAAATCCATGCAGCCGTTTGAGCGTGAAAGAGTAACAAACATCCATACAATCTTTCACGTTTATATTAGTAGGATCTACAAATACCTATATTATTCTGTCTACAATATGTAATATAATGTAGTATATAGGTAGTGGGTTATAATATTCCCACCCACAACGTTTGTGTGAAGAACATTAAGCTTGTTCTGTCTAAATGTAATTATGCATTATGTGCACTATGTATGTATGTATTAACAAAAAAGTACCTAAATTTTAATTCAATATTAATTATTTATCTTTGTTTATTTGTTAGTGATAATTTATTTTATTTCACCTCAGAAGGATCTTTTAATTATCATTCATAAGGCACATTATTACGTAATGTGCCTTATGAAACCTTAACCGTAATTTTGCACTGCAATAACAACAATATGTACACACCGCATAAAAAAACATGCAACTTTAACGTTACTAAAATACAGCGCTAATAAAAATATCAATACAATATTAAAAAATAATTAAGAGTCCGTCGGTTGCCAACGAGGCGCCTGTAGACCGGGCGGCTGATATTGCGCCATGAACAATTCATCGCACCGAAAATACTTCCGGGTTTCCTGCTGCTTCCATGCTGCAATATTGTTACTTTTTATTTTTTATACAGAGATAGCAGTTCCACCGACTTGGCCACAGCAGGGCCGTATCGAATTCCTAAACGTGAACTTGCGATATGCCCCGGAAGAGGATCCAGTTTTAAAAAATCTCAACATTGTTGTTGAAAGCGGATGGAAGGTAAGGAAACTTTGGATTGTTTTCATTGAATTTGAATAACTGATGTAGTAACAATAAAGTGAAGTTAGCTTTTCCTTTAAATGACGACCCGCTTCGGTTTATAATAATAATATCGGTGGACAATTCACACAGCGTCATCTAGCCCCAAATTAAGCTTAGCATAGCTATAATTAACGTACATAACTACTATTGCATGTTCTCGAATTTTGCCTACTCCAAATTATACTTATCTCAGACTGATAAAAAAAAATATTGTGTGATATGTACTATAATTTGGCGTCATGTTTTATCATTTATTATTTTATTAAATACAATATAGTTGTTATATAATATGCAATAGTATGACGAGTTACTTTTTGAAGGTCGGCATCGTGGGACGGACGGGAGCCGGCAAGTCTTCGCTGATATCCGCCATGTTCAGATTCGCGTACATCGACGGACAGATCACTATAGATGGAATTGAAACTTCGCTCGTGTCTCGACAAGTTAGTACCGGCTATGCCTCCATACTGTTTTTTTATGCCATGTTGGTGGTAGAACGAGCTAACGGCCCACCTGATGTTAAGTGGTAACCGCCGCCCATAGACAACAACATTACGACTCGAGTCCTCTCCACCAAAGTACGAGATGACTCAAGTCGCATTGCGTTGCGTCCATTGCCCCGAGACGGGGATGTTACGTCTCATGCGCCTGCAATTTCACCGGCACCCACTCCCTTCCACCGGAACACATCAACACGAGTGCATCACTGCTTGGCGGCAGATTATCAGGTATGGTGGCGGAACTTCTTCATAAAATGACAATCTCAATTGAATATTATATCTTCGAAGAAAAAGAAGCCTTTGAAGATGAAATAAATTTCATCACGTTTTATTTTCATCAATTTGATGTTTAATTATGATAATGAAAAAATAGTCTTATATCACAATTTAATCTACCTACCATATGATGTACCATATGATGTACCATATGATGTACCATATAAAAACCACAAATATATATTGTACCGACAGTGAAATATCATAATTAATTTGAAAAAGTCATAGATATTAATGATTTGACGAATTTCCAATCAAATTGTATAACTTTTACATCAAATAACTATCCTTATTGTATTGGTGCGAGGTTTCACAATGAAAATTCGTCATCACATTTTGTCTATGTACTGTGCTTACTTGCTGCATTTATTTTTCAGGGTCTCAGATCAAAAATATCAATTATTCCACAAGAGCCGGTGCTATTCTCGTCAACAATAAGATATAATTTGGATCCATTCGACATTTACAGCGACGATGACCTTTGGAGGGCGCTTGAACAGGTGAAACTAACGAGGATAATAAAAAGTTTTAGTGTATATCTACGTAAAAAGCGAGGGCATGTTTACTTCAGCTGAATTTCACAATTGTGCTCTGTACCTTGACATATTTTATGAATCTACTAATTATTAAAATTCATAATCAAACAGTAGATAGATAAGTTGACAAAAAATGGACATATGATGCAACAATATGGAATTTTACTAGATAATTAAAATAAAATGCAATTTTATTTAATCATGAACCCATTATAGAAATCGCACTGTTCAAAAGTACTAGAGATTGCAGTCCCATGAAATACGTATATTATTAATTAAATTAATCGATAAAGATACTTGTCTGTAGTGAACCCTGCGCGATATGTAAAAATATTGATTGTTCCTAATCGGAGGGTGTTGGTAGTATGGTAGTGACGGTTTCTTTATCAAGGTCTTCAAGAGTCCCTCTTGAATTCTACGTGCACACAGTTTGACATATGGGATTAGGTTTACCTCCATGTATGACATGGTTTCACCACAGTCACGCAGAACAGAGCCCAATAGAGAATATCAGACACAGGTCCAATATTTGTTTTATTTTTTTTTAATGTAAAAAACTAGCAGACGAGTTAACGGGCCACCTGATGGAAAGTGGTCACCGTCGCCCATGGACATCTGCAACACCAGAGGCATTGCTAATGCGCTGCCGGCCATTAAGATAGGCATTAACCCGTCGCTTAAAGGTCGCCATGTCGAAGCTCCCTGGGAAAACGGCTGAAGGCAGATCATTCCATAGCTGACAAGTGCGTGGAAGGAATGATCGCGAGAAGCGAGTGGTGGTGGACAACCAGCCATGCAGGTGGTGCGGATGGTATCTGGTTTTGCGGCGTGTGGTGTTGTGGTGAAACTTAGCCGCGGGCACCAGACTAAACAGTTCATCTATATCAATATTGGACGACTAAATTAAAAATTATCATTTCTTTCATTTTTAGGTGGACATGAAATCTGCCGTGCCTTCATTAGACTTCCACGTGACCGAGGGCGGGTCAAACTTCTCAATAGGGCAGCGGCAGCTGATGTGCCTCGCCCGCGCCGTGCTCCGCTCCAACAGAATACTGATCATGGATGAAGCCACCGCCAACGTTGACCCTCAGTGAGTACCGCGTTCACTGTATTGTGACTTTTTTTATGTTATGTTACAAAGTTACGGAACGAGCTGACGGCCCCCCGGTGTTAAGTGATAACCTCTGCCCATAACAACCGATGCGACTTGGGTCCTCCCCTACTAGGTGCAAGACCCAAGTCGCATTGTATGCGCCCGTAACTATGAGACGTGTAGGTGAAATGTCTCAAGTGCCTGTGATTTCATACCATGCTTTTTAAATTTTACTTTCTAGGGTATGCCGATTTCTTCACGATGCTTTTCGTCGTTTTATTTAGCTTATTAGGTAACTACTTAAATATTTATAGTATAATTTCAATATAAGTCCAAAATTTAGTAAGAGCATGATTATTACGTTTCCTTAGAATTTTTTTAGTCAATTTGTACTAACTCGTATGTACATAGGTTTGATTTGGGTCGAAAATAAAATATAATTTATTCCATGTGTTTATATGTTTTTCAGGATAACAGTATTTTCTTTTATTATAATCGATTTTTTTTTGTCATACAGGACTGATAACTTCATTCAACAGACAATTCGCCGTGAATTCGCTCAGTGCACTGTACTCACGATCGCCCATCGTCTCAACACCATCATGGACTCAGATCGAGTTCTCGTCATGAATTTCGGTGAAGTCGCTGAATATGACCACCCTTACATTCTCCTGTCCGACCCCAACAGCTACCTCTCGTCCATGGTTCGGGAAACGGGTGAAAAGAACACCGCAAATCTTTTCCAAGTGGCCAAAAACGCTTATTTCCAGAGCAATCTGAAAGAAAACGCAAGATGATAACTTTTAGCACTACCAAACTTTACCACCTGATTTGAGCGTTCGAAGAAATACTGCATTTCGTTTCATAGGTGTTTGTCTGTGATAGACTATAATACATTTTTAAAGCATTTTCATAACATTCACCAGTTTATAATATTTTGTTCTGTACGTTAATTAGAATTTCTAAACAGCTGAAAACAGAAGATACCTAGTGAAACAATCAAATCTCTGTTAGCCTTAGTTAGCCTTTACATAGCGATAATTTTCTACAACGCATTTAACTTGTATGAGATAACATCGACTGAATTTAATCAGTTGTGACGAATTTTTCCATTTAGTTAGTATAGTAGTAAATCAGCAGTGGGTAATTAGCAGACATAATATACAGCGATAAAATCTCGAGGGATTTAATTAATCGCAGACACAATTTCGGCACTAATCATGAGATGTCAATTTTCATCATTTCATAAAATTAAATAACGCTTGCTGCTTTCAAATAAAATAGTATTAAGTTTTATGTGTGTGTGCCTAGAATACTTAGAATACTTTACGTATTAATCTACATGTAAGTTTTTCAGTAATATTTTTTTAACAAATACCTTGAGTTTTATTTCATATAATTTCATTTAAATGCTCATTCAGTTTCCTAGAAAATACAAAGTTTATCTTGATGTAATTTACATTACAAGTATTATGTTTGAGCTTTTGCCTGCGACATTGCCTGTGTGGTACCGGTATCCAAACACAAAGGTAATTTCCAACACCCACTACAACCACTATTTATACTCGTATATATATAAATATATTTATATATATATATATCTCTCATTATTCTATCTACATATGTTTAAGAAACGTTTCAGCTCGAACCGTTTAGTATTTTTTGAATTGAAGGAATTACAAATACCAAACAGTTTTAGTTAGTGGATGTATCTACGATTGTAGACCAATGCTACTCTATTTACCTGCTCACCAGCAGAACAGGCGGCGTCTTGGGTGATGGCATCGGTAGAGTCTATAGGCGAGGAATAACACGATTACAGCCAGACCAAGCAGAAGACCCTGAAGTCAAAGTCGAAGTCAAAAACTTTATTTCCATAGAATTCATAAAGAAATGGCTTGGAAACGAACCTGAACTTTATGATCGTCGTAGAATACCTCCCAGTTGTCATCAGTGCACCCTCCGTGGCAGCAACTCATCTTAAAATACTTTCAGACTCTACCTAGCCCAGATTCATTTTGACTCTTCTCAATGATGGTCGTTTGCTTTATCTACTCTATAATTTTACTCAACCGATAACTGATTGAATTAGAGACTTATGGCAAAATTTGACAGTCTGACATGCTTTTGATTTGAGGTTTGATATCAAATATGGCAGATTAATACTAGATAAAATGTCATGTATGTGTAGGAATAACGTGAATCTGACGTTACAAAAATCTAGTCTGTCCCAATATCTATACAAATATATAAAATTGGAGTGTCTGTTTGTAATATTAAAATAACCGTTTTTTACTATGTACATATGGATGTATACACGGTACATATACCAAAAACAACATTTTTTACAATTTTTGTCTGTCTGTCTGCCTGTTTGTTCGGGCTAATCTCTGAAATGGCTGGACCGTTTTGACGGAACTTTCACTGGCAGATAGCTGATGTAACAAAGAGTAACTTAGGCTACTTTTCCGAGGTGTAAAATAGGGGCGCGTGATAAAATAAAATTCCACGCGGATGAAGTCGCGGGCAACAGCTAGTTTTAAACATCTACTTACTTCATTGACACTGACAATTAATTAACATAAACTTTCTGCAACATGAATTATTATCATTGACAGAATTACAACTTCTGCCAAATGATAAACTAATCAAATGCCAGCATGCAAACCGCAATGTCCACACAAAGTACAAATAAATAATGAACACATTCAAATAAATACCTAAAAAAAAATCGCCAAAATCAAAATAAGCTTTTAAGCCATTACAGAAGTTCAACCGCTTGAGTCATAACAGTATGAAACTTCAACATATCTGAAACGAAGCGGTGAGACACGATGGGTTGCTGTGGCGGATTCTCCGTAAGCGTGGAAAAGTGCTGCGACACCTCGTTATTTAAGAACCCACACGTTCTGTACATCACTGTTCTACTCGTTATGGTAATCCTGTACCTAGCATGGAACCTCTACCAGTGCCGGGTGTGCCAAAGATGCTGAAACCTTGAAGATCGTGAAGCTTTTACTCTTACACTTATAGCAACGTGCTCGGTAAGATAAACGAATGAAAGTTGCAAATATACTAATAAAGTACTAAGTCGAAAGTTATTCAATTGATTTTTTATTTCTAACTAGCTGTTGCCCGCGACTTTGTCCCCGTGGAATTTGGTTTTATCGCGCACCCCTATTTTGCCCCTCGGAAAAGTAGCTTAAGTTACTTCTTGTTACATCAGCTATCTGCTAGTGAAAGTCCCGTCAAAATTGGTCCAGCTATTTCAGAGATTAGCCGGAACAAATAGACAGACAAATATTGTAAAAAATGTTGTTTTGGTATATGTACCGTGTATACATCCATATGCACTTAGTGAAAAGCGGTTATTATAATATTACAAACAGACACTCCAATTTTATTTATTTGTATAGAGTATTGAGTTATTGTATACTCAATTCTGTTTGATCATGTTATCCTGTTTTCAAATTGAAGGAACGTTGGTATGGGACTATAATAGGCAACTTAAAATATGAGTAAATATAGTCATCGTTAAGAGTTCATGTAAGCCCGCCTTCGAGAAGCGGTCCTTCGTATTACGTACAGTCTGTATGACGGACATAATTTCATTAGCGGGCAGTTGTGCCACAAATAAAGTATAATTTCATTTCATTTATTTTGCACACCAATCGTATAACAGGAGCTTCATAAAATTATTTCCTTAAAAAGAATGACTCGAAAAACATCACAAATTTTTTATTTTGCAGATGTATTTTACAGCATTAATTAGAGTCAGCCTGCGACGGTTAGCCAAGGGATTTCCCAGGAGCATTCGTTTTATTCAGTGGTGCAACGAAGCTTAGGATGTGATGTTGGGGTTAAAATAATATGATAAAGTAGCCATTCCGTTTGTTTTTTATATTGACGCTTACTATAATCATTTCATTTATTCATCTTTCAATAATAATAAATTAAAATCAATATACCTCTAAATTATTAATTGAGACGAAACAGCATTCTATTCTAGAATAGAATAGAATAGAATAGAATCTTTTCTATTCTATTCTATTATTAAACTCTTTATTGTACACCACACAATAAATAAACGGAAGAAATAAACAGGTTTAAGAGAAATAACAATACCCGTGACATAAAATAGGCGGCCTTATTACTTAAAGCTTTTTTTTTCCAGCATTTCTACCCTTGGATGGACTGGATTAGAAATAATGATATGGGTGGTGATGGAATGATAATTCTAGTCTAACTGCTAACCCTCGACCCTTTATGAAACCACACTGTACCTAACTACGTACATTGAAACCGTATTTATTTTTCAAACTACCATACATTATTCTTTAATATCACATACTTTCAGTAAATACATAGACATTTAAACTATATAGGATGAAACTGTAATACAGCCCTAGGACTTAAATGTCTGCTAAATAAACCTTAAAGTCATTAGATTTCATACGGTTAATAAACAGAGTATGAACACAGGCCGCGCCCGATTTTCATTACGCGACGGAAACCGCATTGCAGTGCCATTGTCGAATTACGCACAATGTTTCATTGAAGCTACTACTGAATTGAACCACGAATAACATATCACTTTTATATGATTTGTTTTTTATTTTATTTTATGTTCCATTACTAATAAAAATATCAATTAATAACCACTTCAAACCTTGCGATAATTCGATAGCAAACTACCCAACTTATATACTCTATTGCTATTTTTGACTTATTCCTAAGTTGGTTTAAAGTATGTTGGATTAGGTACTTGAATAAAATATTTTTGTTGTACTTTCAAAGAATTATCAGCAAAAACAATGAAAGCTTAAAAAATGTTATTTGCCTACCCTTTGTAGAGTTCTCTTTAATGTTCTTTTTACATTGCTTTTAAGGCTTTTAAAATCATCTAGCAATATCTTGAAAATTGTTTTACTTAGGTATTTGTTTTAGAAGGGCTGAATTAATATTTAGTTCAAGACAAAATTTATGAAAACATTGTAAATTTCCTTGGTACTTTTGTAGGTACGCAACGTATAAATGCTTAAACGTATCTAACTTAAAGTAAGCCGGCACACCAGATAAGAGATGGACACCGCGATGCATAAACCAACAAACTTGAGATACTGAAAATTAGGTGTCTTTTATTTTGTGTGCATAAAGGTTAGCGCTCGCATCGGTGAAAAAGCAAGTTCTAAACGTGGGACGTCTGTGAGTAATATATAATATTATTTTATACTTACAAAATATTAAACATTTATTGAAATTCTTCATGGCGCGGGACGTACTTAAGTAACGTAAGTACGTATGTAAGTAGTACAATTTAATATTTTCTTATATTATTCTTTGAACTTTGCGGAATATATCTTGAATTTTATTCCTTATTATAAATTGTTTTTTTATTAGGTCATTAAAAATATGAACTACTACAAAGTTCCTAGATTAACTTTGTTTAAATAAAAGCATGCGATGCGCACAGAGATTTAATTTCTCTTGGAAGAAAATATATCTTTTAAGAGCAGCAGAACTCTCGCCATGTTCGTCCGGGGAAGTACTGCGACCATGCCCATTTCTGCCGCCAAGCAGTAACGCATTCACGTTACTGTGTTTCGGTTTGAATGGTGTGGTTGTCGGGGAAATTACAGGCACATGAGACATTCCACCTACACGTCTCAGAGTTTGGGGCGCATACGATGTGACTTAGGTCTTGTCGTACCTAGTAGGGCAGGACCCAAGACGCATCGGTTGTTATGAGCAGAGGTTACCACTTAACATCAGGGGGCCGTCGGCTCGTTCCGTAACGTATCACATAAAAAAAGATAAATGAAACAAATGTTAAATAAACAAACCGTAATTCATATTTAATTCCTACACATACATTCATTTCCTACATAATTTCTACATTTTTATCTTGCTACAATATGGCTAACTACTTTTGCTTAAAATTATTTTTGTCCACTATCGTACTTCGCCTTGGCTACTTCTAAGAGTACTCTGCTCATGCTTTCACCGGTCTCGCGGACCATGAAGCTCAAGATGCTGTTGGGGTTCTGCATCAGGAGATAGGGGTGATCGAACTCGGCCGCCCTCCCCTTGTCCATCACCAGCACTCGATCGGAGTCCATAACAGTGTTGAGCCGGTGGGCAATCGTGAGGACTGTGCAGTCGGTGAATGTGCGACGAATCGTCTTTTGGATCAACGCGTCCGTCCTGTAACACACAATTTAATTTTATATGTAATTTCAAATACATATTGTCTATAAAACCGACGACAACAGCGCGCTGCGGTGTAATATTCAACGTAGTGATGCTTCCCGCCTCATATTTGTCGCTCAACCGATTTTAGTCTCTTTTTTTTTTGCTTGCAGTCTATCGCCTATAATTAAAGTAACATTAAGAAATATTTGTTTAGTGTAATCAGTGTTTACTTTGTTGGTGATCATTTTTATATGTGTCACTTATTGCGGGTAGATCCTCGGTAGATCCTCTGGGTTTGTGTGGGTTGACGCAATAAAGTCAATTGTTTCTTACGTCTTGAACAAAGTGTTTTACTTGAGCGTTACCTAATACTACAATAATCTATACAAATAAATAAAATTGGAGTGTCTGTTTGTAATATTAAAATTACCGCATTTTACTTAGTGCATATGGATGTATACACGGTACCTATACCCAAACATTTTTTTTTACAATTTTTGTCTGTCTGTCTGTTTGTTCCAGCTAATGAAATGGCTGGACCGATTTTGACGGGACTTTTACTGGCAGATAGCTGATGTAACAAGGAGTAACTTAAGCTATTTTTCCGATGGGTAAAATAGGTGTGAGTGATAAAACCGAATTCTTCGCGGACGAAGTCGCGGGCAACAGCTAGCAAATAAATATTAATTATCACATCATAGCTTTTATGCAAATAACATGTGAGATACATAACTTTAGTATATGAAAATATGCAGAGAAAATGCTACGCCGTAGCACTTACCGGCAATCTGTTTTGTATGATCAGATATCACGGCTAATGGGTATTTCGGAAACTTAATGTAGTCTTAAAAAAACCTCTGTGAATTCTTGGGATACAATATAGTAAGATTTTTGAATAATGTTTGACATTATATATGCAAAGAAAACATTTGTACAAAGTAAGATTTTTACTTTTTGCTATTGTTTGCCGTTATAACAAAGAACATTCAACATAACCTTTAAACTTCCAATGCTTATCCTAACTTAGTATAATAAACCTCATTATGCATGTAAAAGGAGAATGCCAGCGAAAACATGGAGCTATGGCCCCTTGTCTGTTATAACCTAATCTAATATATACTATAAACTAATCTCAATGAGCACAAGAGGGGTTTATTGAGCAACAACTATTTTTAACTCTCAACCCGGGTCAACCCGGAATAGAAACTCAAAACAATTCCAATACGTTTTCAATTTCCATAAATGATTTAACGCCACCAGTGAATAAAGGTAGACAAGATTAAGTCATAGGAAGTTTTCTGTTCGTTAACACAGATTACTATTAATTACTATTAATTATTTATCCGGAGGTCACCGGTTCAAATCCCTACCTATGAGTTTTTCAATTGAAAGATTTATGTGCGCAATACCACGTTCTCAAAACGGTAAAGGAAAAAATCGTGAGGAAACTGACATGTACTAGAACTGAAAATTCGAAGACATGTGTCAAGTGCACGAAAGGAGCCTCTTTGAGGCGCACTTAATATCCTTTCACCGCACTGGTTCAAGAGAAACAGTGACTCGAATAGATATAGACTATTAAGGTAACAATGAGCTACTTCCAACTGAGCTGCGAGGCCAATCAAACTGAAACAAAAGTTCAGAAAGTTTCAGTAAAGAATCAGCCATAAGTAAATACTGCTGTGTTATGTTGGTGTACTTTTTTATGTGGTGTAGGTGATAGAACGAGCTGACGGCCCACCTGATGTTAAGTGGTAACTGCCACCCACAGACAACAACAATATGACTCAAGCCCTCTCCACCAGAGTATGAGATGACTCAAGTCGCATTGCGCTGTGTCCATCACCCCGAGACGGGGATGTTACGTCTTATGCGCCTGCAATTTCACCGACACCCACTCCCTTCCACCGGAACACAGCAACACGAGTGCATCACTGCTTGGCGGCAGATTACCAGGTGTGGTGGTAGTACTTCACCGGGCGAAGTTAGCACAAGTTCTACTGCTACTGCACTTACTGGGGGTCGACGTTTGCGGTGGCTTCGTCCATCACGAGCAGCTTGTTGGAGCGCAGCACCGCGCGCGCGAGGCACACCAGCTGCCGCTGCCCCATTGAGAAGTTACTCCCGCCTTCCGACACCTTGAAGTCCAGAGCTGGAACCGCTTCCTTCAGCTCCACCTGACATTTTATTCATATTTTATATTTTATTAACACAGCACCATCTATCACTAAATTAAGCATAGCTTGTAATATAGGAACCAGAAAACTCATAGAATTTCATCACAACAAACATCGATTTTCGTCAAACAAATATTTGTCCCGTGGGAATCGAACGCACGACCTCCAGCGTAGAAGGCTGAGTTACTCCAACTGAGCTGTGAGGCCAGTCAGTTTGTCAATTCAAACATTACACTCCCGCTTGTAGAGAGAAGGTCTGTCTTGCAGCAGTGGGAGTTTTGAACTTAGAGCATTGTGGTACTTACCAGTTCTAAAGCTCTCCAAATATCGTCGTCACTGTATACATCAAACGGGTCCAAGTTATATCGTAGAGTGGCGGAGAAGAGCACCGGTTCTTGAGGAATTATCGATATTTTCGACCTCAAGTCCTGAAGAGGAAAAACAAATATCTAATATATAAAATTCTCATGTCACAGTGTAAGCAAGCTCCTCCGAAATGGCTTGACCGATTTTTATGTTTTTTTTTGTGTATATTCGGCAGGTCTGAGAACAGGACTTAAACTATTTTTCATAACCGTAAGTGATAAGGGTGGTCCATCGCAATATTTATTTTTGTGGACAAATTTTTGTTATTATTTTTATGATTCAGCATTAATTAATAAGTACAACCCAAAATTTTCATCCTTCTACCACCAACCACTTCATTTAATTGCGATACTAGATTTTTTTTTATGGCAAAACAACGTTTGCCGGTTCAGCTAGTAACTTTATAATAAGGACATGCCCGTGTGCCCTGCTTTAAATATTACACATACATACATAAAATCACGCCTGTTTCCCGGAAGGTAGGCAGAGATCATGGTTTTAAATATTATTTGGAAAAAATACAATTAACTGTTTAAGGAGATAGCGTGTGATGTTCGAATGAATACCACGATACCATTGATCCCATGAATGCACCACCTAATACGTCGCGGACGGCGGGTCAGAGACTACTAACTCGGCGTGTCTCGTCTCGCGGGGGGGAATAGGTATGTGACACCTTACGTGTCCCTACAACTGCTAATGGACTGTTAATGGATGAAATGATAGCGATAAAATTCGAAAGAAATCGGAATCTGATAAATTAAACCATTTAAAAAAACATGTACCTTTTTAGCTAAGAGTTTAGTGTCCACTCCGTCTATTTTTATACTGCCTTCGATATCGTAGAGTCGGAACAGTGCTGATATTAGTGAAGATTTTCCAGCCCCAGTGCGTCCAACCACTCCCACCTAAAAATAACAAAACCATTTAAACATCTAAATGATACACTAAAACAATGAAACCCGTTAGAAACCCCGACAGTCGTCTGGAATGATTTGATACTTACGCTGATAAATACGGTTCATGAAAAGAGGATTATTTCAGCGGTGAAATCTCACGATAAATAAACATGCGGGAATATTTTAAGGTTTATTAATATTCACAGCCTTTTAGTTGTCGTTTTAATCTGTCAGTAGCTAGCTTGGGGTTACTATTTCAGATAATATTAATATCGTTTAAACACTAATACTAACAATAGTAATTCTTTGTCACAGGTGGCATGAATACAGGCAGAAGGGTGTTGGTGTTATACTCGTACGTGTATGTATATATACACATATAACTACAGCATCCCAGACCCGAAAACTAGTCGTAAGTCACACTGAAATGTTTTGTACCGTTCGGGAATCGAACAGAACTCTACTTCACTTTGGAAGTAGAGTTATTATTTACTTAGCTAACTATAGCCCTTAAGTTAGGGATCGATTTCCACGCGCATATGTACAGTGTACTTAATTGGATGATTTGCAAAATAATAATCTGTTATACTTCGAAACGTGATGTCATTCTGTTGTGTTCACCACTGTATTAGAGTGTGTAAATCGGCCTTAGATTGCTTAGATAGTAATCAAATTCAGTGCAAAACATGTTTTTAAATAAAAATGGGAAACATCAGATTGTACAATAACAATTGACATTATATTAAAGCCTCTTCAGATTCTATTCTATATATAATACGCTATAATATCAAGTGTTAATACAAGTGTACAAGTGAATAATTATTAAACATAAATACCTTCCAACCGCTCTGAATATCGATATTCAGGTCCCTCAGTACGGGCTCGTCCTCGGGGCCGTACTTCATGAACACGCTTTCAAATTTAACGATTCCCTCCGATGGCCATTGCGCCGGGGGCTTAGCGGCTGTAATAAAAAGTAACGCCTTTTTATAATAGACATTTTTGTACAATACGGCTTGGGAATATGAGAATTAAAATAAAATGAATGAGGAAATTCTAAAATGGTTCACGAATCTGATTTCATTACGTATTACGTCTATTCGTTAAGATTATATTCGACATTTTTCCTGGAGAATTAGAAAACCTCTCCAACTTTTTAGAAAGAAACAAAGCATTATTAATGCTAATTTAAGGTAGAATACAGTACTTTTTTATATTATTTGCTCATGTACAGTAGGAGTAATTCAGTGTGTACATTTTTGTTTTATTGCTTGAAAGATAATCATATCATATCTACTACAATGATTAGTATGACTCGCCACTGAGACAGAAAAAAATTCGCGTCAAAATATGCTTATTATTTTATAGCCAAACTATTATGGCTAGAAAATAGTAGTATAAGTAATAATAATAGTATAAGTCACGCTAGAGATAAATTGCTATCTAGTCATTATTAACAGATTAATCAGGTCGAAAAATATTCAGGATGGTAAATGGGATGGAAAATCAGCACAGAAAATTGTCATTCATTATAAAGCCGTGTTTCAGGGGGCACGTAGGTTATAGGAATTGATATGAACTGTTCAAATAAAGCTTTATAGTAGTCATAAAATGATTAAAAAAAAAACATTACAGAGAAATAATACAAGTAAAGTTTAAAAATTTTCAAAAGCAGTTTTATAGTGGGTCGAGGTCTTGTGTTAATTTATTTCAAACAAAATAAAACATTACTTCAGTTACTTTCAAATGTAAGCAAATGATGTATGTCTTGAAACTGTGAACTCACGTCCTTCGTCTATGTTATCTTCAACGGGTAGCTTGGTATACTCAAGAATCCTCTCGACCGCTGTCATCTGTCCGAGGAAGTCGGCCGTGAACCGAGCTGCCATCTGCAGTAACATGGTGAGGACCATGGACTGGGACACCGCGAGCCCCACGCTACCAACGGGGATAACGGAACCTGTAATTTAAATGCTAAGTAAATATTTTAACGCCAAGCTGATGATAATGATGAGCGAAAATACTAGTGATCTTTCACACAGTGCCTATCTATCTAGCCTGTATCTAGCTTGTATCATGGGAACTAGATAACTGATATAATACTTTCTTTATTTTACACACAACATTTTTACATATAAATTATCTTACGTAGAAGGCATGTACAAAAAAGAGCTTAAACCCAAAAAGAGTTTTCATCCAGCAAACCTTTGAGGCTAGAAAACGGTTGTCAAAGAAAGGCAGCCGTGATGTATTATGTTTATGATTATTATTATACCCAGACACAGAAAGAACATCTATGTTCTTCACACAAATGTTTGTCCTGGGTGGGAATCGAACCCATGACCGAGGAAGGCAGGGTTACTAACAACTAAGCTGTGAGGACAGTCTGAGATTGGTACAGGCAGCCTCACTAGAGAATGAGAATCAGTTCTCAAACGACGGGTTATGTAGACCATAAATGACCATAAACTGCAAAATAAACAATACAAGAAACAATATATGAGTGAGTAGTCCAACTGCAAACAGTTTTTGACCGGATGCGAGTGACGGAAATTAAAATATGTTAATAACTACAGGAGGTATTAAACATTAAGCCAAAATATAGTTTTCTGCGATTATCTTGAATTTTGTTTTGGCCTTACTAGCCCGTTTTGCAATTGGACTACTCATTTTTGTATGATTCATAATCATAAAAAAATGCACCAGTCTGTTCGTTGGCTTTACAGGGTACCTACGAGTAAGATGAAATGGGAGCAATGTTGTTTTTCGTCAAATAAAAAAAAAACATGAGAACTTTTCATTCAGTAGATAATTTGATAACGTTAAGAATAACGCCTGATGAAAAATATAGTCGAGAGTGAGGAACAGGAAAGATTAACTGCAACAGAAAAGAGATAAGTTATCAATGGAATCAGTACACTGCAGGGAATATTCGGCTACTTACTGAAGTCAACAACAATGAAGAGTCCCATAACTGTTCCATAATAAACAAGGCAGACGCTGTCCAAGTACAGACCGAATCCAGTAGATCCCCCTAAGAATGTGTAGAAGGCACTCGTGTGGAGATCCTGACAAACATATGTTTTTTATTCAAATTAGCCCATATATTTAAAATGGTAAATATTAACAATATAATATAGGAAATAAATATAAATATGTTGTATAACATACCTGAGCATTATCAAAGTTAGAGAGCAGTCTATATTGAGCATTGGCACTTCTGATAGTGGACAATCCTGATATGGTAGAGTTGATCATTCCAAATACAGGACTTTTTGCTGAAAGGTAAAATTAAATGTAAATTACAGGTTGGTATAATTAAATGTGTTTTTTTATGAGCATGTAAGGAGATTTTATATTCATGTAAGGAGAATCGTTTCTGTAAGATTGTGGAGTTATTTTGAAAAACTAGATATCCGGGATGGCTAATGAGAAAATAACTACAGATTTCAATAACTTCACTTTTACAGGCACTATATAAGCATTAGAACATGTCATGCTATTTTCATCTAGGTAATTACTGCCACCATACACATTTATGAAATCAAAGCAGTGAAATAACATGCAGATGATATGTTCTACCTTCTTGTCACGAGTTCAAACGCATATTATGATGCAACTTGGGTCTTGTTGTACCTAAAGTAAAGGAGGACCCAAGTCGTAATGCGTGTTATGGGCAGAAGTTTCCAATAAGTACCAGTTCTTACCATTCCGTAAATTTATGAAATAAAAAAATAATACCTTGAATTCGAAATTATGTAAGATTTAGTCTAACATTTCTACGAAACTCAAATAAGTTGTGTTATACTTACTGGTCCCTTCCAGTCGTTTCACAGCCTGAGCGGCGTTCAAGTACCATTTGAGCATGAAAACGAACGCCAACATCAGAACGGTTGTGGGTATCAAAGTCCAGGGCAAAGATACTGCGTTCAGTATGAGGATACTTGACATGGACAGATACATCTGTATCGTTTCCAGCATACTTCTGGGCAGAAACTCGTCTATCGCTCCCATGTCTTTGGAGAATCTATTCAACACACGACCTGACAAGGAAAAATTACATAAACTAATCTTTCTGAATTGACTACTTTATTATTATATTGACTAATATTAAAAATTCGAATTATGTCTGATTACTCTTGCACGCCAAAATCAATGAACATATATAATATATATTATATAATTGGTATAATATAATTATAGACATATGACACCTTCACGTCTCGAGTTTCGGGCACATGCGATGTGACTTGCATCTTGTCGTATCTAAGTAGGGGACGACCCAAGTCGTATTGCTTGTTAGGGGAAGATGCCAGCATTTACCATCAGGCTAACATGTAACAGGTAACATGCGGACGGCTAGTTATAAATGATAGAAATCTGACCGTTTCTTGTATTCATAAATACTTAAACATGACTATCACAGCTTAACGGTTAAACAAAGTCAAAGTCAAAAACTTTATTTCCATAGAATTCATATAGAAATGGCTTGGAAACATCAATAATATTCAAAACATAAGGTCACGCGTACTTATCGCTAAGTTGGACGCATGTTCAAACCCTATCCGACCCTCCATGGGGGGAACAGTCAAGAAACATCTAATGGAGGGATTCCTTGTTTTTCGCGCGCACGATCCTTGTAACAATTGAGTACTTAGATCTATATAACATTTATGACTACATAATATATTGAAATAAGATATTACAGGATGTTTTGTGTGTCGTTGAGCAGAACAACATCAGACCATGGGGATTTATCATTTATATAATCATTTACAGTGTAATAAGCTACTAGACCCTTCTTTATGTATGACTAGAATATTTGGGTCGGAAGCTTCGTTGCCTGTTCAGGAAGTTTATTATGAAAGTGTATACAATTTCCCATAACGGTTAATAACCCATAAACGGTTGCAGTGGCACTCACCAGAAGGGTTGGTATCGAAGAACCTCATGACAGAGACGATAAGTTTCGAGTAGATGCTATCGTGGAGGTTGGCCGATGCGCGCATAGTCATCACCACAAATGATAATATCCTTGCTTGAGAGAAAATGATGATCCCCAATACTACGGAACCATATATTATTAAGTAATTTCTTGTAGTCAGCGGACCCATTATAGTATCCAATTCGGTATCTGCAAAATAGACATTAAAGCATGAGTCCACGGTGCTCGCGTCCGTAGGTGGTAACCATTTAAATCCCTACACGTCAAGGGCGGATCCAGGGGGGGGGGTCATGGGGGTCATGACCCCCCCTGGGCTGGGTCCAGGATTTAGGTGGACCACTAATTAAAATTATTTATTTATTTATTTATTTATTTATAGATCACCAACATAGTGTACACTGAATACATTTAAGGAATGACACATAAAAAAGGAAACAATACAAGTGCCACTACAATTATAGGCGAAGACTAGGTACATGCGTTTAAGACAAGAGCGAGTAAGAAAATATAAATAAGATTATACATTTGCAAAATAAGTAAATGAGGTAGGTGAACTAATACAGTATAAAAACGAAAATTGACACAAAATTTAAGACAATACAATTGAAACGAAATATAACAATAAACATTGATTAAAAATTCAATTAACAATAAGTAACTAACTAACTATTACATAAGTAGGTTATTTAAACATAATGTTATTATTAAACATAATGTTTTATATTTTTTTTTGTCACCATATAAATGTTATGTAAGTGTCTTCAATATAATTAGGTACAGTAAGTACTTTTAACATACATTATAAAATACCTACTTTTTGATTGTATCTATGATTATAAAAATTTAATTATAACTTCTTGTGACTTGATTACGACTATGTGACCTCCACCCCCCCCTGGCACCAAAGCTGGATCCGCCCTTGCTACACGTGTCCCCCGGGTGGTGCGAAAGGAGCAACCCAAAGTAGCAGTAGAACTTGTGCTAAGTTCGCCCGGAGAAGTACTGCCACCACACCCGGTAATCTGCCGCCAAGCAGTGATGCACTCGTGTTGCTGTGTTCCGGTGGAAGGGAGTGGGTGCCGGTGAAATCGCAGGCGCATGAGACGTAACATCCCCCCTCTCGGGGTGATAGATGCAACGCAATGCGACTTGAGTCATCTCGTACTTTGATGGAGAGGACTTGAGTCATATTGTTGTTGTCTGTGGGTGGTGGTTACCACTTAACATCAGGTGGGCTGTCAGCTGGTACTATCCCCAGATAACATAAAAAAAGTCTGCTATTCGATAGCTTGAATGTAACTTACCCAGCACTTCTCCTTCAGACAGGCCTTGTTCATAATCATTAACATTGTTAGTCCTAAAACAAAATAAAGGTGCAATTGAAATAATTAGATTTTTAAAAATACTTAATTTCTTATTTGACAATGTTTCGAAATGAGCAGATGGCCCACTTTGTGTTAAGTGGCAACCTCTGCCCATAACAATCAATACGACTTGGGTCCTTACCTGCTTAGGTAGAACAAGACAGACACATCGTATGCGCCCGTAACTCTGAAACGGGAAGAAGGAACGTCTCATGTGCCTGTGATTTCCCCGGCAACCACACCTTCCTTCTACTCTGTAGATCGTGGGTTCGAATCCCACCCAGAACAAACATTTCTGTGACGAACTTAGACGTTTATTCAGTGAATGTGTCCTAATATGAATAGTATATATTTAATGTGTTTATAAAAAAGTATATAAGGGTTCTATCTGTTCTCTGGTTTTCTTAAGCACAATACAACTGACTGGCCTCACAGCTCAGTTGTTAGAAACGCTACTACTGCGCTGTAGGTCGTGGGTTCGATTCCCAATTAGGACAAACATTTGTATCACGAATATAGATGTTTGTTCTGTCTGGGTTTTAATATGTATTACAAGTATGTAATTTAAAAAAAAAAAATATAAGTATTCTATCAGTTATCTAGTTCCCATAGTACAAGCTATGCTTAGTTTGGGGCTAGATGGCACTGTGTGAATTGTGCACCAATATTATTATTATTATAACTATGTTTAGGGGCTAGATGGCGCTGTGTAAATATCAAATACTAAAAAAAACTTATTATTTTCAAAGAGTATGTAATGAGTATAATTGTTATTACCAGTAACTGAGCCAGTAGTCGGCAGTCGTCGCAGCACCCTGCGTCAAGATCAAGGACAGGACAGCCAGGATCACGATGGAGTATGACTGGACGGATTGGAAGTATTGGCCGATAATCTCCCACTTGAGGTTCCCCTTAGCCCGTTCCTCGGCCTCCACCACTTGAACCTTCTCTTCGTCCTCTCCTTCCGCTTTGTTAGACAGTTTCGAAGCGGTACGGTTCAGTGACGGTCGTTTCTGTGAACATTTTCGATTTAAAGTGATTGTTTCTGTTTTAAAACTATATGTCTCTAAAATAGAATACTCACTCACTAAAATTACTTACTAATAGTGTTATGAAAATATAAAAACATTTTAACTAAAATTACATTTCCTTGAGTCTTTTCTTTTGTCTTAATATTCGGTTCCGTAACTATTATAACATCAAAAAAATAGGTTATAGCTAATAGTACCAACAAAATTATATATTTTTAAATATATATTGTAATGGGTGTTGCGTGAAATGGTATACCTGAGGATTGGCTTCATCATTCTTGCTTTCTTGGCGTTGCAGTAGTAGTGAGAACTCTTTTCCTGATTTCACCAATTCTTCAAAGCCTCCAACGTTTTCAATAGCACCCTGTAAATTTAAAAATCAGTACAACTTCGTATACACACATCTGGGGTAGCCCTGGTCACCACTTATTTATGTATATAAATAGGGGTTTTTTTTTGCAATTACTTCATTAATATGAAGCGTCACATTTTTGCATAAAACAGATTGAACAATAATTTTTTTTTAATATATTTTTTACTTTATTTGAAACTTGAAAAAAATAAAGAAAATCAGTTAAATTTATATCAAAATGAAGTAAATTGACAAGGAAATTTGTCAAAAAAAGACGGAAAGGAACCGTCTTAAAGGATTTACCTCGTTGAGTACCACAATTTGATCTGCCGATTTGAGATAGTGTATTTGGTGAGTGACTAGAATGACGGTGCGACCGCGCAAGTACCCCTTTATGCAACCATCGAACAGCATCCTTCCCACATTAGCGTCTACCGCCGACAGAGGATCGTCTAGTAAGTATATATCTGCCTGTAATCAAAAATCAACATTATCACTTCATTTTGAGGTCTTGTAAGTTATCACATGATCGAGGATAGTAAGCAGAATTTTGCACTATCTATTCGAGTCACTGGTTCTCTCGAAACAGTGTGGTGATAGGATTAAGTGCGCCTCAAAGAGGCTCCTTTCGTGCACTTGACAGATGTCTTCGAATTTTTGGTTTTAGGATATGTCGGTTTCTTCACGATGTTTTCCTTCACCGTTTTGAGAACACGCACATAAATCTTTCAAGCGAAAAACTCATAGGTGCACATCGGAATTTGATCCGGTGACCTCTGAATTGAGATTCGAAGTCAGCACCACTAGACCATCATGCTCTCAATTGTGCACTAAATTGTAATCATGATTTTTAAAACAAGTAATAATCAAATAACAAATAAAAAGATGACATGAATTTTGGAACAATTCACAATTTCTTACAAATATCGTTTATAAAACACATTTATAACCTTAGATGATCTAGAATAAGTGTATTTTACGACTGAATGACTCAGTAAGCTGTAATATATGCACATAACCGGATCTTCGATTAGGATTTTTATTGACAAATGTACCTCACGATAAACGGCTCTTGCCAGATTGATTCTGGCTCGTTGCCCTCCCGACAGAGAGACCCCTCGCTCGCCTACCAGTGACTGATCTCCATACGGGAACTGCTTGAAATCAGGCAGCAGACAGCACGCTTTGCACACCTATTACGTAAAAATGTAAGTAATAGTAGTAGTATAGTAAGTAATAATAAATTTCAAGATCATACTGCATAGGATCACGCCTTTTCCCGGAAGGGGTAGGCAGAGCCTAAATTGGCCACTTTTCACCTTGAGGGTTACACTATCGTGGGATCGTACACGTTAATAGTGGTGAGTACACGTCGTTATTTTTCCATGAATAACTCTGCTAACACTCCTCCAGCATTTTATACCCAATATAATCTGATAACAAGACAAATCTTACACCAACGAAATTACCAACAAGTCTGGGCATCACTTCAAGATACAGTACAGTTTCATCAACGCAGGTATATGCTCGTTCCGTAACTTTATCATACAAAAAAGCTAGTAATACGGAATCAGTTTGTATGGTCTCACTCGTTTCACTCAATGGTCTCACCTCGTGGTATTTCTTAGAGTCATACGGCAATCCGAAGAGGATATTCTCCCTCACAGACGCCGGGAACAGCCAGGACTCCTGGCAGGCGTATGAGATCTTTCCTTTTACGTTCAGAGTCCCCGCGGATGGCGCCAGCTCTTTCAATAGCAATTGAAGTAGAGACGACTGGAAATAAAAAAAATAAGATAGTATAAACACATTGCAACGGTCAATATTAAATTAAATATAAATATAGATAGACATTTCACACAGCAATACCTAGCCCTAAATTAAGCATAGCTTACACTGTGGGTAACAGACTACTCATAGCATAGTAATATACATTTTTTTAAATACCTACATTAGTATATTACATAATTATTAACACAGACACAGAACAAACATCTATGTTCGTCACGCAAATGTTTGTGTGAAATGTTTTCCTGGGTGGGAATGGTACCCACGACCTACAGCGCAGAAGGCAGTGTTACTACTAACTGAGGCCAATCAAATAAAACAGAAAAAATACCTTGCCGGATCCGACAGGTCCGATGATAGCGCACAATTTTCCTCTGCGGAAACGAAGAGTTAGGTTCTTCAGAGTAAGATCGGAAGTTTCCTTCGAACCCGTCCACGAAGCGTTAACTCTATTTAGCTCAATAGGGTATTCGGCATCGATAGATGCCCGGCGATTACCTAGTTTAAGCAAGAAAAAACCTTTTTTAGATTCAATTATATATCCAACAAATAACATGATGATTCCACAGGCTTAAGAAGTAAAAGTAGTACTTCAACTATAATTAAGTATTTAACCATACGCTTTGGCTTGCTCTGGTACCTACACACTAGAAGATCAAAACTTCACTGTCTAACTTTTATGTTAAACTAACGAATTTATAATCTACATAATTTACGTGAGATCGATTTTTCTCTTCTTTACTGCAACAATTTGATCATTCATTTCATCGATCCAGGCTATGTAATAAAAGCAATTGCAGCCACAATGTTTATACAAAACTTTTAGCCAAACAAGGAAAACTTGAGAAAACACTGAGATTGAGAAAAAACTTGGTTTTCGAGTAAATAAAAGAGAAAATATACTCGCATTTTTGAATAATTAATCCTTGAAATTACAAAAACCGTAGTTTAATTGTTTTGACAATGATGGCAAGAAGTTACACTTAAGGGTTTTTTAGCATATACTAATAATGTATTAATACAAATAAATGTTTCTTTGTTAATCCCGAAGGTATACAATTCGTATTAATTTCTATAATTTCGTTCTATACAATTCGTCCAATGCGATGACACTTAGGCAAAATGTAGGCCCCACGCAAAGACTTCTGAGTTAGAAAAACCATTGCATAAACACTCTTTCTTTGCGTAACTCTGCAACGCATTTCGGGTACTAGTGTAATAATTACCTGTAGCAAAGCCGGTATCAGCATCACCCTTCGAGGAGAACTTCTTCGAGACGATGTGAGCAGGCTCAGGTACGGAATCTCTGTTTTTGCGGAACTTAGTAGGAGTATACCCTCCTCTAGCAGTAGGTAGAACAGTCAAATCTTCACGTTCATCTAATATAAAACATTTGAAATGGTAACTGCAATATGACTCGATTAATACAAATTAAGCTATACTTATATTATACTCCTCTATCAAGTAATTAAGGCATTTCTACCAATGAGCAATATTGAGATTATGCTTATCTATCAAGATAAAAATTTAGGTAAGCAAAGTTATATATCAAAAATTTCCACTTTCAACATCACAAGCTCTGATGAATGTAAGTGAGAACTGCGCAGACTAACACCGTATATATGATATGAATTGTAAATTAATACCTTAATCGTTCTAACTCGGATAATTAATTAATCAAATTAGCAAAAAAAAAAATTAATAATTGGCACATATAAAATTAAATAAAGAAATGTTTGGAACTGGATTGTAAATGTCGATGTAAGAAAACTAGTTATACCTAATTAATAAAAAAATCATACCCATGACTAAAAATTGCTGAATACGTTCCAGTGAAATTAACATTTCAGATATATTAGCAATAGCGAATGGCAAAACGAATGTCAAATTCATTTGAATCACGCTGAAGTATTGTTGGATTGGGTAGATCTGAAAACAATGTACATTTGAAAATTAACACAATCAAAGATCGTACGAAAATAGATAACAAGTGCTACTAACATTTTTCGTTCATCACACGCGTCATAAAGGGTTGCAGAGCCACAGTGCACCCGAGCGAGCAACATGATCACTTGTCACCGTGTGCCATGGCTCTATTATGAAAACCCAAGTTACGCTTTCTTCCAGCAAATCATTATCATAGTTATATTTGTCTTTATTATGTACACGTCCTACCTTTATAAAATCGCCTCTCTCTAGCTTCAAACGTTTGCTGGAAGAGAACTTTTTTTAGGGTTAAGCTAGCCTTTGTACATGTATTACCTATCACTTATTTGTATTATGTTTTCTGTGTACAACAAAGAATAAAGATTAATACGTGATACTCCTACACCCGGAACAAAATTCTTACCGGTTCAATTTTAGGGTTACAGCTAACCAGGCGAGTATTTCAAAAATTTAATTATTTTTATAGAAAACGTCGAGTTTTTAACTTATTCTAGTTAAACGTTAGAACTTACCACCGTAGCAGTGACCATCGTGCCGGACAGGACAAGCATCAAGCAGGTCACGAACAAGATAGTTCTCTCGGCGAACAACATGAATCCCATGAAGGTGCTTCTCACGAAAATAGCTTTTTTCAATGCTGCCAACTCATAGGCCCTCGCAGTCTTCACCACTAGCTGGAATGGTTTCTCCCAGGCGTACATTTTGATCACCTATATGTTTAAATATTTTATAATGTTTACTAACTGTGACATTTTGGAAACGCATCCTGATAATTTTTAATTAAAATAGAACCCCGTTAAAACTTATAAACTAGTATTTCCGTAATGAACAGCCGCCATTAACATTGCCGTGCCCTTAAAAGTTTCCCACATCGGACCCAGCGCGGGTTGGGGACTGCGGCGATGCATCTTAATGAGTAGTCAAAGCAACTGATAAAACCGAGAGCACTCAGTGTTGAGTTTTGTCCATATACTTGACTGTGTACCTAACTCGGGTGCGGGGAACTTTCAGTGAAACGGCGAATTATGATGAGACACGAAACTATTTATTCTCGATTAATGTGTTACAGTATTAACGCGATTGACGGTGGAGAGACGACTGAGGCGGCCAGGAGCGCGACGCACGCGGTACGCAAATATCGCTGCGTCTGCTCGTTTGGCCCCCACACTCAGCGGTGAAATTATATGAAATGCGGAATTTTTTTATTTATTGTTTGATGTCTTGGCTACATATCATTGATGTGAAGCGACCATGTAGACGGAGGCGATTCGCAATGCCTGGATTGGGAATTGGCTCTCGAATACCGGGAAAATATATTACTATTATAAAAATATATTTCATTGAAGGTACCTATGCAGCTTAGAACCATATTCAACACACCCATATCTTTCAAAATAGAAACACAAACATGAATGCCCTTTTTGATTGTTATAGAAATATTTACCTATATTATATGAGATGAGAGAGTAACTTCCCCTGGAGTACTCTCACCATATATAGCATAAAAATCTTTTGTATCTGTAATGTACATAAAATAATGCTATCGATAATCTACTGCTACATAAATATCGCTAGTCTTCTTCTTCTTAACGAGTTAATGGTTCAGACTAATTTGGCATAATACGATGCCAGACGCAATGCGCTATCTGTAGCTGCGTTCAGTTCCTCCTTTGTGCAGGTGACCGGGCTCAGTGGGCAAACCAGCAGATGCTGCATGGTTTGCACCGGATACCGCAGTCGCATTCCGTCACAATCGGATCCCTGAATCCCCATCTACACAAATTTTGCCTGCACCGTCCAACTTGAGTGCGGAGCCGGTTCAGTGCTTTCCACACTGGCCACGGTGCCTCGTGGCCTGGTGGAAGCTGCTCCTGAGGTGTAATAAAATCAAGAGGTGGTGGGATTCTTTCATTCCATAGGTTACGTCTCGTATTAGCGGGTTGATCATTTGTAGCCTCTGTGAAGCGGAGAAAACTTTTCCTGCTCTTGAGCCGGCCGCGAGGGATTCGGTGGTCGTGTAAGGGATGTCGGTTATCATTCTCTTGCTTAAACTTTTCAATTGAGCAGGCTACATCTCTTCGAACGCCAGGTGGAGAAATTCCCGCGAGAGGGTAAATTAAATTAAGAGGTGTAGGCTTAAGACAACCAGTGATTATGCGACAAGTGTCATTAATTGCAACATCAACTAAACTGGCATGTGCTGACCGGTGCCGGTGCCAGACTGGACACGCGTATTCGCCTGCAGAATAGCAAAGCGCCATGCCAGTTGTGCGAAGAACGTTGGGAGCTGCCCCCCATTCTGTTGATGTTAAGCGGCGGAGTATGTTGTTTCTTGACCCCGCCTTCATTTTCGTTCTCTGACAATGTGATTTGAAAGTGAGTGACCTGTCTAGGGTAACACCAAGATATCTCGGAAGGGGACAGTGTGCGATGGCCTTGTCGCGCCAGGAAATGTTAAGAGTCCAATTAGCCTGGTTGTTGTTCAGGTGAAACACACAGTCTTAGAGGGATTCGGTGTGAGACCATTTGCGTCGTAGTATGCCCCCAGTTCATTTAGGGCTGTTACCAGGTTATCTTCAGCCTCTTCAAAGGTAGATGTTTGGGTCGTCAGCGCCAAGTCGTCTGCATATAAGAAACTTGTTGTAGATCGGGTGCTGGGTAGGTCATTGGGATATATATTGAATAGAATCGGTGCCAGCACGCTCCCTTGGGGCAGTCCGTTTCTTATGTTGCGCCATCTACTTTTTTCTGATAAATGACTTACTTGGACGCGACGGTTGCGAAGAAGTTCCCCGAGAATTTGAACGAATCTATAATCCCCAGGCAATTCTAATACCTTATGAAGCAGCTTTCTTATACTAACCGTATCGTAAGCAGCTGTTAAGTCTACGAGCACCATCCCCGTTATACATATCGCTAGTGAATTCAATCGACGTTACTGATCATATTTTATTTATGCTCAGAGACGTCATGCAGAAACATTTATTTGCTCACCTGTATTCCACTTATAATTTCACTCATCAACTTTATTCTCTTGTCAGTTCTTTGTGCAGTCTCTCGTCTGATAATAGCGGTAACTTTCGTGAGACCAGCTGAAAAGAAGAATAATTTCAAAATTCATTCTATAGCAACCCATTACGAAGGTCAAGATATATCAACCACACAGACCGATTCATTCAAGTTAGATCAAAGGAGATAAATAGAAAAAAAAAAGATAGATAAACACTTTATTGCACATTACACCAATAAAACAGAAAATACAAAACATTTAGGGATAAAAAAAAGAAAGAAATGTACAATCGGCGGTTTTATCGCTTACAGCGATTTCTACCAGACAACCTAAGATCGAAGAATAACCAAGTATATAAAAAATAAAAATAAAATTGGTGGACATTTCGCACAGCGCCATCTAGCCCCAAAGTAAGCTAACCATAGCTTGTATCATAGGAACCAGACAACTGATATACTACTTATATACTTTTCTTTTGTAAATACATATATATAATTCATATTAACACCCAGACACAGAACAAACATCAATGTTACAAATGTCACATAAATGTTTGTCCTGGGTGGGGATCGAACCCACGACCTACAGCGCAGAAGGCAGAGTTACTACCAACTGGGCCATGAGGCTTATCTAAATATGTTGCTAGTGTTATAATCTAAAAACAGGAGAGGAGTTAGTAAAGCGCATCTATTTGAAGGTAATATACGTTTTTAAAGCTGTGATGTCAATGAAATTCGCATAATTAATAGGAATTAATATTTCTTTATTTACTTCACCAAACCAAAGGTATAAATGTAGAAATTTTTTGGATTACTAAATCACACTGAAACTGCGGACCTGTAATAACACAGGGCTGCTTTTATCCCTGTAAAACATGAGCGAAGACGCGGGCATAGACCTCATTATAAAGCAAGCTTATCACATCACGAATTTGTGTCTTAAATGGGGTTAAAATTTAAGACACAAATAATAAAGCAAAAAAAATATATAATAATAGAGTTTTGTAACAGCTCTACATTAGATATTTATCATCGCGCGTTTATTGATAGAACCAAAGATGACGAACAATGCCAACCACATTACATTAATTGTCAAACAAACAAAAATTGTAAAATGTTTCAAATGCTTCAATTACTTTATGATTTTAATTTAATCTGTGCTTCGTTTTTAGTTCATGTAATAGAAACGAATCAAACTGATAACCAAACGTAATCACGATAAAAAAAACCGGTCAATTACTATCTTTACACTGCCTAAATATTGTATCAACCATCTAAAAACAAATCAGTAAATAAATTATTTTGAAGTAGATAATATACAAATGGTGAAACTTAATTAGGAAAAATAAACAGAGTAAAATCAACAAAATTAGCGTCAAATAAAAGGAAAATATGTAGGTTATTATGTAAATTTATTTATGTTATTTAATGACCTGTATGGAGAAAGTCTGAAATAAAACCAGGACAAACATTTTTGTAACGATCATAGATGTTTGTTCTGTGTAGATGTTCTGTCTAGGTGTTAATATGTATTATGTGTATGTATTTACAAAAAAAGTATATAAGTATTATATCAGTTGTCTGTTTCCCATGATACAAGCTATGCTTAGCTTACTTTGGGGCTAGATGGCGCTGTGTGAAATGTCTACCAATATTTTTAATTTATCTAATTAGACTATATTACTAATTATCTATTATATAATATATATATATATATATATATATATATATATAAATAATGGGTGTACCTTGAATTGGAACTAGAAATATGACTACTGAGAATAGTCCGACGAACGGCGCATAACCAGCCACGTTCCAAAGGAAGTACAGTACTACCGCAACCTGGATGGGCACCACCCACAGGTAGTGAATGAACATAAAGGCGAAGTCGAAGCGAGCCACGTCGTTGGACAGTAAGTTCACCAGCTTCCCGCCCGCCACCTCATTCACTGACACTTGACTCATGCGGAGCAACTAAAAAGAAATATTTCAATCAGTTTTTATATGCCTTGTAGATGATAGAACGAGCTGACGGCCCACATGATGTTAAGTGATAACCGCCGCCCACAGACAACAGCAATACGACTCGAAGTTCTCTCCACCGAAGTACGAGATGATTCAAGTCGCATTGCGTTGCGTCTATCAGCACAGCCCCGAGACGGAGATGTTACGTCTCATGCGCCTGCAATTTCACCGGCACTCACTCCCTTCCACTGGAACACAGCAATACGAGTACATCACTGCTTGGCGGCAGATTACTAGGTGTGGTGGCAGTACTTCTCCGGGCGAACTTAGCACAAGTTCTACTGCTACTTTGGGTTGCTCCTCCGAATCCCTACACGTGTCCCCCGGGTGGTGACCCGGGGGACACGTGTAGGGATTCGGAGGGTTATCACCTACGGAAGCGAGTAACGTGGGCCCCCCGGTTTTTTTAAGAAGACAATGAAATTTGAATGACAATTCAGTTGGTGGTTACGATAAATAAGATGAATAAAATCTTTCTTCAAATGCTCGATTATCTTTCCTAATTAATTATGTTAGATGGTAGTTACATAGTTAGGGATATGTGTGATAAGATAGGTTTTACCCATATTTTTTCAAACTGATATTGTTTATCTATGAAATCATTTTTATTTGAATCTATTTTAAATGTTTAAATTCTGCAAATAAATGAATCCTCTTGATGAAATATTAGCGTCCGCCTCTCGTACATTGGCAGTATTACTCGGAAATCATAAATAATATGGACTTGGATTTGTCAAAACTAGTTTTAGCCGAGCATACCTGGAAAATTTCACACACAATAGAGTAACAAATGATCAATTTCTAACCTTCCTGTAGAGTAGCGAGGAAGTTGCGACTTTGACTTTCATACCAAAACGGCCCACAAACAATGCGTTGTGGTGCTGACACATCATGCTGAGGAAATTCAGGCCGAGCATAGCCGCAGCGTAATATGTGGCTTCGTTCCTGGTCATTGTCGAGTCTACTGACCAGTATGAGAGCAGCGATGCAAACAGCATCGGCTGGTACGATCTGAAAGTCACAAATATCATAATATTGAGCTCAAACCCTATTTATTTGCGGACAGAACATAAGCACATCATTTCTGGGGCATCACAGCTCAGTTGGTAGTAACCCTGCCTTCTGCGCTGTGGGTTCAATTCTCACCCACGACAAACATTGAGTGTGTGTGAGTGTGACGAATAAAGATGTTTGATGTTTGAAGTCTGGGTTTTAATATTATTAGGTACTCCAATTTATTTCATTCAGTTCAAACACAGTAGTCCCAAAAACACATTGAATATTCCAATATTCCATGTAAAGGATCATTAACGTTATGCTGTCCTTACCTTATAGCTGCACTAGCTGTGATGTAGAGCGCACCGGGCATATAAGAGAGCCAGTACGCTCGGGCCACAGCTTTCCACAGCTTGGGCTCTCGGTTCTCTCGAGTCGCCGTTTCATATTCCGAGAACCAGTAACTGTCATAAACAAATATATGTCAATTCGACAGTTGTTAGAGTCATTTTTAAAACATAGCATTGGTACTACGTCGCACTTATCACTGGTATAGTATTCAACCCAATACCTAAGAGCCCTCTGTCTATCTATTCGAGTAGCTAGTTCTCTCAAACCAGTGTGGTGAAAGGATTTTAAATGCGCCTCAAAGAGGCTCTTTTCGTGCACTTGACACATGTCTTCAAATTTTAGTTCTAGGACATGTCGGTTTCCTCACGAGGTTTTCCTTCACCGATTTGAGAACGTGCTATTGCGCACATAAATAGTTCAATCGAAAAACTCATAGGAGCACATCGGGACTTGAACCGGCGCGGCGGCCGCCGGATTGAAACTCGAGGTCAGTACCACTAGACAACCACGCGAGCCACTAAGAGCCCTGTTTCGCCTAAACGCCATGGCGCCGTCGACACCAAACAAATCATATTGCCAAACCAAAGACTGAGCTTCATTTCTCATTTATGTTATTATTTTTCATGTAAATTTTGAAGTAATGTAATATATACTAAAGTTTTCAATATTGAGCTCAATTTTGTTATACTACTCTTATGGTTTCAAGCATGCGGCCCTCCTGATGGTAACCGCTTACCGTGGTCCATGTACGCTTGCAATATGACGGTACTATTGCAGCACGGAAATATTACTTTAGTGAGTTATCAACCCTGTCTGTGGATTCACATATTATTTGGGCTACAATAAATCAATGTTGAATCAATATCAATACACTATTGATGTTCTCACTGCAGAGATAACGGCTTCCTGTGGAAATATTGTATAGTATCATAATATATATTATTGCACTATTATTTATATATATAATTATATAAATGAATCTGTCGTCAGAGCCAGCTACTACGCGTTGTTTAATGTTTTATCTATTACTTTTATTAAATAATATATTGAGAATCCAGTTGCTATATTTTTTTTTTATCAAATAAGATATCGTTACTGCAATTAAATAATAAAACACTTACCCCACTATACTTTTTATGTATAAATTTGGTAATAAATAGGTCAACTAACGTAAACCCAGTACACATCATTTCATACAAAGTGAATAATATAATGTTATTGAAGTAATCATTGTTGAAAACTATTAGACGTAATAGTATATGAATATTTACCTTTCCAAATAATCTCCAAGTCTGTCGGAATCGTATTTCTTAGGAGGCACTATGAGATCTTCCTCTTCCACGTCCCTTTTGTTACCATTTATAAGCACAGGACACACCCACCACAGAAAAATTCTTGATAAAATGTTCGGATTGTTTCTCTTTTTCGTGGTTCCTGTCGCCGTACCAGCAAAATCATTTTTGGATTTTGAATCATTCTCCATATTTTGATAACATTAACTACCTGTTAAAACTAAAAATACTCATATGATGACGAATTTTAAAATAGCAGTCCAGCAATGTCACGCTTTCGTCATAATCATAACTATTTATAATAATATTTCACACACGACAAGACTGCGGGAACACTATCACAAATACTGATCACGAAGAATGAATAACTTTGAATTGCCGTATCGACTGCAACATGAAGACAAATATATATATACCTCATATATATCTCATTTTACCTCATGATTATTATTTTCCGTTATCAATTATTTGTATTATCAACGCGATTAGCCGTAGTCTCTATGTAGCAGATACGTCATAGTTCGAGTAGGTTTTCCTTTTAGGGGCTCCGTAGTCAAATGGTGATATATATATAGTACCTAATATACGAGCACTGCAAAATACGTTACTGCTTGGCGGCAGCAGTAAGTATGATAGGAGTACTTCCCCAGCAGAACTTGACATCGAATTCTATTGCCAATCATACATGTATATCATACCTAAAAGGTTTCAAAATTGTTCTATTTTTTATATTAAGTTAACGAAAATAAACATGTTGTATTTTGTATTAATCATGCTGCGTTGTTAATAACACAAAATAGTAATAGATAAATAAAGAGAATAAATAGTAACATTAGATCAAGTCAGATTTCAAACAAATTAACAATTATTTCTATAAGTAAACTGATGGTAATGATTGAATGAACCCCTATCACGCATCCCTATTTTTCCCTTCGGAAAAGTAGCCTAAGTTAGTCCTTGTTACATCAGCTATCTGCCAGTGAAAGTCCCGTCAAAATCGGAGCAGCCATTTTAGAGATTAGCTGGAACAAACAGACAGACAGACAAAAATTGTAAAATAAATGTAAATGTTATTTTGGTATATGTACCGTGTCCATATGTAACTTAGTAAAAAGCGGTTATTTTAATATTACAAACAGACACTCCAATTTTATTTATTTGTATATCTATACAAATAAATAAAATTGGAATTTGAATCTTCAAAGGATTACAAAAAAGGGACATGAGTTTGAAATATTTATTTAGAAGAATGTACATCACTCTAAAGCCATAGACATAGTACTAGGTCTGAACGAATGTATTGGACACACTTTAGGATTCATAGAATCACAGGTGCATTTTGCTGTAACTAACTTGTTCTCAATATTTTCTACCAACATTTTCACATGACAAATTGGTACCATATCACAGTCACAATATTTGGGTACTTTATTTTGCATGTATGATTTTTCCATATCACTACCCAAATGAGTATCACAATCTTCTAATGGTACTGGGAAATAAATTGAATGCTTTAGCTGGTCACTGTTCAAATCTTGGTGAGGTATTTGTGAACAACAATCGCACCAGTCTAGGGGTGCCTCAGTGTTAGAATAATCGGTATCTAAACTCATATCATCATCAATTGTATTTGTCATTGTATGAGCTATCTCAAAATATTCTCTTGAGTTTTTTAATATTATATCTTCGTCCTCTCGGTTACTTGCTTCGATTTCACAATCCTTTTTTGTATCACCATTTAACTCTGAATGTTTTTCAATGTTATTTAAATATAAATCTCCAACCATATTAATAACATCCATTTTATTATATTTATTTTCTGTTGGTTTGCTTTTCAACATGTATGATACCTTATCATAGTATTGGTCGTTAGGCATAGATTTTTTCCAAATACTATTTATGGTATTGTTATTCACAGATTTAAGTAAAGATTTTGTGCAAACACAGGTGCCTAATGCACCGTCACATGAGCAATCTATGGTATATCCGACGTAAGGATTATTTGTAAAATGTACTAGGTTATCAGAACAAGTTAAATTATTTTCACTTTGTATGTCATTTATATTTTTAATATATTCTTTTGTATCACAGCAGGGAGATGAATGGGTTTTATTGCATTTGTAAGCTTGCATCGATTGTTTGGATTTGTTAAAGCCCAATAATTCTGCGTCTGCATTCTTCGGTCCTTTGTTATTTATTATGCCAGTGATATCATTGTTAATGTCTAATCTTGAATTATCTGTACATTCAATCCCTTTACAAACACACTGTGATACAAAGCCAACGAAAGGTATATTGGAATATTGTGCAGATTCTGTTTTATTGGTACAATCGCAATCTTGAATATTCAATGATTTCAGACTTTCTTGAGCTTTTTCCAATGTTTGGATTATTTGTGTGTATATTTCTATTGGATTACAAGATTTCGTTTCCATTCCTAAATATTCTGATACTTGCGATGATATATTTCCTTTTAATAAGGCTGATGTCTGAGAGATTTGAGAGTTGCAACTATTAATAGCATCTTTATTTAATTTTTTAGTTTCGATGTAAGAAAAATCGGTATCTCTTTCAGGAACCTCTTCTTTAAAATATACTTGTTTATTATATTTATCTAGTACTTCAACATTTTTTTTACAGCCACAAACATCTTGCAGCCTCTGGAAATCATGTTCTATCAAGTTGCATACCTTTCCTAAGACTTCTGGTAAAACTGTGTCATCATTTTTCTCAGGCAAAACACAAGAACACTGCACGCGTTTTATTTTAGTTTTTAAATATTCTTGCAGTAAACCATAAGCCCTATTCCAACTTCCTCCAGAGTTCTGTTCTTCATTAGAACATTTACATGCAAGTTTGCTTGTGCTATCGCTGATAACTTGTTTGACACGCTGTATTATGCTGCTAAACAGTTTTTCTTCCTCTTCAGGTGGTATACACGTTGAATTACAGTAAGAGTGTTTAAATGTTTCTAGTTTATTTTTGAGATGATCTTCTAACAATTGAAATGCATTTTCTTCTAAATCTTTTGATTCATCAACAGTTACTTGCTTGTTGCAACATATGCAGCTTTCTTTTTCATTTTTATAATTATCTAGACTTTGCACATCAACACCTTTTTCTTCATTAGTATGTTGAACGTGAAAATTATTTGTAGTATTTTTTTCTTCAGGCAGGTTAACACATAATGCACAAACTGGCATAGCTTTACCAATTTCTTTAGAATTTTTGTTTTGTATCGATACATCTGTTTCTAGAATGTTGGTTCTGTCGTTTACCTTTTTTTCATTAACTGATTTATAATTTCCATTATAATCAGATTCATGCTTACCACATTGTACATTCTCATACAAACTTATTTTTCTGTCAGATAAAGACGTGTTGTTATTTTTTATGCAAGTATTTGTTTTACGTTCCATATGGTTACCACAAACAGATTTTGCACATTTCTCATTAGAGATTAATTTTAACTGGGCTTCTTGCTCGTTATTTGGACCATCTGTTTGAATTTTAGGATTCACATCAGTAATCGTCACTCCCAAAAATTGTATATCATAACCACAATCGCAAGGAACTGATAGTTGTTTATTTATCTTAGACTCATTACTTTTAAGTTTCGGACTTTTAGACCCTGCGAATAATATGTTGTTCTGTGAATCACTGGTTACTGTTCGATTACTTTTTTGTTGATCTGATTTATCAATAGATATAGCGAGTGTATTATTTTCTGAGTTTCTCTCACTTTTAATTTTTGCTATCTTGCAATCACATTTGTTTGTAGTATCATATTTAATTGCTGCATCTGGTGGAACAGATGTTTTATTCTTATTGATACATTTGCAAAAATCTTCGTTACTTCTTTCCAAATTAATTGCTCCCATATATTCAGATTCTGTTGTTCTTGGAGCAGAGAACCTGGCTTCTTTAGTAGATTTGTCAGTATATATTTTACTACCACAACATACTTCTTTACAAACATTAGTTTTACGGGTTTGTATGACATCTGAATACGTACTGACAGCAGCAGCAGTTGAATTTATAATGTTATTTTCTTGCTTTGATTTGTTCGATGTTTTGTTGCAGATTTCACAGTTTAACCGACTTTTTTGAGCTTGGTTGTCGTCGTTTTTTATATTTTCTGTGTATTTCACTAAACTTGATTTGGCAGAAATTTGGCAGATTGCAGATTTGTCTTTAGGTTTTATACATACGGTTTCTTTTTGTATGTTATTACATGAGGTATCACTAATTTTAACTTTGTTTTCACAACACACGGGCTTGTTTATCTTATTTTCAGACTGTATGTTATTATTTAGTTTATTTAAGTCTGTTTTTTTTTCTTGCACGATACAACACGTGGCATCATTTACACATTCAATAACATTTTCCAATGAACTCATATCATTTTTCCACTTTGTTAATGTTTCTAAAAGCTTGTCTATTGAGGTATTTGATGGAATTTTGTGAAAACATACACAATTACTTTGACAGGAAGACTGCTGACCAAATGATTTGCTATTAGATCGAATAGAAGTGTCTTGTGATTCCAGACTTGAATTAATTGGCTTCGTCTGCTTTACACTACTTGACATTTTGGGCATCACACCTTTTGAGACTCTGTCTTTTCTACTACATTTTTCTGCTTCTATTGCAGGCTCGTTTAGATTTTTACTTTGTTGAACTATTTTGGTAGGATCTTTCTGTGCACACATGCACATATTAATTGCGTATGTATGTCCATGTTTTTTGTATGGCTTGAGATATTTGTCAGTTGATATGTTGTTAGAATTGAAACCTTTTTTAATGCTGTTAATAATTTCTGCAGGTCTTTTCTTCACAGATACTGGTTTATTTAAACTTGAATTATAACTTGACTGATTTACATTCGCCGACTTAATAGTTCTTTGTTCTCTTTTTGGTAGTGTATTATTTCCTACAGTGGGGTTAATGAGATTATCCGCTCGAATATCCGATTTTCCTGGGCCCTAAAACAACATTAAACAAATACAGTTTAACAAAATTTACTACCACCTATGTAAGGTACATGATTTTATTTACTTATCTAATTAAGATTAAAGAAAATGTAATACGTGGAAAAAAGGAAATGACTCTAATTTTTTACATAATTCTACTCGTATTCGTACTTACAGTTACTTTTTGAACTATTTTTGTTAGTTTTTCTTCCATTACCTTCAAATCTTCTTTGTTTATAGATTCCTGCAAAATGATAATATTACATTGGAAAAAATATTTTTTACTGTAGATGAAAATCATTGAGTTGACGCGAGATTTAAGTACCTTTTTAAGATTTTCAATTTGTACCCGCAGTTGTATGACGTCCCGCATCGCCCGGCGCCACTCATCAGATGCACCGAAAGGAACAGTGGAGCCAATCGCCGGGGCCACGGGCTGAACTAGCACTGGATACGCAGATTTTCCTTCTTTACAGTGGTTGGTAGCTTCATAATGAACAAAAAAAGGTATTAAGCTCCTCGCTCCAGGCATTTTACGAATATGCCGAAGGTTATTATGTTGGATACTTTATTCAATAAATATAACAACACTTAAATATAATAATTTGCATGACGGGTGCCCGAATCCTTGAATTTCTAATTTGGTCAGAAAAAACTGCCTTTGGGGCCATATTCTTCATTCGTATAATATCACATTCTTACCCAAGTAGCATTTAAGTCCGCGGCTACATCTGGTACACCGCGTACATTTTTTGGTTAAAGAAATATATTGTACATCGCAGGTCGCAGGCAGAGCATCACATAATTAAATAATCCAAAACATGTCAAATTGTATGCTCATCAAACAAATAATTATGTTCCGACTGGGATCAAACCTATGAAATGCTTTGCAAGCAAGTTAACCAAGGAGCGGAGTTATTTTATTGATCTCTAGCCGAGACTATTATTTTGGTTAAAGTTTATTTCAAACAAGCTAAACATATTTTTGAACCCACGACCTACAGCGCAGAAGGCAGAGTTGCTACCAACTGAGCTGTGAGGCCACTCAAAAGTTGCTACGTGGTTTATTCATTTTTATCAAATTGTGATTTAACCTTAATAAAAGTAGGCTAACTTGCTCCTTCTTACATCAGGTATCTGTGCCAGTGAAAATGTTTTCAGAATCGATCCAGCCGTATCGGAATTTAGCCGGAACAAACAGACAGAGACAACAATTTTAAATTATGATTTTTGTTATAAAGTATTTACAATACATTTAGTAAAACAACTCTGTAATTTTGACATTAAAAATAGACACTTCAACTTAATTTCTTTGTATGTATACATAGCCTTGGTTGCTCCATAGACTTACATTTGTTTTGTGGTTTACATTCACAGGGCGGTGGGCCGTTGGCTACAATATCCCTCGCTTGCTCCGTGAGTTGGTCAGCTCGTTCTTGGAACAGCTGTTCAGCTAGTTTGGTGGCAAGTTTTTGCGCGCGTCGCTCTATCGCACGCTCCTGCCAGCCCTCGGTCTCCGCCTCGCCTGGGTCTGGTGCCATCTTCGCATCGTCAGCGCACGATTGGCCCACCCACTACAAACAATAGTTACTTGAAAACTTGTTTACTGTAGTTTGCTTTGTTTTTTTTTTAAAGCTAAGCATAGCTTGTATCATGGGAACTAGACAACTGTTTTTTTTTAATACATTCGTGTGATACATATTATCACCCAGACACAGAACAAACACCTATGTTCGTCACACAAATGTTTGTCCTGGGTGGGAATCGAACCCACTACCTACAGCGCAGAAGCAGGGTTACTACCAACTGAGCTGTGAGGCCAGTCGAACTGCTGCTGCTTAATCGTATTATATGTGTCTGATTCCAACCTTAGCGTGATATTTTTCAATTGATGTTGCAATGGCTATATCGAGTTCCGTAATCAGCAATTGATCAAAGTAATTTCTCAAGTTCGTCTTTACAATACTCGCTCGATCCCAGTTATGTTTGTCTTCCAGACATTTCAATAGCTGACACGGCATTTGGGTGCCGGTTCCACCCATTTCAGATTGTAATCCATGAAACAAGTCCGCTAACAAGTTAGACAGCAATTTACTTCGCAATGATGTACAAGAACAGGATTCCTGAAAAATTTATTATTTTTGAGAAGAACTACATTGTTATAAAAAAACTATATCATCGAATTGAGTATCTTAAACATAAAAACTTGTCCTTCTTGTTAGACCGTAGTTGTTGCCAGTTTATTAAAAAGTATCACATTATATCACAAACAAGAGCAGTAGAACTCTCGCCAAGTTCGTCTGGGGAAGTACTGCCACCATGCCCATTTCTGTCGCCAAGCAGTAACGCGTTCGCGTTACAGTGTTCCGGCTTGAACGGTGTGGTTGCCGGTGAAATTACAGGCACAAGAGACATTCCACCTACACGTCGTCTCAGAGTTACGGGCGCATACGATGCGACTTGGGTCTTGTCGTACCTAGTAAGGGAGACCCAAGTCGCAACGGCTGTTACGGGCAGAGGTTACCCTTAACACCAGGTGGTCCGTCGGCTCGTTACGTAACTGTATCACATAAAAAAAAAATGCCTTCAATTCCAAATTCATAATTCAAATTTCAAATTCAGATATAGACAATAATTACTGAAGAATACAAATAGTCATGCTTTGGAAAATTATAAGTTACAAATCGAACCAGAGTATTTGTAAAGTAAGATTAAAATAATATAAGAATACCAGAATTTTATCTTCTGGTGTGCACCGACAAAGGGCCGCAAGGGAGGCTGTTCGTTTTACTTCCACAGTGACATCGACTGGCAACTTGCAGCGACATTCCGTCACTTTATCTTTCAGTTCGGCGAGTTGATCAGTTTTCTTCTTCAGTTCGTCAACTTTTCCCTGCATGCGACTATCGCACATCGCTTTACATCCTTCCAAATCTTCCACCATTCCCATTTTCTCCATACATAGTTCTTCAAGCTGGAAGCATTGTCCTCTATCAATTTTAGATCTCGTTATCTTCGTTATAAAATCAATAATTGAATGTTATCTTATCGGGACTTAAGCGTTTATGGCATTGCGACTCAACTATGTAAAGAGGTAATTATTTTGATTTAATTACACAGTTTTGGGACAAACTAATTATCTTTAAGACAGAGTACTAATTCATTTCACGAAATCACTAGGCTCTGAAGGTGTGACGAAGCACTGAACCATCAATGAAACAAGCTATAGGTAGTAAATCTGATATATTTAATAGAAACACGGTCTGACTCTAGCTTATACAGTTACATCAAGTTCGCATCAAAAACTGTACACTAGAGGGTCCCTGGCGACGGCTGAAGCGCAAACGCATCTTGATAATAAGCAGTCGATGGTCTGACCAGCAATTTCATTTGAAACTCAAAAGGAGTATCGTCGCAAATTGGTATGTTAACGTTTGCTTGACTAATATTTTACGACAAGTTTGTGAAAAGCCACCTCGCAAGAGAGTACTACATGACAACAATGCACCCGCTCACTCCACTACCGACGTGTTATAGATAATATCGACTTTTTGAAGACAAGTTTTCGAAGTCTTCAAAGGCGGAACTGACCATCTCCCATACAATCTGGACTGCACCCAGCGATTATTTTATTTCCAAAAAAATAAGAACAAACTTCGAGGGTTACGGTTTACGACCCCAGAAGCGGCGGCGATAGCGTTACGAGATTCCATTGAAGAGACCTCTAAATAAGACTGGGTCCTGCTTTTCCAAATTGTTTCGAAGAATGACAACTGAACCTATAATTTGGCAGGGACAGTAGTATAGTAGTTTTATACAACAGTGAATGCAATTTAAACATGAGTTAACTGATTTCGTATCATTAGATATCACCTGCATGTTTTCCTAGAGATTTCCACGCTTACATTTTTGAATGCGTCTGTGCCTACATAGATAGTGTCCGCAACCACAGATGAATAAAAATATAGATTTTTAGGCAGGCATATACAATATTTTTTAAATGATACAAAATACAGCTATTCTGTTAAGAGACGACTTAACTCAAGGATTTAAGTAAGATTCAGTATAAGACAACTTAACAGGACAGAATGCTTAATTCTAGTATTCTCGGCAAGCTGAGTATTAAATTTAGACTACAGGAAAAGATATCTGTTTCTATTTTCGCGATGGAATTGTTTACCAGACTTTGCTCTACAATATCGTGATCAGAAAAGCTAGTGTTGCTGAAGTTAATCTTCTGACCAGTCCATAGTTGTCCTCTAACGCCGAATCAGTCTCGAACGGTGCGTACTTTTGCATGAAATGATAACGACAAATACTCGTTGCAATGCAATTGTAAACGCACTCAAAAATCTCTTACAATAATCTTCACAAACCTCATTTCTGATTCGTGTATTATCAGCGTCCTCTGCAAGCAGCTGTTCGGAAACGTGTACAATTTGTTCGCGCAACGCGCCCAGCTCTGCGCGCATCGCCCTCTCAGTGTCGTGCGTTATTGTTTGAGAAGATTCCAACTCGCTTTGGAAATTCAACAGCTTGCGACGAGCTTGCTCCTCTTTGAACTAGATAGATTAACTCTTTATTGCATCCAACAGAAAAACATTTTACTAAAAAAATACAATAAAATATTAAATACACAATGTGATTAGAAGATTGGGTTAGAAGGTATATTTATGGCTAACAACATTCATGCGAATTCCACTTGAGCTCATAACACTGGGCATATTTATACCAAGTTTATATACTTATTAACTAGGGTAGGTCAAATAGTCACATGTGAGCTGGATGACGGGAACACTGCACTTTCCGGGATCAAAAATAGCCTACCTAAGTACTAAATTTCATCTAAATCCGTTCAGCCGTTTAAGCGTGAAGGAGTTACAAATATACACACACACATACACACTTTCGCTTCTATAATATTAGTGATCACACTAATATTCTCATCTTTAATATTATCCTCAAAAAATAGTAAAGATCCATGGTTCACCTGTAGGTCCCTATCCAGTTGGGCTGCCCTGCATTGATGTTCTGCTAGAACTGCGTCACCTTTCGCAGATTCCTCGCTCAGTCTCAATCGAGTACACGCACGATCACATACTTCTTTCTCCAGCAGACTCAAACTGGCGCGCTCCTTCTCCGCTTTTTCACCTTTTTCTCTGAGCTGCGTTGCCAGGGCAGTGCAAGCGTTCTTGTACCCATTCCGTTCTTCAATTGTTTTTTGAATCTACAATTTGGAGATTACCATTGAAATGTTTTTACCTATTATTTATTATTATTACTTTTACCTTTATACAGTGATCATGTGTATAATCTACAAAAACAAAATTTGCATCTGCCCAAAATTTGAAAACCTTTCGAATAAAAATACATTAAATTAAAACAGATGTCGAGCTTAATAAACTTTACCTAGCCAAGATGCCACTAAGAGATTGAAACAATCGGAATTTGAATGAAACCTTTCAATTTCATCGATATTCCTACGGTTTCTCATCCTGCTAGGACCATCGCAAAAGAAAATCCACAGGCACACGGCTGAAGCGATGTTAAACTGACAGCATGAGATGTTTTTTTTTTTATATGATACATTTACGGAACGAGCCGACGGCCCACCTGGTGTTAAGTGGTAACCTCGGCCCATAACAACCAATGCGACTTGAGTCCTCTCCTACTGTGTACGACAAAACCCAAGTCGCACCGTATGTGCCCATAACTCTGAGACGTGTAAGGTGGAATGTCTCATGTGCCTGTAATAACATGTCCCAAACGAATTGCATCTCCCAGAAAAACTAAAGCAATGCGATGGAAATGTCAGTTATTGCCACTACAAGCTTACTTCCTTAGTCATATCGTCTTCCTTCTCCTCAGCGAGCGTGAGGCGCCTCTGGTAGCCAAGCTCCAAGTCTTTCCACGCGGCTTCAGCTCGCTCCAGCAACTCGACGCGCTCGGCTTCTCGGCGCGCCAGCAGACCAGCGCGCATACGGAGCTCTGCGGTAGCCGTGTCCATCGCTGCTAAGCGCTCAGCACATGCTGAATCTAAGCAACACGCCTGAAACGGCTTTAATAATTGTACTTACTACCTCCTGCTTTTATGCGTGTTGTTTATTTAGAATATATGTATTCACATAAAATTAACCATTAAGTACATATAAATACAATGTTAAGTTGGAAGGATGGAAAGGCCTAGCAACCTAGCGAAACAACCCAAAAATGAAAGGCAACGATTTATTAGATATCTAAGTAGTTTCGTCATCCTAGCAGCGTAATAGACACTTTTTATACGAAAGAGACTAGATTTTATTTTTATCTACAACAAACTTAATAAATACTTTGAATGAAGAAAAGAATAAGTAGTACTAACAGCGTCAATTTTATCCATAGTGTCCTTATCTTGCGCCTTTTGCTTTTTCGCCGAGTGTCGTGTGCATGTTGAATTATTCTCCATTCGCATCACTATTTTAGTTTCAGCAGGCAACCTGACTACAGGCCCGACGGAGGCCGAACCAAAACTGATTGACTGCAAATCCTTTGTATAATCAGACTCCTGGAAACTCTTGACAGATCCTTGCGGGGATGTGGAGAGGACAGCAGCCGAGCGCTCTCTTTTCTTCCATTCACTTTCGATGAATCTGAAAATAGTAATGTTTTTTGTAATTCTTTATTTTTCCTGGGAGTTTTAGCCAAACATTGACAATACACCCCTAACGTAAATTTATTATCTTAGATACAGCTAACCCACCCGGTTCTTTCTCTTTTCTTCTCCGAGGAGTACAAATATACATCTAGTAGCTTCTTGGCTTCCTCAGAAACGAGCAATGTTTCCATGCAGTAGTAATTTGAAATAATATCCTTCCTATTGAATTGCTATCTAGATGGTTGGAATATTACCACATTCCTAGTTAACCACAATAATTATTTATCCATTCACATAACCTACAAATGTGTAATGTATGAAAAATAATTGCATAACTTATTTTTACATAAATATTAACATTTTAGACTTCCAGGAATCTAACTACGTATTTATCCACGGTTTGACGTAGGTATTTAATTAATTTTTATTATTACAAACTTTTATTTAACTTGCAATGTACCAATGTAACTGTTTGTTCGGGTGGAATCTTGCAACTAATTTTGAAGCAGATATCTTTAACCAACTGAGCTGAAATTTTGTATACACGTTTAATTTGGATGACAATGCATGGTTAGTTGTATGACGTCATTCTAAATCCAACATGGCGGAATACCCAAGATGGCGGACTAGTTATTTTCAATGCACTCCTACAATATGGATATCAAATGAAAGGGCTGTTTTTTCTTTTAGGCGCATTTAAATAAAAGCTTGATTAAGAAAAGTTATTTAGTTTTAATTCATACGTATAAAGGTGATTCAACAATCACGGATCAAACGAGACAGTATGGTAGAAGACCTGGTATATACTATCAGATCCCGATTTATTTATTTTTGGAGCTCTGATCATTCAATAACATGATAAGATCGACAGAAAAAAATGACAGTTATTTATTAAGTAGGTAAAGCATATTGAACAACTTCTGCCTGTATTGGTAGGTTTTTTTTTTCGTTAAAAGGCTGTTGGATTAATAATGAATTGATTAACAAAATATAGTGCATGGGTTGCAATTACTTAACGAAAACCGCGCAGTTTTTAATGAGAAAGTTCGGGCGACTTTTCCTACATTTAAACAATCCTTAAACCAACGGCCAAGATATATTGGAATGTGATTAATAAATCACCATGTATATAATGTGTTCCTTTTTTTAAAATCTATACTTATATCTCTTATATCTGTGCTATAAACGTCATAGCATACTAAGAAATAATTATATCAAAGTTTAATACAATAAAATACATATTTTCTTTGTATTTACTCATAGTATTGTTACCTATTTATACACAACTGACGTACTTAAGAAATGCACAGAAATGATCGTTACCGATATATACCTACTTATCATAACAAATTATTTAAATAAGTTTTAATTCAATAAAAAAAAAACAGGTTTATGATTTTCTGTGCATTCTGTATTCCGGCGTATAAAATATTAGTATTTCTACATAGAAATCCTTGGAATAATCATAAATTATTCTGCAAATGCAATTTTTTTATGTCATGTTGCTTTATTATTGTAAAATAAACTCAATTCGAAGAGGTCACATAATAAACACAATAAAAAAACGAGCACAGGAATTCATTTCAATATTTGAAATACGAGATAACTGCAGGCTGATGCAATATTTATCATCGTTTAATTTATTTTGAGAATTCTATAGCCGTCTCGATTCGCCTTCGGGGCCGATCGCTTTCTGTCTTCCTCGGGGTAATCGCGGTCGAAAGCAACCGGAGTGTTCGAGCGTGTGGAAAGTCCGCTTGGTTATAACAGCAGGTATCCGAAATCAGCTTTATTACATTTCGCCACCACTGGCTTGATTGCTAAAGCAGTTAAGACCGACTTTACGAATACAATGGTAATGCGAGCTAATAGAGATGAAGATACCTTAAGAGATAAAGAGCTAAAAATCAGTCCGTGTCTGAACGTGTGTGATCAGATCAGCTGGACCTAATATATTTAGGTTCAACACACACGTGGTGTTCGTTCACCAAAGGTTCAACGAAGGAGTAGCAGTATCAATATGAAAAAACAAAAAAAAAATGGATAAAAAATAAGGCGCACTTAAAAAAATCTTTTCATCACACTTTTTCTAGAGAACAGTGACTCGAATAGAATAGAACTTAAATAAAATTACGCCTGTTTCCCGGAGGAGTAGGCAGAGATCATGGTTTTCCACCTGCTACGATCCTGACATACCTCCTTAGCTTCATCCACTCTCAGCACAGTCTTCAAGCATGCTTGGCGGTTTAGGGTACTCCTGACCTGGACTTTTTTGTTTGAATTCTATGGAAATAAAGTTTTTGACTTTGACTACGTACTGGTAGAGGCTGTCTGCGTCGCTGTGTCCGAGCTGTTGCCAGGCGAGCATGGCGCACGCGAAGTGCCGCTCCTCAGGGTGAGATATCATGGCGTTCACATCGCTGTCTTGATCCAGGCGCGCCTGAGCTGCTCTTATCGCACACTGCGTTGTGCAAACATTTAATTATATGATTAAATCAAATCGAAGAACCATATTTCATATAAACATATTTCAGGTCGCCACCCAATCGAGTTGCAAGAACACATTTTTTCAATGCTTCCGTTTTCGACAGATTTCTTTGACAACCAGCTTAAAACTATCAGTATTTCTTGAAACTTTTAACCATAAATTGATATGAGACATAACAAAAAATTAACTAGTACTTAGTATATCCAAAACAAAATTTAAATGACTGGCAACTCGGTACGAGTAGTAGCTCTGCCTTCTGAGCTGTAGTTCGAAGTTTCTGTTCCCACCAGGATAAATATTTGTGTTATGGTCATTAAAAGCTTTGTTTAATTTAGGGCTAGGTAAAACGGCCTGTGTAATGTCCTCAAATAGGCATATATTTATATGAATAGTTCAAGGGGCTACACAGGTGTCCCTACAATAGTAACAAATTCTTGATCTACGTCACTCCACTCTATCATTGTAACTAATCCATCACTTTGAATGAGTCCAGGGTCCTGACCGACAAATGAATTATACGGTACCTATTCCTCAAACAATACAGTTATCTTCAGAAAAGGTGGCAAATTCAATAACATAGTAGTACAATTATTTATACTGTGTTTACTGTATATTATTGTCTTTGTCTTAACAAGTTCAATAAACTTTAATAACTTACCAAAGCGGACGTGTTCAGTACAGGTACACTTTGCAAAAAATATGCATAATTATGTACCGTTTGATAGAATATTATTAAGCACATGGTAGTTTATTACATTATAGTTTTTAGAATAATCCAAAAATGTGTATTTTTTTTAATAATACTACAAACAACTATCTCTAAAATGATAATAAATAAATTTACTTCCAAAATCAACGGCGCCAAACACACCATAGACTAAAAATGTATTTTATGAAACTGCTGTAATCAACTAGCTGTCTATACAACCACACACTGAGACACGCAATAAAAAACAATTATAACCTCGAACCTCAGCCTCGAACTTAGAAAACATAAATGCATAGCAAAGGCAAAGCAAACCAATTTAATTAAGAGATTTTACTCATAGTCTGACTGAACTATGCGATTTGTCTTTTGAGAATGATAATTTATGCTTTGCCTGATGAAGAATTATTAGAATCTGCCTTATTATTTTTAAAGTATTCAGGAAATCTGAGCTACAATTTTCCATACCTAACATTAAACCTTGTTATGACAATGTCAGTGTTAATGGCTTGTGCTTACATAATTCCTGGATTTCTACTGATACTGCGTCAATACTAAATTATCGCTTTAGTGCGAAATTTCAGGCTAAAACTTTATTTTACAAGGTAATGTTGAAATAATAGTTATTCACTATTGTAATTGAATTCAATAACCAATCCAGCCTCTTAAAAATTTGGTCTTTTACCTTTATGTCCATTGCGGGATTGTTTTCAAGTGCTTTGGAAATGTTCCAACTAATTAGAGTGCACAGAGACGTAGTTTTAGTCTCTTGAAGTATTGTTTCGGTTTTTCTGGTGTCATTATTTCTTGAGGATTCCTATAATCATTTAAGATAATAAAAGATAGAATAATATAAATAAGAGCACCATTGTATTGGTCTTTAAAAGGTCAGTTGGAGGATGTCTAGTTCTTAGGTACTCGTTAAAATTCAACAGAAAAACTAAATTCAGTACCTTCATGCTATTTACTCGTGTCCATATAGTCTGACGAGCAGTATGTTCTGCCATTACAATAAATTTTGTCTCACATAAGGTATGCACACTCAGTGATTTATTTTGAAGCGCATTAATAAGTATTTTTAAATAATTTCACACTGAGTAAAATAAACATTATCAAAATTTTGACATCTTTTCTGGGGAAAAACTTCTGTCTTAAATCTGTCATAGCCGACTTCTAATAGAAACGGTTTTCAGAACTGGACTTAAAAGGTTTTATTGAATTGGCATCGAAACGTTCATAGATCCACGCGTTTTCCGTCGGAGGGGTAGGCAGAGCTAAGTTGGTCACTTTTTACTCCGTGGGTTAACGGATCGCCGCTATTGCTTTTGCTAGATAGTTATAACTAAGCTAACATATTTCTCCAGTAAAATAATTACTCCTTGTGAACTGATGGCAAGGATAAATCTTAAACCAACGAAGTTACGAACAAGTCTGGACGGTGGATATAACGAGCATTGATGTATTATATGTTACTGACTGATTATAAGTCTGACGTACGCGTCAGACGTCAGCCGTACAAAGGTAAAATCTACAATGAAATCTGATATTTTCCTCATGAGTTTAATATTATTGAAATGAAATTTTGTTTGATTAATATGATTATAGAGACCGTCGGTTGAAATTCTTGCATAAATTTATGTAGTGGGTACGTACGTGCCAAAATATGCAAGATTATTTGAATATCAACTGTCATCTTAGATGTGCGCGTGATAGCGGGAGCCAAAAAGCATCCATCTTAGTTATGTCATTTCAACCCGTGTCCTTGTCATGCCGTAGGGAGGGAACTGAGCTATCTGGTATCCTATAATGATTTATATTAAATCAGAATTAGTATATTATATGTGACTGAGCGACACCTAGTCGGAACCACCAAATAAGTTAGAGTTATAATCTTCCAGTCACGAATTCTTGGTCGTTAAATATCTGTAAAGAAATTGTTTAAACGTTTTTTAATCATTTATATAATAATCATCAATAAACATATCGCCATCACATAATTTTAGCAACAACAAATTTTTGCGTCACCGCCATTGATACTGCCAGCTAAACAAATATTATGAACAATACGTTGATTGAAATAAAATAGATGTACATATATACCTAGTCCTGGAATACGTTGTAGTTAATAAATTAAATAAATTTTCATTAAATTCAAGTAACCTTTATTTCGGATACGATAACGTATTCTCGTTGCTAAAACACATAACTAAATACCGTTGAATGTTTTTTTTATTTGCATGTATGCACAGCTGAACCCTTATGTAGACGTGTCGTGGTGCATACAATATATTTTTTGATATTCATCCATTTTTGTTTCATTTATTACTTTTGTTTAGAAAGCTATTACATTATTATTCACAGTAGTCAGAAGGAATGGTAGTATCGATATGTTCGTTGTCTAGTACGCTCATAGTATTTACTGACGAGCAAATAAAGGTCAATTTAGATTAATTCCAGTAACTTGAAGCTTATGTCTGTCATACGATATAACTGTACTAATGACTTAAATCATTGTATAGATGTTTGTTTTTATATTTTGATATAAAAGTGCTAAAATTTTCATTTTAGAAATTGAATAATTAATTTAACAGTTTGCCCTTGTAAAATTTTGTTTACTCTAATGCGGTGGAATTTCCCGAAACCCCGTCTCAGACAGCGTCTAGTTTCTAAGAACGTACATGCGTATTGCTGACTGAGCGTCAGCAATCACGCATGTAGGCCTTACACGAGTAGTATCGGAGATTCCACGACAATCAGGTCTTTTATATTTATCAATTAACGTGTTGAATTCGGATTTACATTCATTTTTTAATCACACCTAACTCCTGGTTCCAAACTTCTGGTCCTTTTTATCTTCTAACTCAGTTGTAATGTGTGGTCTGAACTAAATAATATTTTTTAAACACACAAACCTCTTGTTTTTACTCTTATGAACTAGACTTTTAAATTTTTAGGTTATGTTTTGATCGTCTGATCGTCGTAATATTTAGAAATATGAACATCTTACCTGCACAGAAGTACTCGAAAAATGCTAAAAACGACAATAATTATTTTTGACTGGATATATTTGTCCCATAAGTTTGGCAGAACAAATTTTCGAAATAAGCTTTAACATTTATTTGTTTAATTTTTCAGGAACCTATATTTTACGGATCTTCTCCCAATATTAGGTTTAGGTTAGTGTCTCTTATTATTGATTTCCGAATGACATTAGAGCTTGACTTTTTTTTGAAACTTGAATTTGGTCCTCTTAGAATATGAATATTTTTAATTACCTAAATTACTTTCGTAGTGAACACTTAGTCTTATAAGGAGCACAACCTCTAATTTTATGGCTCTAGACTAGAGGAACCGCTCAGGCTATACGTCGTCGGTCCGTCACTCCGTCAGGAGATCCTGTTTTATAAACCGATCTTCAAACACTGACTGTAATTTGATTATCTATGTGCGTTTATCGTGCCTAAGGATTCATCTAGACTCGTTGCTGTATCTACTGGCGTGCTGATGACAATAATAATGTCCAAACCTTCTACATACAAACTACCTGTCTCAAATATTCTAATTACTTACAGCTACAGAGTATACTAACTATACCATATCAGGCAACAATGCTAATTACATGATGTCATCAAATGGATCAGATAGCATAGGTATTTTATTATTAACTTTATGTATAGCATCTACAGGTTCTTTCATGATTCTATTACGAAAACGAACGAAAAAATTACTCAAGACAGAGAGTTCCACAAGGTTCCATTCTGGGACCTCTACTCTTTATAATATACCTGTACAAAGTATATGCCTGAAAGGGCATAACTCACTTTATGCAAAGATTTCACTCGATGACAAATACAAAATTGTTACTAATTACTTTAATGAGTCGGTTATGATTGAGTCGGATATAGAATGCAAAATCATCAAATATTAAATTATTCAATATTTTAATTATAAACTATAAACCAAAACTAGCATACAATCATACAGAAAAAGTTTAAAGGTAAAGAACTTCGTTTCTTATAATAAAAATGAGGTAGTGCGAAAAATGTTTCGTACGTACGTTCCAAGCGCGATCTGACCGAGAGCCGCTGGACTTCGTACCGGCACACTGGGTCGGACTTACAGTTATATGGATTTGGATGGGATAATACGTTTTTTTGAGTTTGTTTCGGAAACGCTAATATTATAGTTTTTTTTTTCAGCAATAAATAATAAAATATATCGTATTAAAGGCGTCTGCGAGGTACCTGTTGTAAGATGCCATTGAACGTTAATTACCTACATACAACAATTTATGAAGATACAAGACATGATAATCTCTCAAATATATCATTGCAACGTAATGATATATTACATATACATATATACATATGAAAAATACTTAATAACGTTATAATATGATTAAAAAAACTTGCGCAAGTGCAACTCATGAAGTGAATATACATATGCAAAAGGCTAGAACTATAGCAAGAACAATATTATGCGATACCTAAAAGTATGTGAACGCTAGAATAGAAACTCATAAACTACTGAACGGATTTTCATACAATTTTTGCCATGGATGGCGTCATTCATGCGGAAAGTTTCGTTGTATAATTAATTAAAGTTTTATGTAAATCGTCTGAAATATGTCCACGATTATTGAAATGTCGGAAGAAAAACATGCTAACTAGGAGTCTACTGGAGTGTGGTTCGTAAGCCAATAGAGTTATATATCCTCATTAAAATGTACCCTTATTAAATTAAATTAGACCCACGTTTCCTTCTTTTTTATGCTCCCAAGCGAAGCCGGGCTGGGTCGCTAGTTAATTACTAAAACGTTACCTTAAAACATTTTCATAACGTCACATTTAGGAAGTTTGTACCTACCGATAGTGCAAATTTACATTCGACCACAATAATCACCTAGTGTGGACAAACCTCGGTTCATCATACCGTTAATGCCGATCGCTCTTTGTTACTGAGTACCTTAAGTTTGTTACTGTTTTTTTTTATTTAACTCTTTCTTTTAAAATTGACATTTGCCGTAATTTTTTATGACTCGATGTGATATTTAATTAGTGTAATTTTTTAAGATTGTATACCTGTTACTAAGGTAAAACACAGTGGACATAAACCTCGCCACTACCTAAACATCCTACTACCTGTGTTTCACAATCAATAATTTGTATTTGTATGTGTTATGTTAAATGTGTTATGTTTTAAAATATTTATTAACAATTATTTAAGTTCTCGTAAGTGATTTATCTTGATTAAAACTCTTAACAAACTTTTTTTACGTATACAACAAAAACTTAAATAAAATGTCTCTTATTAAAATGGCAGTTCCGAATCGGTACCGATTTGGTTAAACTTGACAATTGAGGGCAAAATTAATCAATAAGAGGTCCGTTATTCGTGAATGGACGAGTACAAATACTGGGTCTCGGTTTTTTCCAGTTCAATGTAGTCGGGGAGTGGTGATGATTTTATTACGGTATGGTGCAAAATGAACGAGATAGTACATGCAGCACCATAGCTAGTTACTAGTACACTAGTACATAGCTAGTTATACGCCTTTCCCCGAAAATTGTGGGCAGATTTTTTGTGGGCAATGGGCCTTTGTGTTCCCACAGACGACGTACCACGTAGACGTGACATGCAGTGACTCTCGATGAATAACTCAGCTAATACATTCCTTGCAACGTCCAGGAAAAAAATGTCCGCAACAATTCCGGGCAAACAAAAACTACATGTAAGTACAATATGTAATGTTGCTTCAAACATTTTAGTTTAGTTATATGAATTTCTATGACAATTTTTTTTATTGAAAATAATAAGTGAAGTTTTTTCATAAAGGAACATCTTTTCCTTCCATTAAGCTCCCACTGATAACTTTAAATGGACAATAACTAAGGAAATTGCTGAGTTATCTTTGAGGCCCATTTATAAGTTCTTCATACTTCATGATATACGATTTGATTACATTTATTCAAAAAGCATTACCTGATGCAATTTCGATCCATAAATTGGATCCACTTATCATGGTTTTATTATCATGGTTGAAAATGATAACTGGTTCCTGCACTACATGCATAACGTCAATACTTCTTTTTATGTAAAACGTACTTATTTTATGTACCCACACGAGTAAGTACCTCCGATTTAAATGTTAGCCAATTATAACGATAGAAATATGAAACTTGTTTACCTTTGTATTTGCTTATGGCACAATTCACGTTTGGGAAGAAAATAAAGTGACTATGTATCCGATGGTGGCATCATGCAACGCCTGGATTGGCACTGGATCATGTGACAATTCATAATCAACCTCATAATTACAAGTATTTACCATAAAATTAAATTTAAATTGCATTTCGGTTTATTGATTAGGGTCAGGCATGCCCAGCGCTGTTGGGATTTAAAACCTATATCAAAATTTTAATGCATTGCGTGTAATAAATCTATATCGGCTTTTTTTAGTGATGGAGAATTATATTGCTTACTCCTCATTTTTTCAGGTTGTTTTTGTCGATTTGTCTGGGTCTTTTACAGGCAGTACAAGTGTGCTAAGTTCTCCGGGGTGGGTAGTGGTGCTACAATATTTATTTCTGCCTACCTTTCTTTGAGTAGAAGCCCTAAAAACATTTATGCAAAAGCGCTATTCCATTCCGAGAATTCATCGTTATCAGGATGTACCTGAGCCCCGCCCAGTCAGATTGCATGTCAGAATAAACTTTGTCGCGTGTCAAACACAACTTTTTTTAAGTTAAATGTTAATAAAACAAAACTTGTAAATACTATAAGTAAAACTATTACATAGAAATGCACAACCGCATATAATGCATAATATAATATAGTACATAATAAAGAGAGTTACACATATTAATTAGTCTCTCACGTTCATCTTTGACAGAAATACATATAAATTGAGATTGTATCCTCAAATAATTTGCAAGACAGATTCCAAGAAAATTAAATCAAATTCAAAGCCTGTTTTTAATATGAACGTGTGATAATATTATTCATCTTAACGTATGTAAATGACAGTTAAGTATTTAAATTCCATATTTTCTCTGAATGTCGTGTTGGGATTTATTTTTATCATCGTCCATGGCAAATAATATTTGGAAAAGGAATGGCCACAATTGATAAATCTATCAATCTATTCGAGTGACTGGTTCTCTCGAACAAGTTTGGTGAAAGGATTTTAAGTGCGCCTCAAAGAGGCTCCTAATAAAATACACAACACAACAATAAAATAAATATTATTACAATTGTTAAATAATGTATGTCAAGTTAAGCCATCATAGATTTTTAATGAATATTCAAGCAATTAATTAATGCTGCCTATTCCTTGGGGAAAGGTGATAATATTTGTAATGTATATGTAATAATATCTCAAATATAGTGTGTTATCAAATTTGTTTTAAGTAGACATAAACTTGATGCTTTTCGTAATGACTCTGCTATGTTACTCTATATTTTTGCTTTGTTACATTTGAAACTCTATAAGTCTATAAAATATTTCATTTCATAAACTAATAGCGTACTAAAAAGCTGAGAATTCATCTTTACCTACGTGTGAACGACGTAGGTACCTACGAGAAGTTTTTAATTAAGTACCTATATTACCTCGAGATGATGGTAACTTTTGCAATCATCCGTTCAAGGATATTCAGTTATTGCTTCCACTCAAAAGTTCTGCTACACGAAATAACATTATGTCTGTAATTTGATCTAAATATGTCTGTAATAAGCAAGACTTTATTCCACTAGCAGATCTGAATACTTTTAATAACGTGAAACGTGTCTCCCAAACTACTTTTCAACGAGGAACCTGTTTGTTCAACCGAATTTGCACGACACTGAACTTGTAATAATGATTGGGGTCAGATTTTATTTTTATTACTGCATGAATTTATTACAACAAATATGAAAAGTAGTGTAATTTGTGAAGATTGCGGGTTGGCGCTGGCGCCGCGGCGCGGGCGCTGAGTACGGCGCCGCCCGGCGACACGGCGCGGCGGCGGCGGCGGCGCAGACGACGCCACCGCACCGCACCTCCACTCCAAACTTATAAGCCAGTTCCGTGCGCGCGCGTCACCCAGTAGAAGGGAGGACGGCACTCGATCCGAGTCGCTGGTAATCGAGCGCTACGCGCACGCGCCCCGGCCCCTGTTCCACACCGCGAGGACGTTTCATCAGACAAAAATGACGATTCTCATAGCGCACTGAACGTACTCAGTTGCGATATTATTCGCGAACATAAACTCTTTTTTTTTATTCTCTCTTAATTTTACTTGAAATTATACATAAACATGGTGAGCGGCAATAAAGACACGAGCGACCCCAAAAAAGTGCCTCCAAAAAATCGTGAAAAAAAGACCAACAATTACAAGCGTGCCAACGCTCTCTCGAAGACATGGTTCGTCTGGATGATGCCGACCTTCTGGCGGGGTTACAAGCGGGACCTCTACGACGCTGACCTCACCTATCCCAAGGATAATCACCTTTCGGACAAGCTCGGAGATCGACTTGAAATGTAAGTTGATTTTATGAATATCATGTTTAATTTTCAACCGTTTGAATACAACGGTCTTCTCACAAACGTTCAAACATGAGACCGTTTTCTTGGAAATACATATAATATTTAAAATCAATATCGTTGACCTTTATCACTAAGTATGTACAAGGTAATGCGCAAAAACGTTTTTAACCTAATTGTTTTGAACAAAGAATGAGAAGGCATTTTAATGCCAGGACCCTTCAATAAAAATTCAGCCAAGGATCAACATGACACAAGGTTATTCAAAAAAAACTCAATGAGTATCCAACTGAATATTAGGACCAAGAGTTCAATTCCCGCAACGGTTGAAAATAACTTTAATCTTGATATTTTATTTCAATTCTATGATATTCGTATTCTTTTATACAGACACGTAGGTAATACTACCTATATGTCTAGATTTGGTTACGCTACTATAGTTGAACTCCAAGTTGAGAGCTGTATTTTTTTCAGATATAAGTTTTCATACTTTTGGACTCGAGCAATTTCTTCAATTATACCCATTGTGTCATTTGGAATTAAAAGCGTTAAGACACTTTTCAACCATCCTCATTATAAAAACGAAACGAAAATGTATACATTTTATATTTATATACACATTTTCTTATATGCACCATAGATGGCTAAAATATAATAATAGGAGATGTTTGAACTCAACGACTTTAATGGAATGTGGTATTTCTGCCTAGAACAAGTTTTCTATCTCGTCCTAGAGTGGAAAGAAACTAAAAACGCTAAATTGTTATATTCTCGTATTCTGGCTATTACCTAATTATTATTAGCAATGTCATTACGTCTGTGACCTTGGGGACAAAAAGTAAGAAAAAATATATATGTATGACCGGTTATCCTCTGCCATATACATTATGACATTTCACTAAACCCAAGCCGCGGAGGTGATAATTAATGTGAGGATGCGACCATGATGCGAAGGCTCCCTTACCACTCGCACAGAATGAGTCTCATACTGAATTTTGTGTTAATATATGTTGACACTTGCTCGTTTTAAGTTTTCTTATTACAAACCTTCAACAGTCTATCGTAGCGGAAATTGAAAATGTTGATTGAATACATTGTTTACTTGCGAAAATTATATTTTGATCATTGTGAGATATGTAGGTGAAAACCTATCGGCAAATCGGCGAAAGATTTTATATTTACAGTATCAAAGTATCTTCAGATATGAGTACTCCTTCCTCTTCGTCCTCTTCGTTCCTCTTCGCTCCAGCTGACGAGCCTTAAACTGGATTAAATATTAAACATTAACGAGCCAAGAGCGAGTTGGATTCACGTTACGGGTTTTTATTACATAGTTGTTTTCTTTTAGAGCTTGCACTTTAATCACCGAGGGTTCCGTACCACCACACAATATATATGTTTATTTTTTTTGTATTTTTAGTATTTCACACCGTGGAAACTGAACCAGCTACATTAATATTTAACGATTGGATGAAAGAGAAGGTAGAGAAAGGTAGAACAGAAGAACGACGGATAGACGGCAAACCTATTACTAATATTCGTCCTTTGATTAGGGAACCCTAAAAACTTAGGTTACAAGTAACAGAAATGAAGCGGAGATAGAATATATCAGCTAGAGATAATATCGAGTCAAACCTTTTTTAAATTATTTTGCATACAACATGCGCTCTTAGTTCACACGCAATCTTATTTCGAAAAACTTAAACAGGAAGCTACCTTCTGTAACAAGAAGCCTGCGCAACCTTCAAATAAAATACCCATTCCCCGACAACAACTAGGTACATGATCTGCACGTAGATCTTCATGCAAAAACAAGGCAATGATGTCTGGAAACGCAGTTGTCTGAGATACTCTAAAGATAATACGATATTTTAACATTTTAGTATTAGTACTAACAAAAGGTTTCGGATTGAATAATTATTCAAAACTTAACCAAGGGATAATTTATTTTCTCTCCAACGTTGTCCAAAACAATGAACATAATTCCAAACAATAAAACTTAAGAATTCGATGCATAAATAAATATTATCCATACCTCCTGAATAAGTTCAGTTCAGTTCTTCTTCTTAAGCTGTTTTTGTCTTACCCACACAAACTCTGCCAGTGTCCGAGTTAGTTTACGGTAGCATATTACAGCACTGTTGACGCATGACTGACTGAGAGTAAATATTCATTTGTCTTTAACATTCTTGTTTGTAAGTTATGACTGAATTTTGTTAATTAACTTATGCCTAAACATGCTCTAGGATTCTGTCGCAGGTAGCTTGGACATACTAATATACAACATAAACATCCATTGCTTGAAAACAAACGCAATATGAGGAAAACACCTTAAAATTTTCAGGTCTCTAAGACTAGTGGTTTAGTTTGTCTATCAGTAAGTCAGGACAGCTTATATACGGTGACAAGTACCCTCAACAAGTAGATTTAAAATGCAGGGAAAATCTATCATTAAGTTACAAAGTAAAATAACAAAAACAATAATTAAGAATCAGAACTACTGCGTAAGTTCCTTTTACCTCCACAAATGCTGTATCGTAACAAGATCTTTAGCATTATGACGACGGGAAATAATATTATTCTGGCATGCACTACGTGGGTCATAGTACTCACTCACTGTGTACATATAATGCGGAAAAAGATGCCATTACAAATGCACAATTAATTTATATCAGAATCAGAACTTTTAAACCCGGACATTAGTGACGTCATAGTAGGAAGGACTCTATATGAAGTGCCTTGCAAATGGACTATTTGATACTTATAGGACTGTCCATGTACATTTGGTGTTTTAAAATTACATGTTCCTCAGGTTAAATATTTGTATAATCGACATGTAGCTATAGATATGTAGCACGGAGCCTTCTTACATGTAGGACAAAGACGACTTAATCTTTACTTAATTGTCTCCACCGATATAAAATCAGGGGTGTATGTTTAGTTTTGTTTCTTGATTATTAATATTATATTAAAAATAATAAAAATTTCGCAATAATAAAATTTCTTGTAACTTTTATTATCACATTAGCGATGTGAGACATGATATTTTTGTAAACAAAATATCACAATTTAAAATATACTGATAAAACAGAATATTTTCGTCGCAGTTAATATTTAAATGAGCTTATTTGGTTTTTAGTCTACGAACGCCGAATCCCTCCTTCTCGCACTGCGCGTATTTTAGCAAGGTGTGATTGTGACCAATGCTCAAATATACATATATACATATGATTAGCGCAACATCTTTTAGATATTTATATTTTTACATAAATACCAAAGTGGCTAATATAATATTAGATATAATATAATTATATTATATTGAATTAAATACTTTATCATTATATTTAACAAAGTGCATAAGCATCCTTATACAAAGTGATCGGGTAATTCAGAACGAAAAATAGATCAATAGCTTCTAGGAATAGATATTAATTATATCATCAAGCAATATGGCACACAACGTGATGAATAATTAAAGCTCGAGTGCAGGATATGTTTAATTACAGATCACATTTGTCGAGTGACGCACTATAATCTTGCAAATATTTTACAAGAGCTCAAGAATATTTTAAACATTTGCTAATCGTTATTTTATACTCTCATGTCGTCAAATTAATCACTGTAGAATTTCTACGTACAGCATCAAAGTCTATAACGACTCAAAGTGTCAGACATCAAGAATCTTTAATTTCTTTTAATATTTGAGAATTGACTAGGTTCTGAACGCCTTCTGCCCAATAGTAGTTTATACTGAAAAATATTATTTTATTTTTTAATTGAAAATATATGAATGATGTTATATTTATCAATATCTGTAGACTTGTTTATATTAACCTACATAGTTTTAGAGCTGTTTTCCATCACAGTATAAGAAACTACTTCTTTGTTGCAAATAATATTAAGAGCAATTAAGAGCATTTTTAAGAGCAATTAATTTAAGAGCAGTAGAACTCTCGCCAAGTTCGTCCGGGGAAGTACTGCCACCATGCCCTTTTCTGCCGCCAAGCAGTAACGCATCCGCGTTACTGTGTTCCGGTTTGAAAGGTGTGGTTGCCGGTGAAATTACAGGCACATGAGACATTCCACCTACACGTCTCACATTTACGGGCGCATACGATGCGACTTGGGTCTTGTCATACCTAGTATGGGAGGACCCAAGTCGCATCGGCTGTTATGGGCAGGGGTTACCACTTAACACCAGGTGGGCCGTCGGCTCGTTCCGTAAATGTATTACATAAAAAAAAAAAAAAAAAAAAAAAAAATAATAAGTCGATATTTATTCAAGTACATATTCTGCTAGTAGGTTCCGCAGCCGTTCTTGAAACTTAATCTAATTACATATCAGACAAAGGTATTTCAATATCGCGTTATGCTCAATACGATAGCCAGTTCCAAGCTATTCATTATTGCCTCAAATTTTAATAAAAACATGCAATTTTATAATTTACGTCATTGGTTAAAAACTTCCCAAGATAAGATAAAAAGGAATAAATGAATAATTTACGTATTAAAATGTGGTTTCATTTTTCCAAAAAGTTGTAGATATGTAACCGTTTTATGAGAAGTTATTGCTGTGATTATTAAATTCTTAGCCACTAATTTAGTCATACATCTATCTAAATTCAGCCTAAATAACCGTTTTTCGTTAGGCAATTATTAATTATTTGCACACACGAAGTACTTATTCTCTGAAAGAATATACAATATGCAATCAAAAGTAACGTTGCACGTAACATTAGTTATTATGACCGTACGAAACATACAAGTGCGGAACTGCCAACCATTCTCGAAAGCAAGTCGTGTCATTGTTTCATTCATGTATACCATACATTTTTATGTATATTATACGAGAATAAAATAAACAGTTACATGGAATTGAAAACTGATCCAATTATTGTAATTTTACAACGTATTCGCCAAGTTAATGTTGTGACTAAGGAGCAAATATACAGGTGCTATAAAAAACTCCTACTCACTATCACAATTTTTTTTTTAATAACAATCTTTTTAAAAGTCTGCCATATTGGATTTAGAGTGACGTCCCTTTTTTGAGTTACCTATTTTCAGCAAGCCCTTTGTTTTGGTACCCATATTGTAGGAGTGCATTGAAAATAACTAGTCCGCCATCTTGGGTATTCCGCCATGTTGGATTTAGAATGACGTCACACAGCTAACCAACCATTGTCATCCAAATTATACGTGTATACAAAATTTCAGCCCAATTGATTGAAGATATCTGCTTCAAAATTGAGTTGCAAGATTCCACCCGAACAAACATAGTTATATACATTGCAAGTTAAATAAAAGCTTCTAAAAATAGTGGCAGTGCATGCTGATAAAAAGCTACCCCGCAAATAGCTCCAGTATATTATACATATACATCACGCCTCCCAGGGATCTCGCTTCGTGAATTATAAATTATTCATTGCAGGGCAGCGACTGGGCCCATAACGCATTATCCAACTATTTTAGTATTTTTATCCCATGTGCATGCAGTCCATAGACTGGCAAAAAGAGCAAACTAGACATAATTAGTACTATAATGGAACTTTGCTGCACCGTTCCCACAGTTTCCGACGCCATGCGCCAGACTGAATACTTTTTCTTGCAACTGCAGATTTTTATAGATATCATGTAATACTCGTTTTATTTTAGATTGTTTATATTAATAGTCTTTAAACTTAATAGTTCCTGATTAAAATAACCTATATTATCTCCATATATAATCTCTAATTCCATTCATTATTACTACGTATTATTGCAATGGTTCAACAGTGTAGACGTTTTATATCAATTCAAAGGACTTCCTCATTGTTTAGCATATTTTGGGTTTGGAAATAACATTACATGTTGGTACGCTTGTAGTTACAATTGGTTATATAGGTTATTATATATTATATGTAATTATATGCAGAGGATAAATCTTACACTGTTTATATTATGTAAAGATATGAATACATCAAGAGTGATACAAAGGGCTTATCCAATTGTCATATACCAACTTACGTTGATTTCATCAGAACCAATCGGTTAATATTAATGAGTTGCCCGCTCCATTCTTAAAACTCATTTGCATAGAAGCGTGAATCCAGGAATATGTTGTATGAATTAACGTTAATATCCTTTACTTTTATCTCTATAGTGTACAAAGACTAAATATATATATTTTTGTAATAAAGTTAAGCTTTTTTGCAGAAGGTGTAGGCAAAGCTAAGCCTAATGTCTATGCCTATAGCCAATATTCACCTTGTGGATTACACTATCATGGTAAATTAGACGCTTATCGCTTGGTAGATCAGATAATATCGCTTTCACTTTGTTCCAATAGAACACTCCTTATAACCAATACTAATACAAAAATCGATCAAATCAAATATACTCGCTACTAAGTTATATAAAATGTCTGTGTACTGCGTAATGCTCTATTGGGGTAAATACATTGTTATCTTCAAAATACCAACCGCAACCAATTACCCGGTAGGTATACAATATCGAACTAGGTAAAGTGTAACAGTAATAAAATATGACACGTTCCAATATATTTAATAAACTCTTATCCCAAGACTAAGTGTCATTACAATTAAAAAACAATTAATGAAATGTCTCTATTAAAATGTCGTGTGCTTGGGCCCATTACGAACCTAAAGATAATAATTCGTTTCTTTAGTCGTGACGGTTCTCATATGAAGTCAGTTATATTTAATTTGATTCCAATGTTTTAGTGAAATTTCGTAACATATAAATTACGACATATCGCTGTACTTATTATCTCTCGCTACCTCACAATATAATAACAACCAGGTCTTGAAATAGCCATGACTATATAAGTGTTATGTAATCCAGTTTTCTATGTAGCTACATGTAGGGGGTGAGTTCTATATTTACAGAGCTCACAGGGAGACTGGTCAAACCTGTCTGAACACTCTAAGCGCTGTCTATATCCAGCTCGAACCTTGTTAAGTGGCGCCTAGAGTAATTCGTGTTTTTGTACAACTATAGTTTATTTTTAGTCGCGGAATCAAAACGACGTATTTGTCGAATGAGTAATATTTGCAGAGGTTCAAAGTAAGCGCTAAGTATATCTCACTTAGGTGGACGACATTAACAAAATAATGGTAATTTATAGACACAATATATGATACAACTGTTTACTTGTACATTTTTTAGAAGTTATTACGCATATAACTGCGTAAAAGTCAAGAGCTTAAGGCCAAATGAAACATGGGTGTTATATATAATACAAGTAAATGAGGAATGATGTATCCAAGATAATATCTGTGACAGCGGTTGGCGAGGTAGGAAGGGTTTTCTTGTTAAGACCTGTCGCACCGTCCGCATCATCAATTCGAACCCGTTGCTTTTAATATTATTACTTTTTTTCAACTTGATTTGCAGGTTTTCGTTGTCGAAACATGCAAACCTTATAGTTGCGTCATTATTCCAGGACAAGGTGGGCGAGTATATGTAAGATGTGTTAACGTTATTTCATTAATCAAAATTGATTATATTCTGGGTTCCCATGATGTACATTTATAGTTTTATACATTAACGAAAAATAAAGTATAGAAAGCTGGGTAATGGGTCGTTTTTCTATAAAGCGTTCCAATTAAACCCAGGTTCCCCTATCGATCTGTATCTAGATAATTGTTTATGTAAACGTTATTGTGTGAAATAGTATTAACACACTATTCGGTTTTAGACACCTTTTCAGTTATCACTTGAATAGATACTGATAATGTCGCTTTTGTCTGATTATGTTTACAAGCTTTTCCTTAGCTAATCTTTGTAAATCTATGTGCATATAGAGTTGCGGACTAAAACCGTTTGAATGTGTGAAACATTGGTAGCAAATTTATGATAAAACAAAAAACTTAATGCTTAGTAATATTTATTGTTTGGGTGTATGTTATAATTTAGTTCTTAATATTAGTTCCACAGCTTTGTGTGTGGAAAACGTTTAGCTTTAATATAAAAAAAATTGCTTAATAACCAACGATTATCAATATTAGACATTTTTAATGACTCGTTTCAGCAGTCAAAGGAAAGGAAAAGAAACGTTCCTCCAACAGAAAGGGAAGACTAAGGGAAGACTTCCGTCCAATTCGTCTAGTTTCCGGTAATTGTGATTACGAGCAGCCATCTCATTGGGTAATGCCCAGCGGCTTCGATAGTCCGTACTATACAGGAACTCCGCCGTCATTAACCAATTCATAACACAATGAGACTTTGGACTCACTCGGCCATCCGCAAATATTACGAAATCTATCTCAGACAATGTCTGCCCACCGGCTTTGATACCTCTCCCCATCTATGATATAAAACTTCACCTAACTTTAAAATTATCCAATCTACCTATGTAAACGTGCCAAGTGTAAAATTCCATTCAAACTTTTATAGTTTCTGAGAGTTAGCTTACGGGCTTACCATAAGGAACCCCTTTACCTCCACATCAAAACCAACTTCCAAGATTCAACTGAGTTCTCTGAACGACGTTTCATGGAAATTATCAACCAAATAACATACGGTTCCCACTCCAGTCGCGTTCATTGTTTGCTGCACTTGACATACTCGACACTGACTATTTCTGGCAGAGTTTTTTGCGCACCTCGCGTCGTGTTACTTACTCTGTTCGTGTACCTCGTCGTCTCACATTTAGCTCTGCAGAGTTTGAGCTAAAAGTAAGACGTTGAAAATTTTATTTTATTTCTTCCATGGACGAGATTAATAAACATAAATATTGGTGGACATTTCACAGCCATCTAGCCCCAAAGTAAGCTAAACATAGCTTGTGGGAACCAGACAACTGATATAATACTTTTTTTTGTAAATACATACATGTACTACATATCAACACCTAGACACAGAACAAACATCTAACACAAATGTTTGTCCTGGGTGGGAATCGAACCCACGACCTACAGCGCACAAGGCAGTGTTACTACCAACTGAACTGTAAGGCCAGACACAAACGCTTTCGATACGGATTTAAATGATGGAACATTATTTTGTCGAGTCTTTTAAGACCCGGAGCGCAAGTGCAACATCTTTTATTAATAGTGCACTGTGCACTCTACGTGTTCCCCAGAGTTTCTGTCGTTAAAATAGGTAGTTTCATAAGTGTAACCACAAAAATAACTAAATTATCAGAGTAACCGAATGTTAGTTAAGAAAACTGTGACGAGTCTAATTCATTCATCGTTTTACAAGGTAGATATTGTATTTGAGTAAATAAATTCATCTACAGTTAATAAACCTGTTATTTAATTCATGTAGCTATAGATCCGTAGATATCTACCAGTTTAATTATAAATGTACTATTCAGGTCTGATTAAACGTCATCACTTCACTATACAAACTAATTGTGATATTTCCATTCGTACTATATAATAATAATAATAAATTACAGTCCATATCATAAATAAAATTGTCCATGTCTAAATTATAACAGACTTGACCCAATGCTGCAAAATAAGGCAATTTAATTTGCCCTCTGTGAAATTATTTATTTATATAGCGCTGATTTTAACAGAGGTAAATGATACAATGCAAAATCTTTCAATAATTATTTGGGTGAGTTGGGAATTAACCTGTTTTTCCTTGTTTATTGCTTGAAGTAAAATGTTGAGTTTCTGATTAATACATTTTAAGATATTGTTTCATGCCCATAACAGTCTACGCCCAAAGTTTGTTAATCTACAATCTAGCTCTTGAAACAGAGATAATATATTGAATTTATTAAAATCCTACAAAAACTACATTGGAAGTTAGTCCGTTATATCATTAAGTATATTAAGTAAAGTAAGTAGCGAGACGTGCGGCGCCGGCGCCGGCGCTATACGGCGACCGCCCGCCGTCTGCATCTTCATTGGCTCGTTACTAATAACGAGTCTTGAAAACTGAGTGCTGAAATAAAATTCCTAGTTTCAGTACTACCAATAGTGTTAAAAAATATAAGAACAGCACTATATTGATAAAACATATAATTACTTTTGTGACACAAAAGTTTTATTTATATTTTGGATGTTTTAGTTTTTCGGATATATGTTCATCTATACAAATAAATAAAATTGGAGTGTCTGTTTGTAATATTAAAATAACCGCTTTTTACTGAGTGCATATGGATTATACACGGTATATATACCAAAACAACATTTTTTACAATTTTTGTCTGTCTGTCTGTTTGTTCCGGCTAAGCTCTGAAATGGCTGGACCGATTTTGACGGGACTCTCACTGGCAGATGGCTGATATAACAAGGAGTAACTTAGGCTACTTTTCCGAAGGTTAAAGTAGGGGTGCGTGATAAAACCGAATTCCACGCGGACGAAGTCGCGGGCAACAACTAGATATTAAGTAAATTTTGACACCAAACACGGTATTCAATTCTCATTTCGGGTCGTTTATTATTATGAAACATAATGCAACAATTTCTGCTCGGATAGGAAGTACTAATCAAGGAGACGTGATCCGTTAACGCGGCGCATTGTGTGCACGTCTTATTGTAACGTTAAGCAGGAGATTGAGATAACTAGCGGTAAAGTGGGATGTGTCATTGTATAATAGAGATGCATCAGATTTACGTATAGGTACGCATGATTCATATCGCAATTTGTGTCATTCACTTTTTGAATACCAACCCCCTTTTCGGCACAAGACACATCTTAGTATTGTTTCGTTGTTGCTTTTCTTTCATATTTATTGCATAATTTTCGTTTTATAACTGTATCCCTGCTGTATGAATGTTAATTATTTATTTGTTTTTGTATATTATTGGTATATAAATTGTCGTTTTGAATAAAATTTAATTTTAGTAATATTCATAGAATTTGGGTTTTTGTTTAATAAATCTCTGCAGGTTTCTTTTTTTGCACACGGAGTGTTAGTAACAGTGGTCCAAGGTGGTACAGCCCCATAAGTTGTGCCCATAGGTACTACAGTATACCTACACTATATGTTGAGGGAATAATTAACTCTTGTAAGACTCATGTGTTTCAACGGTTCAATGAACAAAGAATCTACAGGACTACACATTTCTATCCTTCCCCTCAAAACCGAATGAGATACACATAAATTACAATTACTCCTCACATTTGCTTAAATTTATGCGTAACCACTAAACAAGCATAATTTTTCACACGCTCAGATTAAGATTAATAAAAAATATAAATTTACGTTAATAAATATGCAAACATCCTTGATAAACAATCATATAACAACAACAAATTAAACTGTGCGTTCTGAGTAATATTACCAAAAAATTTACCTGATCGATTTAAAAGTGCTTCCACACCCAAACCAAACAAAATTTTGTGATTTGAGAAACTCAGTGAATTCCTACGTAACTATTTAGCTTAGTTCCACAAATAAAATATTTTTCTTTCTTTCTTTACTTTTATTTTCTTTATTTTGAGAAAAAATGCGTGTGACTACGAATATGGTGAAATTGACCACCAAGTAAAAATTCGTTTGGAAGTCAGAATGTCTGTGAAAGTTTTGCGGGTTTTATAATTTGTCGGGTTTTTTTGAGTATGGTAAATGTCAATTTCTTACGACGACAAGAAGGTAGCTCTCGTTGAGTTTTCTCGAAACTATACTCAAATGTTTGAGATTTAAAGATATTGGTGGACATTGTGTGAAATGTCACACAGTGCCATCTAGCCCCAAAATAAGCTAAGTATAGCTTGTATTACGGGAAACAGACAACTGATATAACTTATATACTTTTTTGTAACTAGATCCATATAATACATTATATTAACACTCAGACACCGAACACATATTTATGTTCTTCACACAAATGTTTATCCTGGGTGGGAATCGAACCCACGACCTATAGCGAAAAGGCAGGGATGCTACCAACTGAGCTATGAGGCCAGATTTGATCGTATAAAGCCTCCATGTCTCGTATATCTAACCCAGAGCTAGGTAACCGATAACGAATTCTAGTCAAACCACGCGCTGAACATATTACCATGCATACCTGACCACGTCTTTAATTGCATGACTCAACTGTATTTACGAGTGGATCATTAAACACCTAGAAGTCTTCATTTACCGCAACCACTTCGTTAGAACGTATTCATTGACTATACGAGTATATATGCGCATCTTCTTCCACTTTTATAATGAACAACTGTTTAAATGACAACGTATTAATATATGAATATTTTTTTCTTTATTCTTTATTGTACACAGAAAACAAAGTCATAAATGATACATGTACAAAAGCGAGCTTAACCCTAAAAAGAGTTCTCTTCCAGCAAACCTTTGAGGCTAGAGAGAGGCAATTTCATGAAGGTCTGTACATAATAAAGATAAATTAAAACTAAATTATTAAAGGGCTTAAAAAACCTACATACTTTTAACATAATATAAATACACCATAAATACAAAATACTATATACTATGTATAAGCATATAAATATCTATATATATATATATATATATATATATATATATATATATGAATAAATATATAAAAAATTACGACAGTTTAAAAAGAAGGGTAGGTTTTTTCATGTTTGGACCTTTGTATGTTTGTTACTACTTCAAGCCAAAACTACTGACCCGATTTATCTGAAACTTCGAACCTGTGTTATTCCACCTCACTACCTCATGTATCTAAGATGAGGATTATGGGATGGAATAACACAGGCTTCTTTTCATCTTGATTACACGCAGACGAAGCTTCAGATGTAAGCTTATATAGTAATATTATGATACTGCGATATTTAATATTATCAAATATGTATTTTAAAATAAACATTGGATTGGCAACTTTGCCAATATATTGCCTCTGAATCTTGCATTATAACATTATAAAAAAATAACATTCAAGAGTACCTCATTAAAACTCTAAAACAAAATTCTGAGGTAGCTTGAGTTGAGATACCTTATTCTGAATCAGAATCAGGAAATGAAAAAAAATATGAAGATAAACCTTAGAGTTTCATCTGAAATTTACTAAATTAGTAATCTTGCATCAAAACTAGTCTACGACAAAGTAGGTGACGCACGTTCTTTCTCCTATCTAATTGTATATATAGCACATAATGATTTTTTCCTAATTTGTTTCCTTATTATTCTTGAAGTTCAACTTTAATAGTTAGGTATAAGTTTAACTACATTATTTCCTGACCAGACGCCATCTTTAAAATCCACGTTTTTGACGATAAGACAAGTCTTGAGAAAATTTTATATAAACAAGTAATACACGTCCATTTTACAGCAAATGTGATAACAATTCAAATTTTAACCTGAGACCTGAAAATTGAAGCGAAATTGAAACCTGTTTTTAATTACAGTAACTTTACTAACATGGTCAAATCAAGTTAGAAAATTTACGCTTTAGTCCCTGAGACCAGAGAGAAAATAGGGGTTGGTGGTAGAAGAGTGAAAATTTAGGGTTGTAAGGTATGTATTTTTTAAAGCAAAATAATAAATAAAATTGTCTAAAAAATAAAAATATTTTTTTTGGTGTGGACCACCCTTATCGCTTAGGGGTATGAAAAATATTTTACATCCTATTCTCAGACCTACCAAATATACACAAAAAAAATCATAAAAATCGGTCAAGCCGTGGTTACAAACACTGACACGATAATTATATATATATTATATAATAATTTAAAATAGCCATAACAATAAGCTAGTCTACGATTACTGAAGCAGTCGTCCTTGCAGCCTGCTAGTATTGGAGCACGGACACAAGGTTGGCATTTGATTTGCACGGCTGCATTGTCAACACTGCAGCTGGTATCATCGCGCAATTTATTATTAACCGTGCACGCACACTCGACACGCTAGCCATTGACCCTTCTCCAAAGGCTATGCCACAACGAAACGAATACACAGCGAAACATTTGACAGAGTTTATTTTGCCGATTGTACAAAGGAATGTATTTAACGTGATAATCAGAAAATATCTAATGCTAAGTGTCGTTTTTAACTGTGATCCATAGAAAAATATAGTAATACTAGTTATTATTGGGACATTTACTGATAAAATATTTCTCAAATGGGATTAAACTGAAATTAAAAGAACTCAGAGTATTTCAAGAGCAGTAGAACTCTCGCCAAGTTCGTCTGGGGAAGAACTGCCACCATGCCCATTTCTGCCGCCAAGCAGTAACGCATTCGCGTTACTGTGTTACGGTTTGAAAGGTGTGGTTGCCGGCGAAATTACAGGCACATGAGACATTCCACCTACACGTCTCAGAGTTATGGGCGCATACGTATCGACTTGGGTCTTGTCGTACCTAGTAGGGGAGGACCCAATTCGCATCGGTTGTTATCGGTTGTAAAATACCAGGTGGGCCGTCGGCTCATTCCGTAACTGTATCAAATAAAATAAAAATTGTTGTTACTTAACGACCTATGATTAATCGTTAACCATAAAATATTCTAGAGGTCTCGAAGGATACAATTCCGGTTTAAAGAACTTTGTCCTCAAAATAACATATATATGTACAGTTCACATATATGATATTAATTAACATTAAATAAACTTAATTTTTCGTTAGTCGCTAGTTTACTATTTTAAAACCAAGATGCGAGTAAAATCATAATATTTCATCATAATATCAATGTGCTCTAACAAGTAATCTGCGTGACGACACAGTAATTTCAAAATGAAAATCATTACGAATGAAATACCTAGGTAATGCAGATGGCCATGCAAATGAGAAAAAACCTGAACATGCAGATACAGCCTCGATATAGTCGATAAGTCTTCCACAACGTTATTTCCATACAATTGAGGTCAATGCGGATGGATTCTGCAACATTTCTTGCTACCTACTAGGTATGTATGTACAAAAGTATATATAAAGTATATATAAATAATATATCATTTGAGTTATATGTAGCTTTTATGTAAATAGCTGTTGCCCGCGACTTCGTCCGCGAGGAATTCGGTTTTATCACGCACCCCTATTTTACCCCTCGGAAAAGTAGCCTAAGTTACTCCTTGTTAAATCAGCTATCTGCCAATGAAAGTCCCGTCAAAATCGGTCCAACCATTTCAGAGATTAGCCGGAACAAACAGACAGACAGACAAAAATTGTAAAAATGTTGTTTTGGTATATGTGCCGTGAATACATCCATATGCACTTAGTAAAAAGCGGTTATTTTAATATTACAAACAGACACTTCAATTTTATTTATTTGTATATTATTTTCTTATAAGGCATATCTACAACCTGCACTACAAAGAGCAATCCTAAAGTTTTATTTCGAAGACCAGTTCAATATCGCAGTTCATTCATGCCATTTCCTTGTATATATATTGACTTTATCTATATTATTACAACAATTCGTTTTTAATTCACATCAGTTTACGATTAAACACATCAAGGTTGCGTAAGGTATACGTATGTAGAATAGGTAAATAAAATTAAACGTTATCTAAGTAAAAGCAACTTCACGACACCGGTATCATAAGTGAAGGTACTTATAAATACGGTGAAAGTTAATGAAGAGCATTGATCCGTATACAATGCCAACTTCTTTTATCTTTTTGTTTTGTTTAAAAGTAATTGAAAAAAAATCTTTTTTTTGTTAATAATTTATATCACTTCTATCTTCTTCCATCACACACATTTTTCTATCTGAGAAAGCTGTGGTTACCTTGAGGAAGTGAGCACAAGAAGTATACTTTTACAATGATAATTATGTAAGAAATGTGTATCGCTTACTGGAAACCTTAAATAAATAAACTTATTAATGGCAGTTTTTTCATCAAAAATGTATATAGATATAGAGTATATTATAAGTTATCTATTTTATGAACGAACCGAATTACTTCCTTGCTGGATATCTGATTAATTTCTCCTTATGACACTTCAATGGGTAATTTGGAAGTAACTTTACCTGCGAAGCCAGTGTGGTTATTGTTCCAATTCACCGATAACTAACTTTACCTTCAGGCATAGTCAATGCTACCTGCGACACATCGCTACAAGTGTGTCGATTCTCTTAAATAAACTACCCTTTTGTTTCACCACCTGGAATAATAATATGCATATGCACATGAAAATAATAACTTAAAATTATGTGTGTGTGGGCACATAAGTACAGAGACTTAACTCTATACTTACAGAAAATATAAATGCTCACCAACATTGTTCGCTAAATAGTGTTGCATCGCAATCGTGTAATAACATGTGTTATTCAAATAAAAATATATTGCTTTAAACCATTTGCATTCTCCGATTCACATGATATTTTGTTTGATCAGATGAGTGTGCTTTATGTAAACCATAATTTTAATTTTGCAGGTATTTTTGTCTATATCGTTAATAATACCATTAGGGGTTTCTTGTCTGTTCTCCCCGTGGAGGGTCGGATAGGGTTTGAACAGGCGTCAAACTTAGCGATAAGTACGCGTGACCTTATATTTTGAATATTATTGACGTTTCCAAGCCATTTTTTCATGAGTTCTATGGAAATAACGATTTTGGCTTGACTTTGACTTGACTATATTCAATATAGACTATATTCAAGTTATTATATCAATACTTTAAAATATAAGTCTAGATGTATTACTTTTGTCGAAAACAGTAATAATACATGTACTTTTGCATATTTATAATCCTGTTGAGAGTACCCAATGACCTACAATTGAATTCAAACGAGCCTACTTGTGTTAACGCTTGAGCTGTTTGTCAAGTAGATCCCACGAGTGGCTCAATGGATTGTATCAATAAACACCGGTTCTCAAATGGCTGTTTCACGCCCACTTCCTACACTGCGCGTCTACAGATGCAGTTATACAAGCATGGACCGCGTAATTCGGGCTGCGTAAATACAAGATGACCAATTTAAAAAGCGTATTATGCGACAAGTCTTCGATATTATATGAACAGTATTTTAAGAGCAGTAGAACTCACGCCAAGTTCGTCCGGGGAAGTACTGCTACCATTCCCATTTCTGCCGCCAAGCAGTAACGCATCCGCGTTACTGTGTTCCGGTTTTAAAGGTGTGGTTTCCGGTGAAATTACAGGTACATGAGACATTCCACCTACAAGTCTTAGAGTTACCTTACCTTAGTCTTAGAGGACCTAAGTCGCATCGGTTGTTATGGGCCGAGGTTACCACTTAACACCAGGTGGGCCGTCGGCCCGAACAAGACAGTCCTCAATCCTGTAATCAGAGTACAAGTCTCACGACGAGCGAATTAGATGCGGTGGTCATCTGTACTCAGCAGATAACAAACTAACCCAATTCTTGACTGTTCGCCCGGCCTTGTTCGTTATTTGGTTGGTATAAGATACGTTGTGGCTAACAGATTGATTTGCTTACCGGATGAAAGTGTTAGCTGAGTTATTCGTGAGGAGCTGGCGACACACTCAAGGCTTGTCACGTCTACCTTCCCATGATTTGTAACCCACACGGTGAAGTCTCGCCACTGGCCCGCTGAAGCTTTGCCCACACCTCCGCAGAAAAGGGCTGTGTACATATGTTCAAAGAAAGTGAAAACTAGCTACTAGCTTATGAAACTTGATTGCTTAATATTATAGCAAGTAGAAAGTTCCAACGAGTTTATTTTAAAACTTTTTTAAGTTTTAATCCCAAGAACTGAGATCCAAATTAACTGGTTTTGTTGTTTGGATACTTCTTGTTATATTCTCCTTTTTGCAAAAATAACGAAGCTTTCAAAAAAGTATCAACAATATGGTAAACAATTGTTTTGAATGTTGGAACCCAGGGCAAGGCAGGGATTCTCTAATTGAGCCACTAAGAAAAGTGCACTAAACCAAAGCAAAGTGTATTGAATAGCGAGCGATTCAATGCAGATCTTTTCCTGCAACTTAACTTGTCATTTCCACAAATTCATTCTATTTCCACATTGTCATTTGAAAATATTCAAAAGAATAGTTTCTAAACAGAAAAGGATTCATTGCTTTCCAATAAAACAAGTACTGATCACGCACACTCGTGTCTCAAGTAGAAATTCGTACCTACTATGTATTTTTTTTTTTTTTTTATGTAATACATTTTCGGAACGAGCCGACGGCCCACCTGGTGTTAAGTGGTAACCTCGGCCCATAACAGCCGATGCGACTTGGGTCCTCCCATACAAGGTATGACAAGACCCAAGTCGCATCGTATACGCCCGTAGATGTGAGACGTGAAGGTGGAATGTCTCATGTGCCTGTAATTTCACCGGCAACCACACCTTTCAAACCGGAACACAGTAACGCGAATGCGTTACTGCTTGGCGGCAGAAAAGGGCATGGATAAACATGAAACATAAACATCAACATTTATGAAGATGTGGAGAACCACCTTCAAGAACCCACTCGTGACAGGAATCCTGGCTTTTATTTCTGCCAGGAAGTAAGTATTTATATCCAACGTGGCAGCGCTGTTAACATTCTGGACATTCTACCAGCAGGGAAGCGCTTAGAATATACCGAGTTCAATATAATTATTAATAATTGTTAATTTTAATTAGATTTATTGTTTTCTTTTAAAATTATAGTTTCTACTTGTAAATAAATGATCTCTAAAGGATTGCGTTTGCCAATTTTGGTACAAAATATTTACTTACAACACGGAAATTGTGCAATTTCAACTAAGTTGTCCTTCCATAACTAGGAAAATAGTGATAATTACCAACGCTCATAGAATCTGCATAATGCAGACTTGGTTTATTTTATTTTATTGTTTTTGTTTTGTTGTGGTGTGATTTTTGTGACATTATTTCACGGCGTTTTTCTCATAAATATTTATTTATTTATTTATTATTTATTATAATGTAGGTATGATGATTAAATTTATAAAAAAAGAAAGATTTGATTACTAAAAAGAAGATTGGTTGAAGAGAAGGATTTTTGAGTTTTTTTTTTTAATACTGATGGCTCCTTCTAGATGCAGTACTACTTTTACATAATAACTGAATGCTCGTCTTCAAACCACTCTAAACAATAGTAATTAATGATAAACATGTGTTTGTACATTATAAAGACAAGGAATAGCCATAGACTGTGAAATCGCACTTGGCCTAATTGAATTAGAACTGTTTTTCACAATCGTAAGGGTCAATGGTCTTATTAATAATTAATGAGGACGTTGCGAATGAGTGAAAGTTTGGTTTACATCTTCAATTTAAACAAGCCATCGCTCGTTACTTTACCGGGGCGCTTATCTGAGATATTTCCTTGTAAAGGTTCCAAAAATTGTTCGTTTGCATATCGGATTTCTTTATTTTTGCATTCAGTTGTGCCTAGCATGATAGCAAATTAACATATGGAGATCTTTACATACATAACAGATGTCGTCATCGAAGACGGTCAGGTAAACAGCTACGGATCGAAAAGAGTTGTATAAAATAAACTAGTTTTTTGGTTATTAGAGTCACACTAACGTAGTGTCTGCGGTCAAATTAGTCAACTTCTTCTGGCTGTGGATATTTGAAACGCTGGAGTTTCTGTAAAGGACTAAAATATATGGTTTTTCATAAAAGATAAATACTTTCACTCAGAGAATACTTAAATATCTTCTATTTCTATTTCTATTTCAGCGCGATCTGGCCCCTAATTCCTAACTAACCATAGCTTGTACTATGGGAACCAGGCAATTGATGATAATACTTAAATACTTTTTTAAATACATACATATGAACATCCAGACGCAGAACATAATCTATGTCCGTAACACAAATGTTTGCCCTAAGTGGGAATCGAACCAACTGCCTACAGCGCAGATGGCACTTCAACTGAGTTGTGAGGCCAGTCAGGTTGTATATTTCCATGTCGCTACATTTTGAAGCCATATATACAGTTGCCAACATCCATCAATATAACTGTACATGATTTAAATTATCGCAAGTCCCACACGCTATCTCCGTCACAGCCTTACAAACAGGTTCACAAGTTTGAATCCTTATTTGTACCATACACGGTGAACGGATGTTTTGTAGTGATATCCACTTATTGAAACCAACAAACGTCTCATGTCACACCATATACATTGAAGGTGAAGCTACATAATGTATTTATAGCACATCTCATACTATGATATACCTGATGGGTCCAGCAAAATCGTTCATCACATATACAAGAATATAACTAAGTATGATAACAGACATTAAAAATATGTTTTATTACTCCTGAATTGATCATAAATTGGTACAAATCATTTAACTAATGACTCCTAATTGTTTTGTCTAAAATTGAATTGAAGTATATCGGTGTGCGGAACCATGTTCAATTATGTAATTTTACACATCGGACCTGGCGCAAATTAAATACCATGTGATGTTTTCCTTCATCGTATTTGAAAACGTGGTACCTTCCTCATTATCCATTGCAAAAGAAAAAAATAACGTTCTTGCTCAGGTGTGAACAGGCGAGATTCGAATTGAAAGTCGGATTCTGGACCACTTGGGCTCATCTTACTTGATCACTTCGCTAATTGAAAAAAAGTCCTCCTATAGGGGTTACTTTCTGTTCTTCTCTATGGAGGGTCGCATAGGAACAGGCGTCAAACTTAGCGATAAGTACGTACGCTTCCAATTGACGTTTCTTAGCTGTCTTTATGAATTCTGTGGAAATAAAGTTTTTGACTTTGATGGATAAAAGTTAATTTAAAAGTAAACTGTGAAAAATACCTAACAAGATCTTTTTTTTTGAACTATCTAAAGATGGAAAGCGTACAAAGTTAGAGTAAATGGGTTTATTTATGTTATTTTTTTATGTGATTCGCTCAGCAGTTCTCGCTGACGGCCCTGATGTTAAGTAGTAACCGCCGCCCATAGACAACAGCAATGCAACTGACTTGAGTTGCATTGCTGTTGTCTGTGGGCGGCGGCAGCTCTTCAACAAACTATTATAATGTAAAAAAAACCTTGTTATTTATGTACTTACTACACCAAAGACAGCATAACTGAATAATTTAATTACTACGTTATTCGCCCAAGTTTTGTACATCGAGTAGTGAAACAAGAGGCTTAGCAGCACACACATTATGGGAAAACACTGCTAATTACTTGACTTATAAGTTTAACCAGTAGTTATTCCTTTCCTATAATAGGTATTAATACTTAGTAAGGTCGTGTTCACAATAAACGGTTTCACCTCATCAAACGAGTCTATTAGCATAGGAATGCCATGTAAGTGTCATTCGCAGTCTTAATACCACGGCGGGTTCACACCGTAGTCGTCATCGGAGCCTTTGATGTTTATTTATTAGCGACGTATTACATTGTTAGAGTCTAAGCTAGAACTAGGTATGTGGAAGCCATATGCTGCTTTAGTAACTTATTCATCTAAAAAATTGAGTATATAATATAATATAATTTATTAATAATATAATTTTATTTGCCTTTTTATTTTGTGTACAAAATAAAAAGGCGAATTTTAATAAATATACCTTATTAATATTCAATTCATCTTAATCCTTTCTTGAACCGTTTCCTGTTCCGATACACCTAAGTTGTTTCCACGTTTGTCTAAATTTTTCATCAGATTGAAAAATATAAATTGCAAACTTTACGCGACAAAAAAAATATACTTAATACGTGACAATGACTAAATCCAGGGAGCGAAGCCAGAAGAAAGATATAAAAAAGAAGCAAAACTTTGGAATCCGTAGTGTGTAAGTGTTCGCAAAACGAGCCAATAATTCCATGAGCCAACAATTTACACTACTTATAGAGCAGCTCAGGGTTGGGACAATAGTGTAAATAAATAAATAAACATTGGACATTTCACACATCGCCATCTCGCCCCAAACTAAGCATAGCTTGTACTATGGGAACATTAATTTATTAATGCAGGCTTACTTCCCTGATTTTCCCCACTCCGTAAGATTGACGCAGTGCTCTATGAAATTACACTTTTTAATATGCACCCAAAAGAAATTACCTTTATGACTTATTCTACATTTGAAACCAAACCCGGATTTATGCTGAGAGGGTTTTTGACAAGAATTTCGACTACGAAAATGTTGTAACTGCATTAGTTTTATTAAAGTCATCTTTATGCTCATTCGGTGCTCGCAGTCAAATGGTGCATTTAGTGTGTCAGTTATCCGTTCCGCAGTGTATGTGTTTGGTATATACCTATATAATAATGTAGGTAGGTACAGTCTGCGAACAAACATCCGATAAATACCGGTTGTCAGTTTTCAGTGAAGAGCACTTTCACTTACGGTGTATCTACATACCATTTTATTATTTGCTAATTCTTATTATCCTAACCTACATTATATCTCATGTTATCACTTGTAACACATTAAAATAATGTCCAAATAATATTTTTTTGAAATACCTAAAGAACTTGTCGTTTTATGAATGCCAGTGAAAATTTTGGACCTAAAAAAAGATCAAAATAAAAAATCGTTTCGAAACGCCGAAACAAAGCCCATATCGTATATGATACCCATTTATTATCATATTTATGAGACTTAACATCCCCGTTTCGGGGTGATGGACGCAACGCAATGCGACTTGTGTCATCTTGTAACTTTGGTGGAGAGGACTTGAGTTGTATTGCTGTTGTCCATGGGCGGCGGTTCCCACTTAACATCTGGTGGCCCGTCAGCTCATTCTGTCACTTACATAACACACAAAAAAAATGCTTGAGGGAAACACTGTATATTTTTCTTCCACCCCCCGTTTTGAACCCCTTTTTACCCCTATTCAAATAACCACCCTCCCAATAATCAATGTAGAGAACCAGCTTACCTCGCACGCTCGTTCAAATATACATCTATACTATAAACAGCCAGATAACTGAAGCTAACGATTAAATGGTAAATTTCTCACGATTCTCGAATCGCATTTGTTTTCTAAATATTATCACGACCTGCGCCGGGCCTCATTTGACTTGCGACGTAGCATCCCCGACACTTCGCCGGACACGACTTCAAATGGCGAATACTTTATCAGCTCAAATTTCACTTACTTCGTGCATTACTGTGTCAAGGCTCCCACAAACTCACCTGAATCGATAACGCCATATTATTTTTATTTTGCTTTATTTGGGAAACAAACAGTACATGAGTCATGTTAAGTACATACTTAAAATGAATACAGAAACCAGTGAAGTTTCCACCATAAGGATAATTTAATGCCATACCGGAATTTTAATAAATTACAATTTTATTTGTTGTCGATGTAAAATGTAAAACGATTAGTATTCAAGTACAGTAGGAAGAAGTAGTATCAAGCACAAAACTTAAATGTTTTCAACTTGCACGACGTGTTCACAGGTTTAAAGTTAAACTAGCTGTTGCCTCCGACGTCGTTCGCGTGGAATTCGGTTTTATCACGCACCCCTATTTTACCCCTCGAAAAAGTAGCCTAAGTTAATCCTTGTTACATCAGCGATCTGCCAGTGAAAGTCCCGTCAAAATCGGTCCAGCCATTTCAGAGATTAGCCGGAACAAACAGACAGACAGACAGACAAAAATTATAAAAAAAAATGTTTTGGTATATGTACCGTGTATACATCCAATAACATAGTAAAAAGTGGTTATTTTAATATTACAAACAGACACTCCAATTTTATTTATTTGTATAGATATGATGATGTCATGGAGCCATATCAGCATTGCATAATGGAATATTTTTATATACCTACTACGAAGCCACAAAATAGTATTTTGAGGCCAGCCACTAGGTACCTCGCATTGGGATATTTAAAAGATTGTCTCCACAGGGTCCATTCGGGTCATTCACAATACTTATTGTTATGTAGAAAAATGTAAAACTCTGTGTCGCTATAGTTACTGTTCTTTGTTACAGAAAATGGCTGGAAGAAATAGCACTGGCGAACAAACAAGGTCGGAAGCCGTCGCTACTGCGCGCGATGACAAAGGCCTTCTGGATGAGTTACGCGCCTTCTGGAATCATGTTCCTTATACAAGCCTTGCTGCTAAAGTGAGTAATGATACACGTTTATTGGTGGGATCACGCTAAGCTCACATTATGTGTCACCTCTCCTGAACTACAATTTCAGTAGAATGTATCATTATTATGACGCATAATAGAGACGTTACCTTATCATTTTTAACGTTCTCTAACCAAATTTGACAGAAATTGGTCTTCTTCTATTCGAGTCACTCGTTCAGTTAAGTTAAGTCAGACGGTTAAGTTTTTTATTTCCATTAGAACATGTGCCAATTTTGTGGAAATAATACCATTACTATTTCGGTCGCCAAGTAGTAACGTATTCGCATTATAATGTTCATTACTATATAAATTATATTTTTATATTACTGACGAAAGCGAAATTACAGCCAGAGATATTTCGCCTTCACGTCTCACGGGTTACGGATGCAGTACGATGCAGCTTGCGCTTTGGTCTTCCCATACCCAAGAAGGGGAGGATCCAAATGATAACGCTTTTGTTATGGACAATAAACGGTAAACTGTTACCGTTTATTTACTAGACCTGTAATTTTTTTTGTCACTTATAACAAAGAGTATGGCCAATTCCATATCCGGAATAAGTATCTTCATGATAAATCGTTAAAATAAAATTTTATAAAAAACAGTGCATAATAAATAATATGTAAATTAAAGAAAAAAAATACATTATGAGTAATAAAAAAATTGCGGCTGATTTTTATTTTCCGCTACAGAAAAACATCTTTTGCATTGATTGAAATTAAATTTGCAACGATTATAAGTAAAATTTCTTTATCCACTTAATATTCTGTTTTCGATGAAGGAATAATTCGTCTGCCATTAATGTTGCATACGCAGATAATTATTATATTATTACAGAAATATAATACTTCTTTCTTAACTTTACTTTACAGTGTCGTGACAAATTATTCAGTTAGATACTAGCAAAGTGGTGTATTATATTAAAACAGCTTAGCACTGTGGTATCATTATCTCTTTACCAAGACTCGCGCAATCCTTTCATGGTAGAGCCTCCACGGAGGACGTGATATTTCCTCACCATTCTAATTCAACTAGCTTTCTTTTTACATTCCTAGAAAACAGGTACAAACACTTGGTATGAAAACAGGCAACATAAAGTCTCATATTTAGAAGCAAGTACCGATATATTTAATCTTTCATTCTGTCTATCTATATTTTATCTATCATGGTGGCCCGACCCATTTGAACCACGATTTGAATACGAGTATGTATTCGAAGTTTTGGTTTTCCGTCACTGTTTTGGGAATGTGGTATTGCGCACATTATTTTAACTCATTGTTGACCTTCCAGATTTTAACTAACCTGTGGATATAGAGTCTGTTTCGTTTCTCTTCTATCTCTAAGCATATCTCTGAAGCTGAAAGCATAAGCCTGAATTGCTTGATAGGAATTAGAGGTTTTAAAATGTTAAAAAATTGTTGTACATTTATGATAACTGTTACATAAGCACAAAATTTTGTTTTTAAGTTTCAAAACAGGTTTAATTACGATATATTCGCGTGAAGTTTGGCCCACGATCGGTGTCCTTCATCAATGAAACCTCTTATTTACCAGACCTTTCCAACCAGTCGCGCTGAGCATGATGCTGGCGTATTGGGAGCCCGGGTCGGACATGTCCTACGAGCAGGCGGTGTACTGCGCCACGGCTGTCATAATGATGTCCCTGCTAATAGCCTTTCTAAACCACCATGGGACATACTCGACCCAGCAGTTCGGAATGAAAGTGCGGATTGCTGCTTGCTCGCTTATTTATAGGAAGGTTAGTTTCTAAATAATAATTATACATCTGTTACTCTGCCAACATTAAAATAAATTAGAAAAAATTACGTACATTGTATTATCAAAATACCTTAAAAAAACAAATCGAGTTATTTAAAAATACATATGCTGTAGTTGGTAAATGTTCGGCTGAATGATAAGGATTTGGCTTAGTAGATAACATACAAAACAATTTCATGAATTTGTGACCTGCTTGCAGCATAGGTAATCCACAAGCTCCATTGTTTGGTTTTTTGTTTTACGTCTAAAGGACAACACAAAAGTGTTTATTGTAATCATGTCATTAATTAATTATGTTTTTATTTTCCTTGCAAAGATTTCAAATAAATTGCAGGAGTTAATATTTATTTATGATTATGTATACCATAAATTATAAAATCTTTAAAAAGTGAATGTTTTGCGAGAAACACACGCGCTTACTCCCATAACAGGTTTTACCCATATTTAAATACCAATTTCACATTGACGTCACATATTCATGTTTATTTTCTATTGCGTCACATTTTTTTATTTGGTTTTAGAATTCATATGCAAAATACTAAATCCTAATTCCAATAGTAATGATATGATATTCGTTTCAAATTATTTACATTTAATATCAGGTAATGCGAATGAGTCAAGGTGCGCTGGCGCAGACGACTGCAGGCCAAGTGGTCAATCTCCTCTCGAACGACGTGAACAGATTTGATTATGCGTTCATCTACACGCATTTCATCTGGCTGCTCCCGCTTCAAGTCATCATCGTCTGTTACCTCATATACATCAAGATCGGCTACGCAGCCATCGTTGGCGTCATCGGCATTTGCGTTCAAACCATACCGGTTCAATGTAAGTCAACAGCATTTCAAAAATTTACAAGCGTGACTCAGAGTCTCCCTCGGCTTGCCGTTAACACTTTATGTGAATAACTCACAGAACAAGCTGGTGGACCACCTGATGTCAAGCGTTAACCTCTGGCCATAGCAAAAATACGTCTGGGATCCTCCCTTACTTGTAATTTATTATTATCCAGTAGAGGTCTCCCTCTACTACGTATATGTATTGTATTATGAAACACTCTTATCGATAGCCTAATTGCAAATCCACGACCTTTACAGCAGCAGGCGTGGTTGACTTCCAACGTGTCAGACACCTGTTCGATTATAGTGATAGTACAATCCGATTGATGAGTTCACTGAGTCCAATTCGCAATACCATATGCTTATTGTGAACTACATTTTGTTGTTTTTCTCCAGCTTACATGAGCAAATTGGCGGCAAGGCTGCGCATGAAAACAGCGTGTAAAACTGATGAACGCGTGCGGATTATGGATGAAATCATAAATGGCATGCAGGTACTTGTGAATATTGTATATCGCCTTTGTTCTATTCAATATTAATCAGTCAGTTTTTAATGAATTAATTAATAATATTTCAAGTTGTGGCTGTTCGACTTTGGAACTAACTTCCATCTGAAATTGAAACAGCACCTACTAAACCGGCATTCAAACGTCTTGTCTACGAACACTTTTGGAAAATTATTAAGTCCTAAGTTAAGGTTAAAATCACTTTTGTTTTGTATTATTATTAGTTTGTGTATTTATATGCGCCAAAATTGATTTTCTGACTGGTTGACTGGTAGAAAATGCATTTGCATTAAGTCCGCCTTTTGTACGTTGTTTTCCTGTGTGTAATAAACTATTAAATAAAAAAATTGTGCATCGCATAATAGGTTTTTTCTCAAGAAAAATGAAGAAGGCATAACGTATCTGCTTACTGGTATTACTGGTTAGCTTACTGCATAGTATGACTGTTTACCCGGACTATTAATACAAAGCTTGCCTTGTGACATTTTGATATTTACGTATTTTATTGCGTTTTAACCTTTAATATTTGCCGGACCGTTTCGAATACGTTTTTTTTTATTCATTGAAGTGATGGAACGGGTTGACGGCCCACCTGATGTTAAGTGGTAACCGCCGCCCATGGACAACAGCAGTACCACTCAAGTCCTCAAGTACGAGATGACTCAAGTCGCATTGCGTTGCGTCCATCACCCAGAGACGGGGATGTTACTGCTCATGCGCCTGCAATTTCACCGGCACCCACTCACCACAGCAACACGAGTGCATCACTGCTTGGCGGCAGATTACCAGGTGCGGTGGCAGTACTCCGCGCGAACTTAGCACAAGTTCTACTGTTACTAAAATTTGAGTTGCACGCAAATAACTTTGAGGATTATTTCATTGTGGTTCCTAGGTTATCAAAATGTACGCTTGGGAGAAGCCATTCGAACAAGTGGTAGCCCTAGCGCGGAGGAATGAGATCAACTGCGTCACTTCAGCGTCCTACCTCCGCGGTGTCTACCTCAGCTTCATGGTGTTCACTGAACGACTGACGCTGTATATTACGCTGCTGACGTATTCCTTGTTCGGTTATCAGGTCACCGCTGACATTGTAAGTATCTTATTATTTACTAGCTGTTGCCCGCGACTCGCTGCGTCGAATTCGGTTTTACCCGCACCCCTATTTTATCCCTTGGAAAAGTAACCTAAGTTACTCCTTATAACATCAGCTATCTGTCAGTGAAAGTCCCGTTAAAATCGATCCAGCCGTTTCGGAGATTAGCCAGAACAAACAGACAGATAAAAATTATAAAAAAAAATGTTTTAGTATATGTACCGTGTATACATCCATATGCACTTAGTAAAAAGCGGTTATTTTAATATTACAAACAGACACACCAATTTTATTTATTTGTATAGATTTGTCCTAAAAAGTAACACCGCTCATACAGAAACCACTTATCCCGGTGATTAGAGAAGAAACTACACACAAAGAATTAAAAACACATAAAATCCAAAAGTTTTCCAGTTTCGACAGCGTGATGCAAGACCACGAAATAGAAGAAACCTTGAACTAGACTAACCTATTAGCCCACAGTTTGGAGCAACGTAACAAATGCACACTTTACAGGTATTCCCACTGGCGCAATTCTACAACACACTACAAGGAACGCTCTCAATTATCATGTCTAACGCTGTATCCTTCTTGGCGGAGGCGCTGATTTCAGTGCAACGTCTAGAAGCATTCATGCTGCTCGGTACGTGACTCGGTACTGGCGCCTGAACAAATGCATGTCTACGTCAACCAAATAACTTCTACGAGTCCGATATATAACTATGACTCGTGCATGAACCTTACAAACTATGTAATAATAACACAGCTATGACTCTTTCTTACCTTTTCTAATGACGGGATTAAATGTAGGTCAATTAAACACTAATAAAACTCAACTACTGAACAAACTACACATTTCCCATACTAATTATATTATTAACTAGCTGTTGGCCGCGACTCGCCGCGTGGAATTCGGTTTTATCGCGCACCCCTATTTTATCCCTTGGAAAAGTAGCCCGTGTTACTCCTTGTTACATCAGCTATCTGCCAGTGAAAGTCCCGTCAAAATCGGGCCAGCCATTTCAGATATTAGCCGGAACAAAGAGACACAGAAAAATTGATAAAAAAAAATGTTTTGATATATCGTGTATACATCCACTTAGTAAAAAGCGGTTATTTTAATATTACAAACAGACACTCCAATTTTATTTATTTGTATAGATGATAACACATCTGATCGACCAAATTTTCAGAGAGTACCGATTATAAAGGCTTAAGGTCTAGATTATTTTTTTTGATGATTTCCACAGGTATTCCCGATAGCATACCTTTTCAACACGCTCCAACTCACGTTGGCCATCGAGTTTCCGTCAAGTGTCACTCAATGTATGGAGTGCAATATTTCTATTCGCCGTATTGAGGCACTTGTGCTTTTGGGTACGATATTACAATAGGGGCAGTTGATTCTGTGGTAAATGTTGTTTGATCAGTTTTTTCTCATGTTAACATTATACATAAACCTAATTAGGGGTTGTAGGTTTCATAATCGGTTACATTGGTTACACAGTTAAATGGTTTTAAGATGTGTACCTACTGCTTTTCATATTTTGTGCCTACACGTATTAAAATTAATCTTTGGTTTTACAACTAACATGAAGTAAGTAGTTTTTTGCTATAGATAGTAACTGACTAACTTGTTACATTTCAGTCTTCAAAGTTTTCAGGCTTATTTGCTTAAAGATTACCAAGTTAACCATTTATTATCACGAAACTCATAATCATCTTACTTGTCTAACAGACGAACGAGAGGATCTACGTAGTGTGCCTGACGTAAACATTGCCAAGCTCGTCCAAAGCGTCGAGAATCGGAAAATGAAAAATCTAAATGAGGTTGACCTACGTCCCAATACCTTCAAGAAGATCGATGAAGAAGGAATTTACAACCCTGGTAAGACATTACACCGCTGCCAAATGAGCCGAAATCTATACCTACTCAAATTTAAATAAAAATTGAAGCATTCGCTGAATCAGTGATTTCTTAATTTATTTTGTTTTTAGGTTTCGATTGCAATGAAAAGAGCGTAACCAGCGACGTCTTTAGCAACTTGCCTATTAGCACAGATGTTGGAATACTCCTCCAAGACGTTAGCGCGAACTGGACGGAAGATGGCCCGGCGACTCTTCGAAACCTCAATCTTACAGTACCTAAAGGAAAACTATGCGCTATAATTGGGTCCGTCGGCTCGGGAAAGGTTTGGATGTTTTGATAGTTTGCAATTTATGATTCTACGAATCTTCAGAATACGTAAAGTTTCACGCGTCAATTTCGGCTTCTCACTGACCCGTTTTATTTTCAGAGTTCCATTCTCCAACTTCTTTTGAATGAACTAAGGCCCACAAGTGGCCGCATTTATCTCTCAGGGCCACTGTCATATGCCTGTCAAGAACCCTGGTTATTCGTTACTACAGTCCGACAAAACATCCTATTCGGATTGCCCTATAACGCCAAGAAGTATAAAGAAGTGAGTAAAACCTGCAGCTACATAAGTTGCTAAAAGGTCTTAGGGTCATCACCACCTAAGTGCCCTTGGTGACTAAGTTGTGCCCTTGGTGACTAAGTTGTGCCCTTGGTAACTAAGTTGTGCACTTGGTGACTAAGTAGTGCCTTTGGTGGCTAAGTGGTGCCCTTGGTGATGTTGTGTATAATTTTAAGTTTTACCGGTTGAGAGCTGTCTGCTCTCACCAAAAGCGCGTGTAAACTCTGTCAAGGCCATCTGCAGCCAACAGCAAATTGTCCAGTCATAAAAAAAAGGTCATCACCACCTACATTATTGGATTTATCAACAGGTGGTTAGAGTTTGTGCCCTGCAAAAGGATTTCCAGCAATTTCCACACGGAGACCAGACATTAGTCGGAGAAAGGGGCGCCTCTTTGTCCGGAGGTCAACGAGCCCGAATCAATCTGGCAAGAGCGGTGTACAGACAAGTAAGTGCACAAAGCAGTGTAATATATATACAACAAATAAAACTGAAGTGTCTGTTTGTAATGACAAATTAACAGTTTTATTCTTAATGCATATGAAAGTATATAGTGTCCTGATAGATCAGTTGGTAGTAACCCTGCCTTCTACGCTGTAGGTCGTGGGTTCGATTCCCACCCAGGACAAACATTTGTTCTGTGTTTGGGTGTTGATGTGTATTATATGTACGTATTTACAAAAAGAATGAGTATTATATCAGTCGTCTCGATCTCATGATACAAGCTATTTACTTAGCTTACTTTGGGGCTAGATGTCGCTGTGTGAAATGTCCACCAATATTTATTTATATGACAATGATTAAAATGAAAAATAGTTTTTGTATGTTTGTTCCGCTAATCTCCGAAACGGCTGGACCGGTTTTGACGGGACTTTCACTGGCAGATAGCTGATGTTATAAGGGGTAATTTAACGTGGGCGAAGCCGCGGGCATAGCTAGTTACCTATAACTGCATATTTACGTTGTATGAATGAATAGCGATTATCAATTCATGCCCGGAGTACAGCTCATACTCCAAGTACTCTTAGTGTTGCACAGGAAAACCCGAACAGTATTTAAAAACACATTAGTTTAATGGAATCATTAATATATGAATCAGCGGGTGAGTTTAACTAAGATTATTATTTAACTAACCAACTATGAACCTTAATTTTAATACAGCATTTTTTTATGTATACTGTTACGGAACGAGCCGATGGTCCACCTGGTGTTAAGTGGTAACCTCGACCCATAACATCCGATGTGACTTGGGTCCTCCCCTGCTAGGTACAACAAGACCCAAGTCGCATCGTATGCGCCCGTAACTGAGACGTGTAGGTGGAATGTCTCATGTGCCTGTAATTTCACCGGCAGCCACAGCTTTCAAACCGGAACACAGTATCCAATAATTGGATCGTTATTAGGTGAAACAAGCAATTACTATCAGTTACGACTTGTTGGTACTTTTTCACGCCTAAACTAAGAACCGCTGGCAAACTGCCAGAAGTAGCGATTGCCCGCGGGCTCACAATATCTCGCTCCACCGCATTGGCTTTTCAATATACGATAGAATTCATTTTATGATAGGAATTTTTTTTTCACGAGTAATATTGATCAAATTAATTCAACGTTTATCCCTTTCTTGATCATTTTATTTAAAGGACGTTGTTTTTATATATGTTTCATTAAATAACGATCGAGTAAAGTTGGAATACAATAATATAATTAATTAATACGGTTTTTTTAACACTTTTCTTTCACTACATGAATAATAATAATAATAAATCATTTATTTCAGGTGACAATGGACCCATACACACTTATTCTAAAATAGACAAAACTAAACTATATTTCAATAACATTATAGAAAAACAAGTCAATTAAATTAAAAAAGAAAATACACAAAATAACATAATGGTTCCATGTATTTCCTCAGGCAGATATATACCTCCTGGATGATCCATTATCTGCGGTGGATGCACACGTGGGCCGGCAGCTGTTCGACGAGTGCATCAGCGGCTACCTGCGACACACCACCAGGGTCCTGGTCACGCACCAGCTCCATTACCTCAAGGATGCTGATTACATCGTCATCATGCATAATGTAAGTGCAGCAACATGCCTCCCTCTCTCAGTGTATTGTACTTATTTTTTTATTTTTTTTTATGTAATACAGTTACGGAACGAGCCGACGGCCCACCTGGTGTTAAGTGGTAACCTCGGCCCATAACAACTGATGCGACTTCGGTCCTCCCCTACTAGGTACGACAAGACCCAAGTCGCATCGTATGCGTCCGCAACTCTGAGACGTGAAGGCGGAATGTCTCATGTGCCTGTAATTTCACCGGAAACCACACCTTTCAAACCGGAACACAGTAATGCGAATGCTTCACTGCTTGGCGGTAGAAATGGGCATGGTGGCAGTACTTCCCCGGACGAACTCGGCGAGAGTTCTACTGCTCTTAAAATTGATCTCTCGACATAAATATATGCACTTAGACAAGTCAGTAATACAATAGTAGAAATAATCAATAATACACTAGAATTATTTTAAATTATCTGCAACAGCATCGTCTTAATGTAAATATAAATAAAATAGGATTATAATAAATTAAAAATGTGATTAAGTGCGTCTTCATGAACAGATATTCATTTCTCAGCCCGATTTAAGAGGAAGGTAACGTTGACTTTATTTTCTGCCTACCCCAAACGATACACGTCAAATTAAAATAAAGAGATGACTTTTAATGTTATCAATGATTTACCTTTTGTTTTTTTTTATTTAAGTAACCAGCGGAACTAATTAGCAAAACTATTTTACTTTTTCACAGGGATCAGTTGAAGCTAAAGGAACATACCAGGAATTGTTGCTGTCTGGAAAAGACTTCGCTAAGCTTCTGTCCTCTGCTCACGATGAAAGTGCTCCTGTAATTGCAAAACCACCTCCTATGTCGAGACGTACTTCTGCCAGAGTAAGTATTCTATAGTTTAAGACGAGTGCCTTTCATACAATAGTTATTTATAATAACCATATTTATATTAACATAACATATACCTACATCACCTTTGTTTATAAAGAAAGTCGCGTTAGTTATACCATTTATGACTCTAGAACGGCTGGAGCGATTTATATGATCTTGGATTTGTTGAGTTGTCTTCGCTGCGAACTATAATAACTATTAAAACATCGGAAAAATTCAACAAAAAAAAATTATGAAGATAATTCATATTCTCATAAGTAAATTTTCCGTATACAACGCCATCTCTTCTGACAGTTCTGTGACTGTAAATACTTTTTTCTTTCATTCCGTCTTGTTTCATTATACTCTGACAGCTGATTCAACTGCGCGTCCTTTCATTGCATACCTACCATAGAGCTAGCAATCATTTAGATTCGCTTCAACAAAGCAAATATTTTGCTGCCACGTAAACTGTATAGTTCAATGTAATTAAAAAACACTTTTCTTTTTGATTTGTGTTCATGAACTTAATAATTTAGAGTTTTTTCATTTTATCTTAATAAAAACTGAATAAAATAATTTAACAAAACATTTATTAATTCTGAGGTGTTACGAAGTTTGCCAGGTCTGCTATATGTATATTTTAGATACTAGAGTCTGAATTAAGGCCCCGATCACATACGCTAGTTTGACCGAGCCTAACATTAATAAAATATCAGTCTGAATAAACAGTTAATTCAAATATTAATTAAACTCGGAGTGTAAAATGTTCAACACATTTGAGATTTAGGTATATACTTCGAATAGCTCGGTGCTCAGATTACAATTAGATACGTTGAAGTGTTTATTATAAGTTAATTTACCATTAAATTAATTTTAGTCTTCTATAGATTCATACCGTAAATAAGAGCACGGATTATAATTACTTTTACATTTCAAACAAATACCTATCTGATGCCTCTGATACGACAATTGCTATTTTGGAGCTTGTATTCAGCATTATAATTTATTTTTAATTAGGATTCAATAAACATGTGCAAGTGATGTAAAAATAATGTACCATAATAATAATAATGTTAAGCATTTATTTCAGACTATAAAATGTCCATATTTTATTAGGTTAGTAAATTGAATGAGAAATGAACAATAAAAAAATCATTATTTTAACACCAAAGCAGCCGGAGATTGGTGAAGAGGTACCCAGTGTCGCATAATGAGACTGGAGAAGTCCTGAGCAACAACTGCCTGATACTGCCTGATGAACTGATTGAACGATATTTCAGCTGTCCACGACACGGCGGCCATCACTTAGTGAATCCACCACCGGGTGTGAGATCCCGGCGCAAGAGATGGAGGAGGAGAGGGAGTCGGGCTCGATGAGCTGGCGCGTGTACAGCGCGTACCTGCGCGCCGGAGGCCGCGGACCCAGACTGCTCTTCATGGTGTTGTTGCTCGTCATAGGACAGCTCTCTGCGACGCTGTGCGACTATTGGGTCACTTTCTGGTACGTTTTACCTCATTACATCTATACAAATAAATAAATTGGAGTTGCTGTTTGTAATATTAAAATAACCGCTTTTTACTAAGTGCATATGGATGTATACACGGTATATACCAAAACAACTTGTTTTTCAATTTTTGTCTGTCTGTCTGTTTGTTCAGGCTAATCTCTGAAATGGCTAGACCGATTTTGACGGGGCTTTCACTGGCAGATAGCTGATGTAACAAGGAGTAACTAAGGCTACTTTTCCGAGGGGTAAAATAGGGGTGCGTGATAAAACCGAATTCCACGCGGACGAAGTCGCGGGCAACAGGTAGTTACTTTATAAATAGACTAGCTACGCCCCGCGGTATTCCCCGCGGTGAGTAAGTCAACCCACGGGAACACTGCACTTTTCCGAGATCAAAGTAGCCTATGGTTTAAGCCAGGATATAAGCTTGATACCAAATTTCATCCAAATCCATTCAGCCGTTTGAGCGTGAAAGAGTAACAAACATCCATACATAAAAACTTTCACGTTTATAATATTAGTAGGATAGATAGATAGATAGACACTTTATTGCTCACCAAATCAAAATAACAACAATCAGTAACAGTATACAACAGAGTAAAACAATGGGCGGTCTTATTGCTATAACGCGATCTCATACAGACAATCTTTGGATGGACAAGAAAAACTGGAATTTATATGGTGCTTTGTGGTTCATAAAAATTGATTAAAAACATAATTGGACAAATTAGATATGCAAAAATAAATTATAGACTGCATATACTTATACTACACTTATAAATAAATACAAAATACGTATTGAGGTAAATTTTCGAAGCAAATCATGTACCATGTTAGCTAAACAGACGTCGGTTACCATCTGGTAGAACAGAAACAGGAGAAAGAAAGATAGAAAACATAGAGATGATATTAATTGGATCCACTTTAACTTTCAACCACGCTGTATGTATTATCTATGGTATCAGTCATCGGAGTGACCCAGTATGGGTATGCAAATCTGTCGTCTACCCGCAAACCCACAAAACATCTGCAGACGAGAGCACATTTGACATTTTAATAATGGTTTTGATATTTGACATTTTAAATTTGTTATTTTAGGACGAATGAAGTGACCCGGCTAAAAGAGAAGGAGAGCAACGCCACAACCAAAGACTACGATCGGTTGCTAAGTTCCAAAGAAGCACCGAGAAACAGCACTTTTAGTTTAACCACTTACTTTTCCGGTGTCGACCAGAAGCCAGGTGCGTATATACCGTCATAATAGTTCACAACAAACCTTGACACGATAAATGGGTTTGGCGGGCCAGTTGTGAATGGTAGGATGAATAGACCTCTATTATGCGACCGAGACTAATGTAACAGCACAATAGGCAGACTACTACTGCCGATCCGATCAAGCAAATAGTAACATTACGGATGTTATCGTACTGGTATACCTACTTACACGTTATATCGATCAAATTAAATGGCTTTCGATTCCGTTATCATGTCTCCATGTCCCTGACGAGACATGTAACAGTAATGTTACTTAATTCATTTTCTTTCAAGCGGACCAAGATCTTTTATTTTATGAGACTCGTTCTGATTTGGAGGAAATGTACTGAATTTGCCTTGTCATATAGGGCAAAGCATAGTTCATAGTTCATAGTTCATTTATTCGTAACAAAGTTATAAGTCAATATAAATCACAATAATAATTAAATCGAATAAAAATTATTCTATAAATGATAATAAAATGAATAGTTATAGACCTACTAACAATTTACCTCACAATAATGATAAAAAATAAAAATATAAAATATTAATAACAACAAATTAACAGAAAAATTCTTCAGTCTTGTAAAAGGCTTGCTCTAGCAGCCATTTTTTAAGTTTGTGTTTAAAGGCGGGCAGTTTGTCAGCACATTTTACGGATTCAGGGAGGCGGTTGTAAACCGCTGGCCCCATTACGTGTACCAGCTTCGACGATTTGGTGAGCCGATGCGTCACCGTTTTAAGTTTACGACCATTCCGAGTAGGGTACCTGTGCCCGTCCCCAAACCGGGAATAATCGTGCAGATGAGTTCGAGCATACAGCGCCGCACTGAAGATGACAAGGGATGGGACTGTCATGATCTTAAGTGTGCGGAAAATAGGTCGGGCCGGAGTGTCCCATGCGACTCGTACTATTGCACGCACCGCCCTCTTCTGCATTCTGAACGCTCGCTCCCAGTCAGCAGCTCTACCCCAGAGCTCCACCCCATACTGAAGGAGCGAGTGGACAGAAGCAAAATAACAACTCCGGGTCATATTTTGTGTCAACGTGGCTGATATGCGCCATAAAGCAAAACACGATCGACCTATTTTCTCGCACAACTTAAGGCTAAGGCATAAGGCTTTTAAATCCTCAGAAGAAAGTTCATCCGATGGAAGGAATGTTGCAGCTATTTTTATACATCATAGTTTTTAAAACTTTATGTACTTAATTTTGTTTACAGACATGGACATCCACGCTTTTATTGGTCCCCTGGACACCTCTCAGTACCTCTACGTTTACTCAGCACTGATCGTGTGCTGCATCTTCTTCATCACGGCTCGAGCATTTATGTTCTTCAAGGTGTGCATGACAGCGTCCAGGAATCTACACAATGACATGTTCCATTCCATGTTGCGAGGTGTTATGCGGTTCTTCGATACCAATTCATCAGGTAAGAAGAATTTAAAGTATTACATTGCATAAAAATATCGGTGCTTTGTCGCGTAACTCTTGGAATAAAAATGATTGTGTCATTTATTTCAGGGCGTATTTTGAACAGATTCTCCAAAGATATTGGAGCTTTGGATGAGCTTCTGCCACGGTTCCTACTAGAATGCATTCAAATCTACCTCGTGATGTTCAGTATCCTAGCCCTGAACGCGGCTGCACTCATCTGGACGTTACTCCCCACCACCATCATCCTACTGCTTTTCTACACCATTCTTCAAATCTACTTGAAATCAGCTCAATCCATAAAACGTCTGGAAGGCACGAGTGAGTATTGATTGTTTATATTATATTTATGAATACATTTACAGAAATGGCATGCAGGCCAGACGCCTGCTGATCAAATAGGCAAATAATATAATAATAATAAATTGACTTTTAAACCATTTGCACTTTTATTCAGTAAAATTCATAATAATATTGCTCTATTTCGCTTAAACTACCAAGAAAGTTTCAGTGTTTAATACTTTTATTTTATGTATGGATCCACCCGCAACCTTGACTATTTGAAAATTGGTTAAACGTATATATATATTTTCCATACAAAGTTTGAAACCCAATTTCGTCACCATGAAGGTGCAATTTTTCGAAATGCCCTCTAGTCAATCGTTTTCGAAAAATCCAAGAAAATTTCATACTCATCCATCTTAGTACATTCAGAGATTTCGTGAAGAGGCATATTTACATTATAAATAAGTGTATATTTTGTTATATAGGATACACATTTATGTTAAATAAATTCTGTTTGTATGTATAATGTATATTGCAATTTCAGCGAGAAGTCCTGTTTTCTCTCACATGTCAGCGACTCTCAATGGAATAAGCACGATTCGCTCTGCCGGCGCGCAACAAAGACTGATCAAGGAATTCGACAAATTTCAGGTCGGTTTCATCACTTAAATCAAACACCAAAATCTTACTAATCTCTATGATTATTGAAGAAGCTACCTAATAAAAGTGTTAGGTAGGTTTTTTGATAAGTATGTAATTATGTACCTACCTCAAAATACACAAAATCATTGTGATTTCTACTACGGAGTAGGCAAATAATAAGCACGTAGCTTTATGCATCGTTTGAAATAACACATGATATCGTTTTCATAGAAAAATAAAATTTCTACCAATCCATTGACTCTCGCGTTTCAAGTAGTAGATAGGTTTCAGTTCAGGCCTGTGTCTCTGAACTGAAACACATACCTACTCTCCGCTTAAAAGGAATGCATGCGCGTGTGCATAGAATACTGAAGTATCATATATCCGTGTTTTGTTTTCAGGATATTCACACGTCCACATGGAGCAGTTACCTGGCCAGTGGAGTGACTCTTGGGTTTTGGCTAGATTTCATCTGTGTGCTCTATCTGTCGATAGTGATAGTGGCCTTCCTCGTCATAGACAGCAGTGAGTAAACATAAACTATATAGGTATATCAGTGGTCTTTCACTTAGGTCCCCGTGAAACTGTTTAAAATAATAATATAAATACATAAATATTGGTGGACTTTTCACACAGCGTCATCTAGCCCCAAATTAAGTTAAGCATAGCTTGTATTATGGAACCAGACAACTGATATTAAACTTATAAACTTTTTTTATAAATACATACATATTAACTAACACCCAGACACAACATCTATGTTCGTCACACAAATGTTTGTCCTGGGTGGGAATCGAACCCACGACCTACAGCGCAGAAGGCAGGCCAGTCAAAATATTATATATGTACATATATTCAAAAAATATTATGGAATATTGAAATAAAAAATAAGATCAGCAATTATATTTGGTTGCCAACATCGCATCTACTATCCACAGAAACGCTGAATTGTGGCAAAAAAATAAATGACCCCGACGTGATTTGAACACGCAACCTTCTGATCTGGAGTCAGACGCGCTACCGTTGCGCCACGGAGTCGTTATTGCAGCGGTTTGAAATAATATATCAATCTGGCAATAAATTAAAAATAAATATTTATTTGTATTGCTATTTGCTCAGTTGACAGCCAGTTCACATACAGTTATTGTGTGGCTCCAGAATTGGCTACATAGTCGCTTAACATCAGGTGACACAAAGTCAAAAGCTACTCTGTAAAAAATATCTTTCTTAGTAGTAGTATCAATAAGTAGTAATTATACTGTATACCTATATATGTATACTGTATATATATACTATAATATATGTCTGTTACATGTTTCAAGAGCAGTAGAACTCACGCCAAGTTCGTCCCGGGAAGTACTGCCACCATTCCCGTTTCTGCCGCCAAGCAGTAACGCATTTACGTACTGTGTTCCGGTTTGAAAGGTGTGGTTGCCGGCGAAATTACAGGCACATGAGACATTCTACCTACACGTCTCAGAGTTACGGCCGCATACGATGCGACTTGGGTCTTGTCGTACCTTGTAGGGGAGGACCCAAGTCGCATCGGTTGTTATGGGCAGAGGTTACCACTTAACACCAGGTGGGCCGTCGGCTCGTTCTGTAACTGTATCGCATAAAAAGTCCTTGTACTAAAAACTCAAAGACGTGTGTCAAGGACACGAAAGAGCCTCTTTGAGGCGCAGTTAAATTTTTACTGCACTGGTCCGAAAGAGCCAGTGAGGCAGCAGTAGTAGGTACTAACTTAGGTGATAAAATGTATGGGTTCGATAACTAACAATGGTATCCGATATCGCAAACAGAAACGATATTCTCCGGCAACGTTGGCTTGGCGATCTCCCAGACGTTGATCCTGACGGGTATGCTGCAGTTCGGCGTGCGACAGACCGCCGAGGTGATCTCGCAGATGACCAGCGTCGAGCGAATACTGCAGTACACGCACATCGAGCGTGAACCCAAGTGGGAGAAAGGAGGTTTGTTTTATGTGCACACTATGCTTTTTAACCCAAGTGGGAGAAAGGAGGTTTGTTTTATGTGCACACTATGCTTTTTAATCCAAGTGGGAGAAAGGAGGTTCGTTTTATGTGCACACTATGGTTTTCAATCCAAGTGGGAGAAAGGAGGTTCGTTTTATGTGCACACTATGGTTTTCAATCCAAGTGGGAGAAAGGAGGTTCGTTTTATGTGCACACTATGGTTTTCAATCCAAGTGGGAGAAAGGAGGTTCATTTTATATGCACTATGGTTTTTAACCTAAGTGGGAGAAAAGAGGTTCGTTTATGTGCACACTATGATTTTGAACCCAAGTGGGAGAAGGAGGTTCATTTTATGTACAAACTATGGTTTTGAAACCAAGTGGGAGAAAGGAGCTTCGTTTTATGTTTTGAACGCCAGTGGGAGAAAGGATGCTGTTTTTTTTTCTAGCCGTAATAGAAAAAAAAGACGTAGTTCATATTATAGTTTTTAAATAAATTACACTATTATTACTAAAACGAAATGTTTGTTATTAATGTTCACACTGCTGAACCGATTTGGCTAAAAGTTTGAACTTATGGTACCTAGACACATATGCGACTTTAATAGAATCTAATTTTAATTATCTCTGATCCATTTTTAATAATTTTAATTATATTATATTTTTCAGATAGAGAAACGCCACCGGGCTGGCCTTCTCAAGGGCGGGTGGAGTTCCGTAACTGCTACATGAAGTACACTCCTGAAGATCTGCCAGTGCTTAAAAACCTCAATTTAGTGATCGAAAGTGGTTGGAAGGTAAGTAGCGAAAACTATCACATCCTACCAAACGTTTCTGGTTTGAACATAAGGGCCGTAATACACGAAATTTTTTAAGTTGTACTATTTGTTAGCAAAGTTAATTCCTAAAATATTTGCACCCAAAGGTTATCAAGATATTTATTTTTAGGTTGGAATTGTCGGCCGGACGGGCGCTGGTAAATCATCCCTGATATCATCACTGTTCAGGCTCGCTATAGTCGAAGGAGAAGTACTGATTGATGGCATGGATACTGGATACTTGGCTCTACAGGTAAATCTTAAAATGTTAAATTGATAAGAAGTACAAAAGTTATTAATAGAAGACAGAAGACAACGAGAAATATTTTTTCACACGCACTTATATCATATTTGTCACATTTTTCAGGAATTACGGTCTAAGATCTCAATAATTCCTCAAGAACCTGTTCTGTTTTCGGCAACAGTGCGGTACAATTTGGATCCTTTCAATAACTACGATGACGAGCAGCTCTGGAAAGCGTTGGAAGCTGTAAGTTATTTGCATTTGTATCATTATTTATTATAGGTACCGCAAACTTAATATATAATTCGCACTCGACGAATGTCAGCGTTAGAAGATAACACGAAACCCTCTGCGTAGTACCATTACCAAACAATCGTATAATCAAGAAACTTAATTAGATATTTTCCTGCAACGCTTTGAAAAAACTTGATAATCATTTGCAAACGTATCCTCCCAAGCAAGATATATTTTGCTTTGGAAGACTAGGTAATATTAAATTACTGTCCTCATGGATACAATGAACTGGAAGCGACTGTAACCGCGTGTGCAGGTAGGTACCTACTATACGCGGATTTGTGGTGCTGCAGGTGGACCTGAAAGCGGCAGTGCCGGCTCTGGACTTCAAGGTGTCGGAAGGCGGGAGTAACTTCTCGCTGGGGCAGCGGCAGCTGGTGTGCCTCGCGCGCGCCATCCTCCGCGGCAACCGCATCCTGGTGCTGGACGAGGCGACTGCCAACGTCGATCCTAAGTACGCACCTATTTACGTCCAAATACACATCGCTAAATTGGACAGTGACACAACTAAAAAAAAAACACCTTTTTCAGGAGAGCGGTTTATACTATTAGTAGATTGGTTGGCTTATCTGATGATAACGACATTTAGTGACGTTACTCGCTCAGTTGGGCTAATAGGAATATGAATTTTATTCACATTATGATACAGAAAATTTCGCGTCGAACTACACCAATAACTCAATTTTGACACATCTGGTTTTGTGCCACTATCGAATTTAGACAGCGACATGTGAATTTCATGATGTCACTACAGAGCTGCTGACAATATTCATACATTTGCACACGGTCGTTGTAGCTGGCGATGGTCGCTTCATGCAATAGTCACCATTACGGTTATTGCGGCCCACTAAACGCCGACACTGGTTATGACTACGTGAGGTGTAAAAAGTTGCAACTATCGACTACTCGTGACGACCACCCACCATATATTGGTGTCGCGCGCTTCCGCTACTTATTTATTATTTATCAACTATTTTATCAACTGCTTACTGCACTAACAGTGTGCACCAACAAATGCAGCAAGCCACTTGTTACAATTTTTTTACATTTTTGTCTGTCTATCTGTCTGTTTGTACCGGCTAATCTCTGAAATGGCTAGACCGATTTTGACGGGGCTTTCACTGGCAGATAGCTGATGTAACAAGGAGTAACTTAGGCTACTTTTCCGAGTGGTAAAATAGGAATGCGTGATAAAACCGAATTCCACGCGTACAAAGTCGCGGGCAACAGATAGTTTGTACATATAACGATTTATTTCCAGAACGGACGAGTTCATCCAACGGACGATAAGGACGCGTTTCGCGGAGTGCACGGTGCTGACGGTGGCGCACAGACTGAACACGATCATGGACTCGGACCGCGTGATGGTGATGGACTCGGGCCGGCTGGTGGAGTACGACCACCCGTACACTCTGCTCTCCAACCCTGAAGGGTACTTCACCAAGATGGTCAACGAAACCAGTGATAAAATGTCCACGCAGCTCTTTCAAATCGCGAAAAACACTTTCCTCGATAATGGTGGAGTTATAGAATGATACCTTTTGTAAGTTAGTTGATATGTGCGTGTGCGTATTGGAGTGCTGAATCGGACAATAAATATTTTGTTCCACATAATAAGTATTTTGACTGGGACGCCATTTTCTATGCATAGTAAGCTAGTTTAGTTTTTACTTCAGTTCCTGTAACAGCCGTGGTACTTTTTTAGTGGAACGGACTTCTTTCGGTAAAGTCGACTGATGGAATATAAATAAAAATTGTATTTTATCGTAAACCGCCTGAATTTTCATCATCAGCCGACTATACCTAATCTTTGTGTAACGTATAGTTAATCATTTAAGTTCGTATAAGTAGGTATAAATTATTGGACTTGCGTTTAAAGTCCCCTCTTCATAAAATGACTAAATGTTGAAACAAGGAAGAGCAAGATTCAATATACCTAGTGATTGGTGCTCTATTACATTTAGGGCGCTTACATACTACCTAACTTGTTTATTGCCTTTATTTCGGAGTGTAAGTTCGTATTTTGACGGTTGCATCGTAGGTAAAAAAAAGGCAAAGGCGCGTGTAGCTAATCCCGGTTCCAAGTATGTTCGTGCGAACAAGCGACAGAAGCGGTCAACCGATTGGCGAATCGAGTCATACAAGCGAATACTAGGTTACTACTTACTATTAATACTACTTTAAGCCCGGTATGTAAACGCCCTTATTTATATTATGTATAATATACATAGGTACATATATTTGCATTTTTTATTTCATGTATACTTAATAATATGTACCTAGTATATATGATGGTGCATAATATACAGCATCACATACATTTATATCATCAATATGTAGATAATATTTTAAATTACATGTGTCGATACCTAATTCAGCTATCGGTATATCGATCCGAAGGTATTTATCAACTACACAACAGAGCATAGTGATAAAACCTACATACCTATGTTGTAGGAAGAAAACTGTGTTATTTATTGTACTAAAACGAAATAATTATAATACATACATAATAATACATATAGTTTTAAAGCTACCATTATTTTTTTGTAAGCACCTAGGTTAAAATGACTATATGTACTTCTATTTAACAATGCCATAGAGTAGAGGTTGTCCTCGAGCAAATAAAAAATGAAGCTTTAGAATTGTTTTGTTTACGTGAAGGTACTCAGATAGAAGGCAGGTAGACCGCGCCGATCTATCTTCACACTTCGCGCCGAACTATAAGATATAAGCGCCGAGTACAGAATATATCTGTTGAACGACAAAAACTAGTAGATCGGCGCGGGCTAGCCCCTGCTGTCAAATGCTAATGTCATTGATGCCTTGATGCTATTCAAAAGCGGCGAAAAGGCTCATTAGCGATACAATGGGCGGGTTGAGGCTCGAACGACGCAGTTGCCAGTATCGGTGTGTTACCCGGTACAGACGGTGATTGTGTGATTCTTCTTCTTCTCCTTCGAGTCACCGGTTCTGTCGAACCAGTGTGGTGAAAGGATTGTAAGTGCGCCTCAAAGAAGCTCCTTTCGTGCACTCGACACATGTCTTCGAATTTTTAGTGTGATGAAATTGTACGACATAATTCCTCCATCGCAGGACAACCAAACGTAGCGCGCAGCCTCGCGTCTATCTTTACTGGGTAATATACTTATTTCATATCTGTACGAAGCGTTTTGCTTCCAAGATGACTTCGTCATTTTCCTGAAGACATAATCTGAGAGTCCAGAAGAGGAGTATGAATAGGTTACTCGTAAGCAAGCGTGCTTCATCGTCACTCGACAGCATCATGTCGTCAGGATTGTGGCCAAACGCTAATCTATTTCAATTACAAAAATGTTCCTCACACTCGCATTAGCAGTAAAAAAAAATACACATGGACTTTTGGACTTGTCGGACTTGCCTAACGATATCTTTTTTCTAGTCTCGATTTTGGTGAGGTATTTTAAAGAAGTTCTCGCAAGCGTTTTAATGATACCCTGGTGGTGAATGCACATTGGGAAGCTATTTTCCGATATCCCTAGTTCCTGTTGTACCTACCTATTTATTGACGAATTTTCTTAAATATGAATGTTATTTCGCTTTGGTAGAATGTAATAGTGTTTTTTTTTTTTTTTTTCATTTATTTATTAAGGGTTTTTTTAGTAAAAAACATGCCACCCCTGAAAGTTTACAGAACATAATCTGACAATTTAAATTAACTTAGTCAATGAGTACAAAATAGAATTAGTCTTGGGTTTTTGTAGCTTTGTAAAACAACTTATAAAGCTTCCTAGCGTCCTAGCGTTGAGGGAAGCTGAGAGTACAAAATAGAATTAGTCTTGGGTTTTTGTAGCTTTGTAAAACAACTTATAAAGCTTCCTAGCGTCCTAGCGTTGAGGGAAGCTGAGGACACTATTACAACCTCCCACCTGCCACAATACATGATTTGATTTCAATAGTTGATGCCGAAGACTTTCGTTTTTGACACACTCCATGAGGACATAAAAGACATCCTCAATTTTGCCACATTGCTCACAATTCAGTGAAAGTAATTTTCATCAAATAATTAAATTTGTTCTGAGGTACATACGTGTCCAAAACGAAGTCTAAAAGCAGTTTTCAAATCGTTTCCATTCAAAGCACAGCGGTCGAACCACGGGAAGCGAGGAAGTGACGGTTGCACTGTTTTGTACCATATGCCTTTTATTACAGATCTCTCGTCAGTGTTCAGACCACAGTGTATGAACTTGTTGTTTCAATAAACATATGAAATCTGCGTAGTGTGGTATACATTGGTAAATTTTAATCTTTAAGGTTTCTATTAAGTCACCGTGTAATCATCTTTACTCAAGTGTAGTAAAGCGCAAGAGTCTTTGTAGGACTTACTACTTAATGCAAGAGGTAGGTAACTGTAGCTTTTGTTTGAACACTTATATCTTACACATATTTTTAAATGTAGGGGCTCCTCCCTTAGAATTCATATTCTAACCTTATTAAATTGTCACTTTTACAAATTATAAATTTAAATAAAATTTTACAGTGTTTCATTACAATACCTATCTTTCTAGTAGGATTTCATAAATTTGTTGATAAGTGCAACACATTTTAACAACTTTTATTTAACACTATTTTGCACCCCATGCAATTTGGGTATCGCAGACTATATAAAACGGAATAATCGATTCCTAAGGAGTAAATTCCAAAAAACAAAATACGCAACTATTTTAACTTTTTTTAACAGTTCCAAAAAATATATAAAACACTAATTGAATCATGCACTCCAGTGCTAAACAGCCGTTTTTTTTAACGCAACTAGATCGTTTGTGTAAGTTTAGCACTTCATCTACATACTGCATCACATTTTGATGTGAAACATCTATAGCCGCACGTAAAACCGATTTCTGGCTTGGCGACGCGTCGCCACGGCATGAGCGCTGATTGGTCCGTTCAAGGTTACGACAAATCATAAACATTATTAGTGATGGGGTACTTAGTTTCTTACAAAATAATGTCAATGTTTCACATCTGCCAGGCGTCCCGTGACGGCTCACATTTTTTTATTAACTGCAGATATTATCTAGTTGGCCCGCCCGATTTCAAAAATTGCACCTGGCAACACTTTTAAGTCTCAGTCTATGGTGTTTGATGATATCGTGGTATATTTTACGAAATTTCATCAAATTGCTCGATAAAGTAAAATAAAATTGTTAATTCTGTGAGTTACAAATTTTTTTCAACTTTAACATTTAGTTTTCTACATAACTGTAGTTCTTAGAAGTGACTTATGTTTCAGGCGCAGAAATGACACCCCAACCCGTCGCACACCCCCGTCGGTTTCATGGGCTCAGAGAAGTTCCCGAGTTTTCCTGACATTTAATGTCGAATGTGAAAAACCCAAAATCAATATACGAAAGAATACAGTTTCTTTCAAAGGAACATGCGCGCCCGATAACAACCTCCACGAGGTTACTATACCTTTGTTCGCCGAAATAGATCCAGAGAAGAGCATATACCACAAAGGCAGGAAGATTGTTTTGTATCTAATCAAAGCTAAATCAGATGCACCATACTGGCCTGCACTTACAAGTGACAAGAAGAAACACCACTGGCTCAAAGTTGATTTTGAACATTGGCTGGATGAAGACGATGAGGCTGATGAAGATTCTGAGACTGATATGAACGATTTGTACCCTGGCATAAATGATATAACAGGTGATGATGATTTCTTAAGCCCCTTAGACAAAGATCTGCCATATGTACAATAAAGGATTGCAAGTGTTGAGATTACAAACAATGTATCAGCCACCTTGTATATTTTATACAAAGAATAGTATAGCTCTAGTATATATTATTATAATTGATGTTCACTGTTCAAACTGTTATAAATGTTTTCAGTATGTAAATGAGAAGTAAAAAAAACTTCAATGATTAAAATTTATCATTGAACATGTTATCTAAAAGCATAATTTTAGCTGATTTTTGCATTTACTTTACAATACACCTTTGTTTTATAGGAACTCAACCTCACAGACAAGTCAAAATTGGCAAATATGCAATTTCATATCAGTTCAAAGATCTTTATCATTTAAAAGCTTTAAAAATGTATTTTATTCTGTTTTAACTAAGTGCCTGTAATAATTAGGTTTATAGGTAAGTATATTTTGTTTATATATAATGTTTCCATTGTGCAATGTGATTATTGTAGAATGGAATTACTGTTTCACATTGATTGTTTCCACATCACATTATTTTTTAGTTTAGTCAGGCTATTACCATTTATGTTATAAAATAAAACACAATTTATCTCCATTAGACTTAGTGCTAGTACGCACTTAGCGGCTGCCCGCAATGCGGCTGGCCGCACGGCTAACCGGTAGCTCAAAATTGTATGTACCCGTATCATCTATGCGCATTAAATTGCGGCTGCCGTCTAACCGCTCCGGTCGCTCGCAGCGCTGCGGCCCCTCGGGCGGGCAGCCGGACGGTCGCTCTACGCACTACGCGTTTTCACTGCGGTTGTCTCTGTCTCTGTGTCTGTCTTTGTTATACTGGGTTTCAAGATGCTTAAAAGTTTTTCAAATGATTTTTGACTCATTCTTGTGAACTTAAAAAAAATGGTTGTCTGTAAAGTCGGTTTACTGACGATAGTTGAACATGACAACGTCTTAAGAAAATACTGATGGAATGGTAGCATTTTTCAAAAGAAAATTTTAATTTCATTTGTTTAATAGATTTGTATATATATAGAGAAGGAGGTAATTGGAAATCACAATGAAATTGATCAAGTTAGATTTATTTGTACGCATAAATACAATTATGTCAATTTTTTTTTTACAATTTAATAGTTTTACACTGCACTTGATACTCGATCAAAACATGTAAATGTAAGTATTAGCAGCTGTCCACGCAGACGCATCGCTCACTCAAGTAGGAGAGAGACGGATGTCGAACGCTGCCGAACGCAAAGGCCGATTGTGCTTCTTTGTCGCTCGTTCCGCGCTCTCGCTTGCACTTGCACAAGCCTTACATGGAACGCCTCAGAGCGAGGTAACGCCGCATGAGTCATGTTTTTTCGTGCGTGCAGCCGGCTCTATCGAATTATAAGACATTGTCATGTCAAAACTTATCGTCGTACATTGTGAGCTTCTCGAAGAACATTTCTAAATGTTTGCTCTCATCTCGTGTTGATAGTAATGGATGCACCCAGAATCTGTGTCTTCGTTTCTTTTTCTTTATGTAACGCGCGTAAATATAATAAATACCGACAGCCTCTTCGATGTCCATCTTGGAAATGGTCGCGCTCGAGTGCAGCGCGGTCGCTGTATGCACTATCCGGCTGGCCGCGCTGCGGCTGGCCGTTCGGTTGGCCGCAAGTGCAACCGCAACCCGCGGTCAGCCGGACGGCCAGCCGCATTGCGGGCAGCCGCTAAGTGCGTACTAGCACTTAGTCTGGATTAGTAAATTTTAACATGGTTTTATAAACTTAAAGTATACCAATTCATATAAAAGCTAATATGTTTTCATTCGGTTTCATTGTTCATTCCCAGAGTAATATTTTAAGTTTGTGTTCTAAACTTGTGTTATAAACTACATATTCATTAAACATAGTACTTGTATCTTTATTGAAGGTCACTGCATTTATTTGAAATAACTAATTAAACTATTCCCTGTATAATATTTTGGTGTTTTGTTTTGTCTATTAGCATTAAGATTAAAAAAGGAATATCCTAGGTACATAGTAGTTCATAGATACAATAACACTATTACAAAACCATAATACAAATTAATGCTTATAAAATAAAACAATTTTATATGTACACTAAATGCAGAATAACAATGGGCGGCCTTATTGCAATGAGCAATCTCTTTCAGACAACCTGTGTATGGACCAGAATTATGGGTACGATATAGATATAGACATAGGTATGCTACACGCAAAAAGGGCCCATTTGTGGCCTAGTTGCGGAAACCAGTCCGCGCTACAAGTAACAATAGACATAGGTAGGATATAGTTTTTTTTTTTTTTTTAATTTATTGGGGATAAAAAACAGCTACAGTACATATTCTTAACTGATAAAATACATAAATAAGTGTTATTAGTACAGAAGCCTACCACATTATCCACAGATTAATTTACAATATTGACTCAAATGTGTCACTAGAGTTGCTATTATAATATTTATTTAATTAACTCTTACATATCTAGGTACGATATAGATTTATATACTGTATTATTTACAAAAGTGTGCATGACCTTACTGCTATCATATAACAGTAATACACCTGCTGATTGTGTGGCGGTCTAACAAATGGGTCGCTCAGCAAATGATAATCTTAATTTTAAGTAACTTTTTTTTATGTCTAGCTAGATGAATAAACCAAACATTACTGACGTCCGAGATGTGAAGTAATCGTAATAACACAAGTTTAGAGTCCAGACTATGTCTCCGAAAATCTTTCTTGCTTGCTTATTGTAAATCTGAATGGTTGAATGGATGAATTTTTGTTACTCAGTCCCACCAGAACGGCTGAATGGATCTGGATGAAATTTAGCAAAGAGGTAGATTATAGTCTGGAAAAGCATATAGGCTACTTTTTTTATTCCGCTAAAATATACGGTTCCCATGGGACGACTTATTCACCGCGAGGCACAGCTAGTAATTGTTTAGTGAAATATACTATGGCCCGTATATACTTTTAGCCGGTGATATTACATGCACATGAGACATTCCACCTACACTCAAAGTTACGAGCGCATACGATGCGACTTTGGTCTTGTCGTACGTAGTAGAGGAGAACCCAAGTCGCATCGGTTGTTATTGGCCGAGATTACCACTTAACACTAGGTAGGCCGTCGCTCGTTCCGTAACGTATCACATAAAAATAACTTGTACTAAAAAAAATAAAAACGTAAAGATTTGTTGTTAGGTACATGAGAGTTCATTACTAAGTGTTGGTTTTTCTAGTTTTAATGGCTGGATATAAATGCATAATCTATAAGACATGACGGAGATTTATTTTTCTGTTAACTGCACTAGTTGGTCTATCGTATTTTTTTTATGATTCAGCCTTAAAAAATACATACAACCCTAAATTTTCACCCTTCTACTACCAACCCCTACTTTTTAATTGCGATACTTTAATAGTTTTCAACCCTCAGTGGTCGATAACTGATAAAACGTTTTTTTGTTTGTTTTTAATTACACTTTTACATTAAAGTGGCATTGCAACGCATGCCGGTTACATAATATATTATAGCCTCCACCATTAGCATCAGCATAGACGAATAAAATTTGAAAGAAAACTCTTAATATGACCTCATCAACAATTGTTTCCGCCTGTGAGTACTCAGAACTGACGTAGTTCAATAATTTCCACCTGTCTATTATAAGCAGAAATTTCAAAAATGACGCCATAGAAAACAGCCAACGCAATATCAAAATGTAAAATTACCTACGTAACGTGAAAACAGTTTAAAATGGCTAACATACCTACAGACTGAAGAACAAGAATGGGACAACTAGATGTAAAATCATCGACGAAAATGGCCAAGAGTGCCAGTTCAACAGTGAAAAAAGCTTCTTCGGGCTCAACAGGTTCTACAAAAGTTGCTAAGACTCCAAAATCAAAGGGTGCTCCGAAGGATTCTCTGGATTTGAAAGACCCCAAAGTCGTTGTGATTATCGGCCTCCTGGCAGTGCTCGCGTTGCTTCTGTGGTACGGATTCACACACGGTTGCTTGCGCAGCCGCAGACGCAGACGCTCGACGTGCTAGACTCCCAGTGCTCAGGTGCTAGGTGCGATGGGACAGCTCAAAATAAATCCCTCTACCAGTAGTGCGGCTGTGGGCGCCATACTACCAATTCAAAGGGCCTCGAGTTCGGCAGAGGTCACTGAAGGTACTCAGTTTTTCAACCTGGCGGACCCCAAGATGCAAGGGATGCTACTGGTCGTTCTTCTGGCAGTGTTATCGCTAGCTCTGTGGTACGAGTTTAGTTATGGCTGTTTGTGCCGTCGCCGCCGACGGCAAAGACGCTCATGTTGTTCCTAGTTGACCTGGAATTAAACTCTTTCCGTATCCATGGTCTTAAATTGTGGAAGGTTGAGAAACGCTTATAAATTAAAACACTTTTATTTCAGACTATGAATTAGATATTGATATGAATTTAACACAGATTTTATTGCCGATAGCGATCATATGATAACCGTTCCTACCCATTATATCACTTCTGCTCAAGGCACACCTGTCCGCTAGTCTTCAGGATGCTTACAATATACATACTCATCCAAAAATAAATCATTTCACGTTTAAATAGTTTTATTGTAATGTAAACTTACATTAAACTTAAAATTTAGGTATGCAATCAGAAAAGCTAAATAAAGTTACTGGAACATAATAATTATCTCGTGTCTTTGTTGAAGATGCTGAACATAGGTCCTTATTCTGAAAAGAATAAAATAAACAATTTAAATATGTCATTGTTAAGGTTTGGTTCCACAAATGGTAGGAACTATATCTTGACCTTGATATTAGCATACTATTCTTAATTTTTCTTAACCTTTGGTATTGATAGTTTAACCTAAAACTCGATTGAAAACTCATTACTGTTATCTCACAAAAATGCTATCTTTTTAAAATCTTGCGTTGCTTATTTGAAATGGATTTGCTGAAGACTACATTAAGGTAACATTAAAAGGTAAATAAATATCTGTCGCATTTGGAACCTCTTTTTATGTTAACAAGTCCAAGGACAAGATTTAAGGTCATAATACACCAAACGGTCACACGTCTTGTCTTTACGTCTCGGAGGCGCATCCGTATGACTAGAGTCTTGTCGTACCTAAGTAGGGGAGGATCCAAGTCGTATTGCTTGTTATGGGCAGAGGTTACCACTTAACACCAGATGGGCAATCTGCTCGTTTCATTCGTTAAGTCTTATATCTGGGTATCCTCATAATCAAGCGCGGCTGTCGGTCGGGTAAAATTCGGTATTTGTTTTTTGTTTTAGTGACAGAACTAGCTGACGGCCCACTTGATATTAAGTGGTAACCGCCGCCCATAAACAACAGCAATACGACTCGATTCCTCTCCACCAAATTACGAGATAACTCAAGTCGCATTGCGTTGCGTCCATCACCCCGATACGGGGATGTTACGAGACGTAACTATGCGCCTGCAATTTAACCGGCACCCACTCCCTTCCACCGGAACACAGCAACACGAGTGCATCTCTGCTTGGCGGCAGATTACCAGGTGTGGTGGCAGTACTTCTCCGGGCGAACTTAGCACAAGTTCTACTGCTACAAAAGTCAGTTTTATGTTTATAATCAGTTTCATCTATGAATACCACGGCAGAGATAAGTACTAAGTACTCCTCCTGCCGAAGATTTGTTCACACACGTTTGCAGAATCGCGGATCGGTCGACCGATGACCTTATTTGCTTTCGCTCTAGCTCGCTCCTTCCAGCTCATACCTCAACATCACGCTTATATCATTCACTCATGTGAGAAAGGCGTCGATATGCGTGAATACTGACAAAAAAAAAAGTCAGGTATACCATTGTAATCGTTCACGTCTTGGGTTTGTCCCTCCCACTCCTCGCCGGTGCCCCAGTCGTCGCCCTCTTCCTCAGCGGCAGACTCCTCCTCCTCCGCTGCCCCCAAATCTCCGTCAGCATCTTCACCTTCACCTTCCAAACATAAGTATACAAAAATAAGGTTTGCGGAACTCTAAAGTCTAAATGTGTGGTTGGTCCGCAACAGAACCATGATAAATAAATATTGAAGGACATTTAACACATCGCTACCTAGCCCCAAACTGTTGGATCAGTTCAACGTACGGTTCGACCAATCTTGCTGACTCTGAAGTTGGTTGCTTCCGGTAATAAATAACTTTGCCCCTCCACAGCTAACTTCGGAGTTGCCAGAAATTTAATCTGGTACACACATCTCTGAACGTTCCTCTTCCCTGCATTCACGTTGGACATAAATAGGACATCACTCAGCAGCAGATAGAATATCATAATAACTGATACAAATTACTTTTTAGTGTATTTTATATCCTCCTTTCTGCCTGTCTACTCTTTGATGTATACGGCCCCTAAACGCATCGGACGACTCTTGTTTTTTTATTTGACAAAAGGAATATTACACAACTTACAAACAAAACACAATTTCTTCATCACTCCCACAATTCCGACTCACCTGTTGGATAATAATAATCGCCAGGTTAAATGTAAATGCATGCTTATAGCTGGGGTATGTTACATAATACAACAAGGTTAAGAGACATTTGCTCCAGCGATAAAAGAAAATCATACCTTCTTCGGCGGCTTCCTCATTGTTAGCCTCCTTCATTTTCTCTGTAAGATAAAAATTTATCCACTTTTATAAAGATTAATCTGCATGCACGATATAAATCAATCAACCTTATATTCTAAAGAAAGACAATAGATTTATTCTCTCAAGCGGTACACAACACCGATTACATACATACTTATATAACTGATTGACTGGCCTCATAGCTCATTGGTAGTAACCCTGCCTTCTGCGCTGTAGGTTGTGGGTTCGATTCCCACCCAAGACGAACATTTATGTGACATTCGTAACATTGATGTTTGTTCTGTGTTAATATGTATTTACAAAAGAAAAGTATATAAGTATTATATCAGTTGTCTGGTTCCCATGATACAAGCTATGCTTAGCTTACTTTGGGGCCAAATGGCGCTGTGTGCAATGTTATCCAAAAAAAAATATTTTATTACATTGGTATTTAAGAATAAATTAATATAAAAAACAATGATTACTACGGCACAAGAAACATAAAAGACGCTTCACAGGATGATAAAACAAGAATATAGGTAAAGGCAAAGATGCAACATGACATTATATATTTGACTAGCTATGCCCGCGGCTTCGCCCGTGTTGAATTCAGTTTGTATTGAAGCTCATGCTTCGGTCGACTTACGTTTATTTTTATTGGTATCGCCTTTCATCATCTTGAGAATATGCTGCTTCTCCTTGGTCAGATGCTTCTTCCCGTTCAAATGGTTGGTCATTTGCTCAGAGTTGGTCACCGACGTCTGTAATAAGGAATATGCATTTTAACCTTGATTATTTAAAACTAGCTGTCCCGGCGAACTTCGTACCGCCATATTTTTTGCCGTCAATACTGTCTAAAATTTAAGATTTTTATTTTATATATTTGCTATTATTTAACTTTTGCCAAGTTTGCCCGGAGAAGTACTACCACCACACCTGGTAATCAGCCGCCAAGCAGTGATGCACTCGTGTTGCTGTGTTCCGGTGGAAGGGAGTGGGTGCCGGTGAAATTGCAGGCGCACGGGACGTAACATCCCCCGTCTAGGGGTGGTTGACGCAACGCGACGCGACTTGAATCATCTCATACTTTGGTGGAGAGGACTTGAGTTGTATTGTTGTCCGTGGGCGGCGGTTACCACTTAACATCAGGTGATTCGTCAGCTCGCTCCGCCGCACGAATCACATAATTATTATTTTTTACTGTTATTTGAAAAAGTATAACGTTTTTTTTTTTTAGTCAGAATGTAAGACAAACATTAAGTATAAACCAGCTCACATTGCATATCTCACAAATGAGCTCCGGTGGAGTGATCCTCTCGCCTGGGGCTGTTGTTTCGTCAGGTTCCGTCTCTGCAGCTGCCTTCAATTGTTTCTTCTCACGCCTGATCAGCTGTGTCCTAATAACGGACAATACACATATGTAATACATATAAAAATATATGCTCATTGTGATAGGAAATTATTATATAGGGAATCAGTTGATGGTTTATGCACCAGTCCATCCCAAGTTGTTCTGAATGGAAGCGTATGGTGTACAAGTTAACTTCTAAGTAATAAGTGTCTATTGTTTAACACATCTATACAAATAAATAAAATTGGAGTGTCTGTTTGTAATGTTAAAATAACCGCTTTTTACTAAATGCATATGGATGATACACGGTACTGTTTTTTTTTTACTGTTATTTGAAAAAGTATAACGTATTTATTTCTTTTTTTATCAGAATGTAAGACAAACATTAAGAGTAAACCAGCTCACATTGCATATCTCACAAACGAGACTAAAACAACATTTTTTACAATTTTTGTATGTCTGTGTGTCTGTTTGTTCCAGCTAATCTCTGAAATAATAATAATGACCGATTTTGACGGGACTTCACTGGCAGATAGCTGATGTAACAAGGAGTAACTTAGGCTACTTTTCCGAGGGGTAAAATAGGGGTGCGTGATAAAACCGAATTCCACGCGGACAAAGTCGCGAGCAACAGCTAGTATTTCATAATCGGGAACTATATTAAAATCGGTTCATAACTGACAGACATACATAAAAATACATACAGACGAACATAGAATCTGCTCCTTTTTGAACTCTGTTAAAAATTCGTAATTACTACATAAGATCGCCAGCTTTTGTTTCATATTGGTGGACATTTTCACACAATACCATCTAACCTTAAAGTAAGCTAAGCATAGCTTGTATCGTGGGAACTAGACAACTGATACAATACTTATATCCTTTTTTGTAAATACATACATATTAACACCCAGACACAGAACAAATATCTATGTTCGTCACATAAATGTCTGTCCTGGGAATCGAACCCACGACCTACAGCGCAGAAGGCAGGGTTACCAACTGAGCTGTGAAGCCAGTCAATTTGTGACCTGTCTGGGATCTATTATTGGTTGACTTACACACGACCCTCCATTCCCTTCTGGAGCAGGATGGGATTCTTCGGAGCTTTGCGTCCGTCCACGACACTGCAACAAATGAATACCATTTAACAACAGACAACGGCACTCGCACCTCGTAACGTTTAAAAATGACCATATTTTAATGGTTGGCCATAATATTTAGTATTTCAATAACAAATTATCATTAAAATCTGAATGTACTGTATTAACCCTATACTTGGCAAGAAAAAATAATCTTAAAATATTATAATTTATTGAATTCAGTAGGTTCTTAGGGGTATACAGAACAGGTTTTAGTGGATAAAAAAATTCTATTTTTAATAATTATGTTTTTATCACTAGTATCCCACAGGATACATTGCCAAGTTGACCATAAATTTACTTGAAAAATATTAGTATCTACATAGATACACTGCCAAGATAGCACTTTATTTTTTAAACTTTTTTTGTCTAATTGAGATCAAATTTTTCATGAAAATTACAAAAATAAATAAATATACGTATAACATCTTTACATATTATTAATAGCATGCTGTGTTATACTTAAAAAATAATCAAATCAGGTACCTATCATACTAATTAGGACAAGATCTGTTTACAGTTCAGTCTTGAGTCTTCTCTTTATTCTTTTGATTTTGAAAGTGTTTCTTCTTCAACTTTTAAGCAGTTTGCTCGTGCTATTTGGAGAAGGGTCTAACTTTATAGTACCTATTTCTATGTCGTATCTACAATTGGTGGAGCAGTAATCGGTATAAGCTGGCATTTTCACAAACCCTATTAACACTATAATCGCCTGAAAATCATAAATATCTTCATTTGTTAAATTTATAGAGGATCCTTTTATCTATGTGCTATAAATGTTAGTTTGTTGCACTAAGAGCAAGATGAGGTCATCTGAGAAAAAAGCTTCAAATATTCAATAGGCGTCAATCTAATGTTTGAGGTTTCAAGCATCCGAAAGCATCCATCTTCAATTTCAGCTACACTGCTGAACTTTTTTCCGCTCCAGTTTGGTTCCAATTTCGTGACCTTTATCAGTTTTCTTCTCGTTGCCGCAACTTTAGCTTTCTTAGACCGAGTAGCAGTCACAGGTGACGGTACGCTTAGCGGAGAAGGCACAAGATTATAGGTCGTCATGATATGAGTCGCGGTGATGGCACAGATACGCTTTGCAGTGCTCGTAGTTGCTATTCATAGTTCGTAGAAGTGATGGGTTGCGGTGATGGCACAAGCCATGATATAGCCGACGGCAAAATCGATGAAGATACGGAGCTTGTTGACGGAGACTGGAAGGTTTGCAATGAAGTGGATGCCAAAACCACATTCCACTTTTTATCATCCTCATCAGGTCCAAGAATGTTCAAGACAACGGCAGTGATGGAGGTGGCAAACTGCCGTCCCATGCGTAATTTAGAAACGCACGATCATGGTAGTATGGTTGTAGATCGTCAAATGATGATTCGCTATCTTCAAAATCCCCGACGCCCCGACCTAGGGACAAGACCGATGATTTGGCGAGCACTATTTTGCTGCTGTAGTTTCAGTATCTGCTCCTCATCATCATCATCATATCAGCCGGTAAAAGTCAACTGCTGAACCAACCAACCCAAAGATTTCCATCGTGCACGGTCTTGAGCCACCTCCATCCACCGATTTCCTGCAATCCTGACTATGTCATCAGTCCATCGGGTAGGTGGCCGCCCTACACCGCGTCTGCCGGTTCGTGGTCGCCATTCGAGAACCTTTATTCCCCAACGGTTGTCGGTTCTTCTAGCTATGTGGCCTGCCCATTGCCACTTCAGTTTGCTTATTCTGAGAGCTATGTCGATAACCCTGGTTCGTCTGAATCTATCTGAATCTATCGCGCAGTGAAACTCCGAGCATAGCTCTCTCCATAGCTCTCTGAGTGACTTTGAGCTTCTGTATAAGGCCAATAGTCAGGGAGCATGTATCTGTGCCATAGGTCATTACTGGCATCTGCTCAATGGTATCTACTACTGTACCTAACAAAATATAAAACATAGGCTTTACTCAGCCGTGGTGAAGCACCAACTCATAATAAAAATTGAGTGAGGTGTTTACCCAGCAATGGACATCGTTCGGTTGAGGTGATAATGATTTTAAAAGCAAATAGCAATAGTCAATAATCAAAAATTTCCATAAAAATTACCAGTTTCAAACTACTAATACCACTAATCATAAGCTTTCGATTTCAACACATATCTGGCAATGTATCCACTCAGATACATAACAAAAAAAGTCAAATCTGTAGGCAAGCTGGCAATGTGCACCTGTAGATACTAGTACAAAAACTTGTTTACAGCATGCAAACTTACAGTGATTTCAGTTGTAAAACAGTTTTTAGTTACAGTAAATTTTACTGTTCATAAGGTACATAGCTTATTTTATCAAATTACAACGAAATTTCAGTATAAAAAATTATTTTCTTACCTTGCGAGAATTAGACGCAGGCACTCTTTGGCCATTTTGCATTCTACTGACAATTTGGGGTTGTTTTTTTATATATTACTATTTTTTTACTGTTAGAGCATGAAATAATCTCCCATTAAAGCATTTTATATTTGTCAATTAGGTTTCCGGGTACTCATTAGAATTTTTTAAAGTTACATGTATCTCTCTGTGCACAGTGCCAAGTATAGGGTTAACGTGAATGGTACCTATCTAAATCCATTCATCCAATCCATCAATCCAATTTTTGCCTAACTGCACATATTTGCTAGTTTTATTAGTCTCAACATTAGATATAAGTTTTCCTAAAATTCTAAATCAAAATATTCTTCTTAAAGTTACGAGAACTGATAGGCTCATACAAATGCTGTGTGTGTTTGCTGTGTGCCGATGAAATTACAGGCACGTGAGACATTCCACCTTCAAGTCTCACAGATAGAGTACAATATGCGACTTGGGCATTCCCATAACTAAGGTGTCCTGCCTTTACGAAGACGTACTTCTTTTATTATAAGCAGAAGTTACCGAACATGAAGTATAAACACATTCACATAAAAATTGAATGTTTAAAAATATTTTGTAATATAAAATTTTATTAATATACAAATGTGGTTATAAATTAAGGATTCATTAATAAAATACTATAATTAGCGATACTCACGCGCGATGGGTTTTCCCAGAATAATGAGAGTCAGCATGGGCTTGGGATGTGATGTGGACATCACATAGCTCACAGTACAAGCTTCTCGCTTTCAACTGCGTCTGGAAACGTACAATCATTTTATTATATCATTATTAACCAGCACACCTAATGGTAGAATTGTTCCCATAAACTGGATTTTAACATTTACAAATATTTAACCATTGCAGAGTTTTAGCTTCTATTTAATTTATTGTACATTGTTTAGGATACAATTTTTCCCATAACCAGACATATAATGAGCATACAGCTTGCCAGCTCAAGATCAGCTACCCATTGCATCATTAAGGTATTAAGATTGTTCCGTGACAATATGTCTATTAATTATCTACTATTTAGTTGTAACAACTATCTGTACCCACATTGCTTTGGTATTAATGCTGGAGAAATAGGAGATTCATTAGGTGCACAAAGTGGTTATACTGTCATTTTAAGATACCCCGAACATTACCACAAAGACAATGTTCATTGTGTGTAGTAGCTGTTCTTTTCTAATAACTGTGGATATTCTCAAGAAAATTTAGCAACTGAATGAACAAGGATTTGCCAGCATGGTAGCTTAGACAAGAAAGGTAGCTTTTTGATGCTTATTTTATTTTTGTTAACTTTCTTTATACTTCAGTCTCTAATTGTTAAGTGCCAAAAAGTCTCATTGTAGTTTTCAATAAAGACAAGACTGCACTGAGTATAATTTCTTAGCCGTTCACTTAATAAATGTAAAAGTGAATAAGATAGGCTGGTATGGTATGTCTTCAGGTATTGAGCCATTTTATTAGTCCTGGAGCGGAATAGGGCTGATGGAACTTTGTTGTGCAGTTTATGTTAACTATTTCCTAAGTGCGGTCTATAGAGAGGCATGCAACCTTGAGGCTCTAGCTCTCTCTAGCTTTTGGGTGTTATTCACACAAGGTGTTGGTCTCCTATAAGGTCGAAAGCTCTGCCTTTTATGTGCCTATGCCTTGGGTCTGCTGGGGCCTTGGGTGCTGTCTGGTCGAGCCATCCCAAACCAGCATTACTCCATACTTGACCAGACCTGAACTTTGTAGACACAAAGCTTAACTGGTGTGAAGAATTGCTTGAACTTGTTTTGGATTACAAGTGTTATGGCGACAGCCTATGATTCAGTATACGAAGTTGTAAGAGTAATACATGATGGCTCCAGATGATCCTTTAAGGTTACTGCTCTGTGAAGAAACACAGGAACTTGGAGGAATAGACTTTTCCTGGTTAAGAAAAGACATGCTTGAGTTTTGGCAGCTGAGATTGACATTACCACTGCCCCATTCAGAAAAGCCTTAACAGTCTTTGTGGTAATATAATTTTTCAGCTAGAATTGTATGTGTATATATAACAGTAGCCACATTATAAAATATATTATATAAATAGACTTTTGAGTCAAAAGTACAACACAAATACATACATACTAATTTATCAAACCTCACGTCTCTGTAATGACGCAAGGAAAGACAATTTGATGCAATGTAAGGTTCTATTTTGGAGACAATGTTCACATAAATTTCACATGTTATGCTGTCAATAGATGTTTAATCTAATGACAGCAACCACAAGTGAGGTGCCTGGAGAGTATGTACATTAAAGATTTTATTGTTTTAAAGTTGCACTTTGAATTACCAGATCCCTAAAATATAAAAGTAAGAGCCCCAAAGATTACATATAGTGAAGGGAAACAGTTTTGTAGACTTCTTGATACATTTTATGTGAACTAGTAAGGTCATCCAAATACCTATGGAATATTACATTGTCAAATTGTCTAATTACCTCCATATTACGCCCTTTGTTGTGTTGGGTCAAGAATTTTTTTTGGGTTTTCAGGTGATTTTTGCAATTGTAATGTATTTTGGCTGAAAAACAAGAAGTTAATTACAATTAAATCAATTTGACACTTAAAATATAAATTTTGACCAGTGGAAACTCACCAATGTCAAAGGAATCAAGGCTTTGAGCACACAGGCCACAATAATCTGGCTTAATCATTTCCAGAAGTTGACGAGGTAGACCTTTCATGTTTTCCTTGGGCACCTGACATCCTAAAGCACAAGTATTGCATTATATTTTGATTATAAAGTTACTTTTATTAAAAGATCTCATATATTACTAAACACTCACTCAACAAAAACTTCACAGCATAGTGAACTGTGGAATAGTGGCGTGGTGGGTAGGCTGGGCCAGGTTGGAATGGAGGCATCATTGGTCCGGGTGGGCCCATAGGGCCGGGTCTGCGACTCCACATTCCTGGCCTTGGTGGTCCATATCCCCCACCAGGGCCATAACCCCCCCTATAGTTCCCAAACGCTCCTCTGTACTGGTTATTCCTACAACATTATAGATATATGATAATTACCCAAATTTCCACTTCCCATACTCACTAGTGAGGAATTTGGTAAAACAATCACCTTTAAATTGGAAGAGAATCCATAAACAATGTTAGACTAAGATGATCTTTGTAATTTATTTATATCTAGACATTTTCCAGGCAGTAGAACTTGTGCCAAGGAAACACTAACACCATTTGTTTCCAAGTTAACATTAGTATCAAAAAGGAATAAATGAACTGAACTGAACTGATACCTAATTTTCCTAACAATAATGCATTTACAGTAAATCACTCCACCCTCTTATCTAAAATTTACAGGCACCACACTGCTACTTAGATCTTCCCACACTTAAGTGAGGGAGGAAAGACATAATGCTTTTGTTATTGACAGAATTTACTGCTTAACATTAGGTTCCTTAACTTGTTAACACAAAAACTTACATGTAGCCATTATTATTGCGCCTGCTGTATAATCCCCTATTCATGGGACCGGGGCCAGGGTGAAAGTTGTTCCACCCCATATTCCAGCTTATTTGCTGAGCCTGATAACCATCATCAAAACCCTGTTTGTAACCCTGGTCTTCATCCTGACACCCCGTGTCACCTTGCATATCATCATCCTCGTCATAAACTGTGTCGTTATCCATATTTCCTGAGGATTTCAATGAATTATTACTATCCAGAAGTTTATTGTGTAATGGTGATCAATCAACCCTGTTTCTTCCACCAAGCAGTGTATCATCATAATATTATAGCAGGCAGGGCTCATCGGATGTAAGTATAATCTCTTACTCCAAGAATAATGCAAGAGGTTGCCGGTCGTGACGCTGACCGTGACCATATTATCACATCTTCAAATGTAGCCTCAATCTACAGCCATGTCGGCAACTTCATAAAACTTACCAGTAAATGAGTATGAAATTAGTTTTGATCTATTTATCGATTGCTGGGAACGCTGATTGCTGATTGAACGGAAATACACAAAAACAAATTATGTTACTCTCCTTTACTAACAAGCCACAAGCCACGAAATCATAGCTATTATAGTTGTTACTTGTTATACATACCGTTTGTTTGTTTCACCTTTCGCACACGTCACGAATGCGAGCATCAGTGTTGCCAGATGAACAAATTCAAAGTAATTATTTTTGAAATGATTGCGCGGCAGCACGACGACCGCTTTCAGTTTAAACTGGCATAGAATAATTAATACACACATTATATTAATACTAACTATTCAAGAAATATATCTCATAACGTGAGCTCAAAACAGTTGCAGGAAACAACGATGATATTCATGACACCATGATTGACACACTTCGTAGTTTTTTTAAGTTCCATGGGCTGATAAAGTTACCACCTCATCAGCTTGTCGCCTTAGATTGGATCATCATGTTATCATGTTTGCTTCAGCTAATCAATGCGTGAGTGCGGCCTAGAGGAGGAAAACATGGAAACGTGGACTACATATTATTAGTAAATTTTTCAAGGACACTGTAGGTAAGAACGCTTACAAAGTTGGTAAAACAGTCCAGTCCATGGAGGTAGTATGTACTTATGGTCCAGTCTTATTTGACTGTTGGTGTCTTAGCCACGAAGACTCTGCCAGTGTCCGAGTGTAACTCCGCAGTTGGGTTTATTTAAAAAAGAATATGGCCTGTGTATGAAATAGAAGGTAAGGTTGTTTTTAAAACCATAAGTTGGTGAGACAGTAAGAATCTGACACGTAGTAAAACAAATTTTGACATTGACATTTAATTGACAAATGTAGATAAGGTTGAATTTTTTGGGATGGGGTTAATTGATTTCTGCTGATTCGCTAAGTTTCTATATTTCTTACGTGTTTTCACATTGTTATTTGTTATATTTTGCAACCTATCATTATATTTCATGTCTTCATATAAGCTAAAATGTTCAAAAAGCTCAAGGATAAGTTGGCTGAGGAAGTGAAATCATCACCTCAAAGAATTCAGCAATTTGCTCAAGCAGCACAAGTAAGAAACCTTATTGTTAACTAATTAATCTCTTAAAAGATTTCTTGAGACTGGGACCCTCAGTTTACATGTTATCCATTTACCACGTTTACCAAAGAACAAGTAGGTAAATAAACAATGTGACCAAGTTCCAAATACTGATTAGCCAATATATTTAATCATCGATAAATATGTTTTTTATTTACACTAGCGTACCAACTTTCAGGCAGCGGTAACATCAGCATCTAGCAGCATATCTGATATTACAAATAATGAACTCTTTTCCATCGCTGATAATGGTGAGTCAATACATTATGGTATGGTTACGGTAATATATATCAATACACTTTATGGTGGTTCCATCCATTTTTTGCAATTTGCGGAAGATATTTACGGCATTCTCAGGAGTTAAAATCATCTTCCTGGTTTAGAAATCAAGTTCAAGTGCGGAGTTTTTTCAAATGAACAAATATGATTAAGAAATATCAAATTTTGCCAATGTCAGGTATGGGTATGTAATTAAAGTGGAAAAAAGTGTAATTGGATTTTATGCTAAACTATATTGTTTAATTTATTTTTTACCCCTGGCTATCATCAGTACTGTTTTTTCAAGGATTCATTGATATTTTACTAATATAAAACCAAGTGTTCTAAATGGCTCAAGAGTAGTTTCTGGAGTATTTAATATAAGTTAATTTGTTTTTTTTTTGGCTTAAGTTAATTCACTGAGTACCAAAGAGTAAGAGATTTAGGAGTTAGTAAGACATTATGAATCCGAGCGACCCATCAGGTACGCTACATGTTTTATCGACCACCCTAAGGCTGAAATGTTATGGCGATACATTTAAAATCCAATTACAACACCTGGCTATAAATGGGCACCAAAAATTCCAGCTGAACTTAACCATGTCTTCTTTTAAAATTACAGACAATCCACAAAATAATGCACCAAAGGCGCAATCCTCGCCACATAAACAACAAAATTTATTTCAAGATGTATCACTCTCTCAGTCTGAGTTAGCAGAATGCAGTCATGAAGTGGTAAGCTCTTTTTTTCAACTTTATTTACTTACAGTTTTGATAGATAGGAGATACTACGATAGCAGCAACATCAGTTAATATTCAAACTGTTACACTAGCTATGAATTAATTTTTTTGGTTGTGTATATTGATATTATAACGTAAATAATTATATCTCTGTGTGTTCTTGCAGGAGAATCCGAGGCAAAGAAAGTTGTCAAACAGCTCATTTGCTAGTGATGTTTCATTTAGATTGCCCAGCTATGAGACTCCGTCCATGTATCACTTACAAGTAAGTTCATGTATTTTTTTATCAAACTCTGTTTCTAATAATTAAGTATATTATTCAATATGAATATGTATGATATGAATAGGTATTAAAAAATAGGTCTACACAGATACTCAGCACAGACTTAAGAACAAACTTTAATCTTATCACACTAATACTTTACTATATTGCCCCAGCCAGGGATTCGAGTCTAGGAATGCTAGATCCTATTATATAAATTAAAATTCCTATTATAATTAATTTCAATATGGTTTTTTTATTTTAGTCTGATATGGATGTGTCTGCCAGTGAAGCTGATGACAGGGGATTCTCTGGAGGTCCCGCTACACTTGATAGAGTAACAAAAGAGCAATTGTATGCGGCGTACAAACGCACACAAGAACGTTATACAAAATATAGGAACCAGTATGGAGATCTTGCCCGTCACTATAAATTGCTGGAGAGGGAAAATGCTAAGGCTAGGGTTAGTGGTATAAAACTTTTTTTTACGCAAATTTATTTCTGGTTGTTATCAAGTCCTCCTGCTATTTATATAAATTGAATTTAAGTTTTGTTAAAAATAAAACTGTTTATTTTTAGAGTGTATTAGTTGAAACTCAAGACAAAGCTCTTAGAAGAATATCAGAACTAAAAGAACAATGTGCGCTGGAACAAAGTGCGAAGGTAAGTGAAAAATATTATTACTTTTATTCACACCCTGCTACTTTCTATCATTCTGGGAAGTAAATAAATATTTTTTCTAGGCACATCTAGAAAAGGCTCTTCGAATAGAAATTGAAGAAAAAATTATGAAAATCGAGTCATTAAATACAAAAGTCCATCTTTTGCAAACTACAGAACAGTCACATACCATTGAAAACAAAGATAACGAGGACAACATTCAGTTAATAAGTTTGGCTAATGATACTACTCTCAAGACACCAAATGAAGAATCTATCCATTCAGAAATTGCCAGCTTAAACAATAAAATTGAAAAAATGGAGCAATTACTGAATAAATACAAAGATAATCTTAAAATATCTAAAGATAAAAATTCACAGATGACAACTGAGGTAAAAATATTATCAAACGAAATAGAAAACAAAAATAAACAGATCCAAGAGTTGAAGAGTAAAGAAGAGGATCTTATAGAAGCAAATAAAAAAGTACAAGAATTGAGTGATGTTAATGAAGAGCTCCAAAATAAAGTTAATGTAAATGATTTTAGCAAAATAAAGGAGCTCTCTACTTTAAAAATAGATTTACAAAAGTCAAACGAGGAAATTAATGAGCTGCGCAGCAAAATTGATGTCTTCAGCAAAAGAGAAGAAGAATATGCTATTTCGCTTGCAGAAAATAAACTTAGCATTCACAAGGAGTTAGAAAGCAAAGAAGCTGAAATAAAATCCTTAAAGGATGCTTTAACAACAAGTAATAAAGAAGTACAATCTTTGAAAATTGTACTCAATGATTACAAGAATAAGTTGTCAGTACTGGAAGAAGAGAAAGTAAAGTTGACTAAAGATTGTACAGAACTCGCGATTACACGAACGAGGATTGACGAAATGAATAACCAACTGCAGGAACTTTCAAAAAAATGCCAATCTCTAGAGCAGTTAAAAACGAAAGCAGATGAAGAATATAAATGCCTGCAACTGCAACTAAAACAAGAAACTGCTGAAAAGTTAGCGATGATTGATAGAAACGATTATTTAGAAGGTAGAAATACGCAATTGAGTGAAGACAACAATAAAAAAAGCAAACAAATAACTGATTTAGAAAACGAAAACCTAACTTTAGTAAAAAATAAAGACAAAGATTCTGAGAAAGATGATCCTGAAGCTACTTATTTATTGATGGAGTTGAACGTCTGGAAGGAAAAATGTCAAAAGTTGGAGTCTGAAATTCAAGAAGAAAGAGAGGAATTGATAAAGTTACAAACCGAAATAGACAAATTATTAGTAAATCATGAATTGATTCAAGCACAAAACTTCGAGTTCCGATCCACTATAGCCAATTTAACAGAAATAAACGCGACACTCCAAGAAGAATCACTTGAATACAAAACGAATATTGCAAAAACGTTAAAAGCAATGTCTGAGGAAACCAGCAATCTCAGGCATTTAATTTCTATTACCTCTAATGAAACAAAATCATTGTTTAAATCAAGTAAAGATTCATTCTGTTCCTTGGTGAAAGGAGTCAACGTTCTGAGTCAACATTCAGGAAAAAAAATAGACAAAAATAATGACTTCAATAAAGAATTAAAAAAATTACAATCACAATTAGCAGCTTCTTGTGACAGAAATGCTGAACTTGAGAGTGAGTTGTCGGCACTTATGAAAGACAAACTTGATTTTCAATCAAAAGCAGAAGAAGAAGCACACGCTAAAATCATGGTAGATGAAAAACTAATGAACACCTTGCGTCAACTTGATGATGCAGTAAAACGGAGTCAAGATATCGAAAGTGAAAATAAAGCATTACATACAAGATTGGATGAAATTAACCTACAGAACCAGAAATTAAAATCTTCCTTAGACGTATTAGAATCCGAGAAAATAGATTTGAATGCATCTTTATCGACTTTAGTAGCGAAGCATGATAACTTATTAGAAAAATTCGAAAGTGCAGCTCATAAACAAAAAGAATTGGGGGATCAAATTAATATATTAACCAAAGAAAACGAGGAAATAAAATTAAGTAAACGCAAGGATGTAGAAGCTTTACAACAAAACTATGCTCTTATAGAAGCTAATAAAGTTGAACACTCGGCCACTGTTGAACAATTACACCAATTACTCAGCGAAAAAAGCGATCTTATTGAGAAGTTGGCAAAAGCTAACGACAAAAATCAAGATCTGAATGCACAACTCGACGAACTGAATATACTACAACAGACATCAAATGAAAAATTGTGTGAACTACAAGAAGAAATGAGTCAAAAATGTAGAGAACTTGAAAATTATAAACAAAATCAAGCTTCTCTAGAGACAGATATAGCACAACATGTATTGAAAATGGAACAAATCTATAAACTTGAACAAGATAATAAAAAACTTATTGACGAAAATAAGATCGTGGAAAATAAATTAAATATAATGGATAGTGAATTTAAAGTTCTCAAATATCAGCTTGAAACTTCAGAAGAAAATAGTAATAAATTAAGCTCTGAATTAATACTAAAAACTGAAGATTACGAAAGTAAACTTAACGAAATTGACAAGTTAGAAGAAAACAGTGTGGTTTTGTCAGATGAAAATATAAAACTAAAAAGTGAAGTGGCAAACTTTACCTCTAGCATATCAAGTCTGGAATCAGAAATCGAAAACATAAAAAAATCACATAAAGAAATTGAATTAGAAAAAAATCGTCTCAATGATACGATAGAAAAGTTGGAGAGTAAAGATGAAATTAATATCAAAGCCAGCGATACTAAAGATACTCAGACTGAAGAAAATGGCGATGCTACTGAAAGTGTTTTAAAGACAGAAAACTCTGCTATGTTTGAAAATAAATGGATACTAGAAAATAAACAGACAGCTATGGCTAACACTGCATCATTAAACTTAAAAACCAATGTTCAAGAGGATATATTAGAACAATATACTGCCCTTAAGATAAGTTACGACGCTTTAAAAGATGATAACAGACGTTTGCATTCTGATATTGAAGGCCTTCAGTCTTATCTAACAAAAATATCTAAAGAAAACAGCGTTTTGAATGATAAGTTGAGAGAGGTGATTGCGACTAGTGAACATTCCATGGATAATGAAGAACTGTCTAACGATATCAGCCACTTGAAAAATGAGCTTCATACAGGAAAAGAAAAAATAAATGACTTACTAAGAGAAAATTCGTTACTTGTTGAAGAAAATCTAGAGTTAAAGGATCAGTTAAACTCACAAAGCTATTCTAAACCACTGGATATAAACAGAAATGATAAAGAAAACGAGACGATCAAAGAAAAGTATGATGATCTCTTACAAACTAGCAGTGAAATTAAAAAACGCAATAGTGATTTGGAACAGATCAATATGTCCGTCAGTGATAATATTACACAACTACAAGATAAAAACGAAAAGTTGAAACGTTCCAATGAAAAATTAGAAAGGAGGCTTGACGAAGCTCTTGTTAGTTTAAGGCATTTACATTCTTTGCAAGAGAACACAGAATTAGAATATTTACGAAACATCTTGTATGAATATCTTACTGGATCTGGCACACATTCCGTCACACTTGCAAAAGTGCTAGCTGCAATAGTGAAATTCGACGACATGCAGACTCAATTGATTCTTCAAAAGGAAAAGGAACGGCAAGGATTTGTAAGTATTTACTTAATTATAACTAGCTGTTGCCGGCGACTTCGTCCGCGTGGAATTCGGTTTTATCGCGCACCCCTATTTTATCTTTAATCATAACATCAGCTATCTGCCAGTGAAAGTCCCGTTAAAATCGGTCAGGCCGTTTTGGAGATTAGCCGGAACAAACAGACAGACCGACAGACAAAATTTGTAAAAAATGTTGTTTTGGTATATGTACCGTGTATTAATATATTATTTAATATATCCATATGCACTTAGTAAAAAGCGGTTATTTTAATATTATAAACAGACACTCCAATTTTATTTATTTGTATAGATAAGTTATGTGTCTCACATACAGTTTCAAATATATTACCTGTTTTTAAATGTGTTGCAAAGGACAATGGAAGGCCACAATCACACGACATGACATCTTCGAGCTCGAATATCATTGCGAAAATAACTGGCATTTTAAATTTATATATTGTATAGAATATATTTAAAAAATATTACACCATCAAACTTGGAACAAATGTTACTATGATTAGATAATTTAAATTCACTGTTCTACCTACCATTCTAAGTTGCTCAGATTAGAACCTGTTACCTCTACTAGATTGTTATTACCACTCAATGATAGTAGGTGCAACTTTTATTGAAACATTTTTACTCTTTTCAGTTGCGACAACTCGGTATCATTTGATATCAAACCATCTGCCAAGAAATAGAAAATATGCTGATTGAAGATTAATAGTATTTAAGTACAGATGAAAACAATTTGTTTTTCAATGTTAGATGGAGCTTTCACTCTTATAACTTATGCACTAAGATTCCCCGTGTCGCAGCTGGTATGTACAAACACACTTCACATCATGATTAACACCCAAGACACTGAGAAAAATATGGTCACGACACAATTTGGTCTAGCCGAGGATCAAACTGGGTCCCCTCATTTTGCAGGCACTAATAATAAAATTTGTATATTTATCTCATTTGTTATGTTACTCTTTCCTGCAAAGACTACTGAACTTATACAAGGAAGTGGAAGCACTTCCGCAGACAAACTTGTCACATGTTCTTCTGTCTGCCTTCTCTGGACTAGTAAATAGCAAGTAGGTATAACTTGGTCCATGTTATAACTCTTATTCTTTATATAAGCAATCTACAGTGGCCTTGTAAAATTACTATGAACATATATAGTTTTACAACTTTCATGTGGGGATATAATAATATAAAAAAAAGATTGTTTTACCACAATGTTAACCCACAAATGCAAATTATGACACACACTTTGTGTTCTCCTTAATTCATATGCCTTATTTTTTTATTAGGTATTAATGCTTTTTTTAATAACTTCTAAATTATTCCATGTATAGGTAATGGTGTATCTACTGTCTAATAAGCTATTTATATAAGTATAATATTAATTATTATGAATAATATAATACATGATCAAAAAAATAAATGTAGATTTTGCATTTGAACTATACAATAGTAAAGTGCTTTCAGCTATCACGCAATACAATGAACTGAAAAATCCTGTTTTGGACATAAGTATTAGTTCTTTAATTTGTGTAGAACTGCTGTATTGTTTATTTGGAAAATAATATTTAATTACTTTGAAAGTAGGGTTGTGGTGTCACCTTAGTATATCTACATGTAATGAATTCTGAACCATTGACTCGTTAAGAAGATGTAACGCAATTGATAATGACTGAAACGCTGAAGCTGATGGCTCAGCTGGTAGTGACATAGGCTTATAATCAGGTCATAGGTTCGAATCTTACAGTCATGTGATATGTAATCGAATGCAACTCTGTAGTCTTACCATACACTTGTAATATTGCACCAGTTTAATATAAAATTTGGTACCTGCAGATAGTGAATATTTTTTGTGCATACACATTTTGAATTGTATAATATTAAAAGAAATTGTAAATTTATTTTAAAACATAGTTTAATTTATAATAAAATGTTAACATTATTTATATGAGGTGTTTTATTTTAGAGTACTGTAAAACCCTCTCATGTTGTTTATGGATTAAAGAAGTTTTTAGAGCTAGCTTTCTTACACAGAACTCAATTGTCCTCGCTCTCATCACTCAAACCATTAAACTCATCAAATAAACTGTCATCATCAAAGTTAATCTTCTCCATCTTTTCAATCATATCTTTGAAATGTGACATAATTTCTGGGGTGATTTCTCCATTCTCTTCTTGCTGTTTGTTAAAATACCTGAAAAATATACAAAAAATATTATATCAGAACACAAATAACAATGAATGTTAGCAACTGTTAAAATTAAAACTGTGTTGCAGAGCCAGTGCCCTCTTCCATAACAGAGTCACTTCATTTAGGCATTTTTTTTACGGAATTATATTGCATGATGATTTGATTATACAAACTTGGTGTCCAACTCAAGATTACTAATATAATTTTTGTGGTTCTATAGCGATTTAAAATACATAACTAGCCATTTATTTATACCTTAACATGGTACGACGTCTTCGTTCAGGTAGTCCTCTGAGCATTGATTTGATATCTATGGTTTCAGTCTGGGGATCATCTGTTGTCTCTTCATTCTGAAATATTAATTTTTGTTCATATTATTTTAGTCACTAGGATGTAAACGAGATGATATTGCATCTCGTTATAAAGTCAGGTGTCAGCTCTAGAGTCACTGACTTTTAACCATTGATTGAAGACTGTAGTATCAGGTACAATCATCGAAACCTGGTTTAAGGTAGACCTTAAAAAAAGTTTCTTAACTAGTCCTGCTTTTTATTATTATATCACTAGAGTATCATAACAGACTTGCCTCAACTTGTTTACAACACTTGGCACAAACGTTTTTAACTTTTGCACATTGACTGCATAGCATGTGGTATGCATGTTTTACCGTCTTCTGGTCACAGCCCACACATTTGCGAGGGGCTGTTAGGGGCTTATACTTTTTGTACTTGATTTTCCAGTCCAATATATCTTTACAACGTTTGCAAACCCCATTTATTTGAAGAGAGTTGAGCAATTTCGTTTTGTGGCTGGTGTCATGCAAATCATTTTTGAAAACAGTCCTGTTTTGATGTTTCTGTGGTCTATTTCTGTAGGCATTTCCTCTTGCAGTACTCATCTCTGATTGTAGTAACTAATCTCACAATTTGCACTGAAACTCTATGTAAATGTACTTAAAATCATTGGCTTCAAGAAGCTACACGGAACTTAATGAATAATAACCTATAATAAAATAAACACAAGCCCGCTGACTGTGACATGACACTTGACGTTTCGTAATATGTGGCTGTTCCGATTCACGTTTACGGCACCATTCATTTCTAGTTTTGGATCTAATGATAACGGGAAATGTTTCTAAAGGCTGACGGGATATTTAACGGGACAAAAACTAACTTCAGCTAAAATATGTCTATTACATTTTTAGTTCATGCCGTTTTGATTATATGCTATCGCTTAAACGTAATTGTAAAAACTCTTACTTTTTTATTGCCTGATGCTGTAATTAGCACGGTTGGAACACTGCAAAACTGATCTGCCATCAATTTCTGCAGCTTTTACAATGGCAACAGAGCACGTTACTGAAGTGACGACGATATTATAAATTTATGATTTTGACGATGATTCAAGGCTAATTAATAGGTTTACATTTTAATACCTAGATAAAGAAGTAGAGTAAGATTATTTGACATATTTTGTATTATTATTTTTAATACCGTTGGTACAGTCACTTAGGCTAACTTTGGCCCACATTTCGGAGAAATCAGATAAACTAATGTTCAAAATAATACGTTAGACACAAAAAAATACTTATTTTCATGGCTTTGAGTGACCTTCTTTTAGAAAATATAATTATTTACTGATCGTTTCTAGGAAAATAGTTCTGATAAATCCATTTAACCTCCGGGCCAAAGTTACATTGTGAGTTGGGCTTAGATTGGCCCGGGTCCCGATTGTAGGCTTTTTTTGCTTATTTTATGGAAATAAAGGAGTAGTGCTAAGTGCTAACATTAGCCTCTCTATTTACTTAGAAAAATACAGCTGAGACCCATAGACAATAAGTTCGTATGCCCTTGTTTTGTTTTTCGGTATTTTTGGGTAAATAAAATGTTACCGTACTAAAGTCGGCACTGCCATTTATGAAATCAAATATTTTGGTCATCAATCAGGAACTTACGTTTTTTACATATAATAATAACAACATAGCTAAAATATTAATAAAAAAACATCGATATAGTAAAACATTTGCTTAATACTACACATCATGATATCAAAGTTTGAAAACTTAGTCACCCCATTCCATAGCTAGGAAGTCATCTTCTATAGTAATATAGCCTTTCTTTCTTTGATGATTCGAGTCATTCAGCACTCTTATAATATTCGTATCATTCACTGAAGCAATTTGGACACTCCTAGGCCAAATCCAGCCCATTTCGGCCTTTTGCATCACAGAAACATTGTATTTTGGGTGGTTTGCTAGTACTATTCGTCCTGGGAACAATGTTCCTTCGTAATTAATTATACAAAAGCGATCCACAGCCAATATATATATTTTTATACATATATAGCCTATGACCTATGACAAAAAACAATATATTTATTCAATATAACATAATTTGGATGTATTTTTATCGAAATATGAGCAGAAAATAAATTTTCACAGCAACCCTTTTTAAAAGAATGACAATCACGCTAAGATTGGCCCGGGCTAAAGTTACCCTAACCGAATAATGATTATTTATTTACTCGATTTTAGGGCCATATCACTTCAATAAACGAACCAATTGTGTACATTTTTGATTGTGATCATAGATAGATGTAAAGCAGTTGATTCTAAATAACCTTACCCTCTCTATGTAATCAAGAAACAGAACAGCAGGTCACTTTTTGGTGCACTCGAAACTTGTCGCAAAATACTCTCAGTTTAAAAGACACTGTGACACTGTAAAATTCACAGATGTCAATATTTTAGCGGGCTAGGATCATTTACGAAGATACTTTCTACACGCTGTTCGCAAAGTTAGATTTAAACAAACTAAAGCGAAGGCAAAAAATAAATAAAAAACTGAAATGAGATTTTGGGCCAATGTTATATTGAAGGCTTAAGTTACGCAGATTGTGGTTACCTATAAATTAGATTATAATTAACCTGTGAAAAAATATATTACTTCAAAAATTTAATGGCTATTTTGTTGACGGATAAAAAATATATTTTTAACGGAAATATACAATAAACTTGGAGGATTTTTTATAAACTTAATAGGAACAATGTGCGTGAGCGTCTGTAAGCGTGAACCGGAACGCGGCCAAGTCGGCAAATTAACGATAACGACATCACGTTTGTAACGTTTGTCTCGAAGATGTCATTTGATTCTCTGGTTTTCTAAGTAGATAAGTGAGTTGTTTTGGTTTGTATTTGATTTTACCAATATAATACATTTAATTATTTGTAGACTAAATTATGACTGTATCTAATGGAACACTCATTAAAATAGCTGCATGGGGTGGTGTCATTATAAGTACAACTGGTTTTGTTTTACAAAATCGTTTAGTGGACAGAGCGAGGGGCTTTGATTATTATAAAGATGCGCTGAAAAAACTACGACATCATTCTGGTGCTGCGAATTTACTAGGGGAACCAATCAAGGATAGAGGTTTTAAACTAAGCGACACGGAAAGTAATTTTTCCGATGGACATAAGGCTAGATTCGCCGTGCCTGTATCGGGACCGAAGGATAGAGGAACCTATTATTTCTGGGCAGCGAGAGAAAATGATAAATGGAAATTGACTCGTGCTGAATTAGAATTGAAATCGAAACCAGATGCAAGATTAGTCATCTTGAAAGAAGACTGAATATTGACATAATTAGTGAGTGACTTAGGAAGAAAATCTTAGAGCATAATGTGTGTGCAAGAGCTTGCAACTGTTGGAAGACTTTAATAATAAATAATAATTTTATTTTTAGAATAGTTTGATAACATCTATATTTTCTCTTAACTGCCAGGTTTAGGGTATTATAATGGATCATTTCACTATGTAAAATCTTTACGAAATAAAGGGCTACTCAAACTGTTTATTACAATCAAAAATTTGTCATAAACTAAGTGTCCCTTAAAAGAAAACCATAACTCTGGTGCCGGTTATCCTTGGACAGGAAATGACAGATGACAACCCTACTTGTACTTGCGCAACAACTTTGCCATACTTTTAACTATATATAATGTTGTCTCAATAAATGCTTGATATGCTGGATCCTACATATTTAGATATTTTGTTCATTGATATGAATTGCTGGTGATTATTTTGTGTTTAAAACTATAATATAAATAGATATTTGTTGTATTTAACAATTATTTACAGGTAAAATATGAGCAACAGGTTTCAAATGTTTGTTGGCACGTCAAAAGAAAAGTTCTTCTATCACAACACCTTGCTTTGTTTAGTCAGTGCATTACAGGGCAAAAATATCACTGTGGATCTTCGAAATGATGCTTATGTCTGTGGACTTGTAGTCTCAGTTGATGGGTAAGCTTTATTAAAAGTGTGTTAAGAAACAAGACATATCTGCATTTTTTTGCTTCTAACTCGCACATAGTGCAAGCAGTTTTGAGACAAGCTATTTGGGATGAATTTATCAGTGACAAGTGTAGATTTGTTAAGATGACTGCTCTTTATGATGGTCCGTAGAGTTGAAAAAATTTAAGTTAATATTTATGATTATTTTGTAACACATATATCATTTTGTTTGTTTTAGCTACATGAATATTTCATTCTCAAATGCTATCTTTTGTGATCCACAAGGCAATGAATATGCTTTTGAAAATCTTTTTATACAATCAAGAAATATCAGATACATCCATATTCCTGAAGAGGTCAGTAAACTATAAGTTAAATTTTATATTAAGTTTTTCTATATGTATTTAAACTAAACACATTGATATACTTAATACTTACATACCTTTTGTCTCAGTGAGGGTCATAGTTAAGAGGATCTAATTTTGTTAAAACTGAATTACAACTCTTTATATCTCAGAATTACAATTTTCTTTGTGCGTTTAATGGATCAACAATAGGCAGAATCTTGTACATTTACTTGGGAAACATGGGCACAGAATGTGAGGTTCATTTGTTGATTGTAAGTTTTAGGGCACTGTTTTTTACCCAATTATATGTTTACAGATCTCCATGCTAGCTACAATAAGGCATCAACTTGGATATGATAAAGTTCACGAACCACCAAAGCCTGTCCAGAAATCTAGGAAGGCTAAAAAGGCACTCCGACAACATATGCAAACTGTTGCTATGTTAGATATGTAGAGTTAGATAGTGTTATGTAATAAATTGTTATATTGTACTTTTCTGTCTTCTTCATATTGTTATTTATTTTTTATAACCAGACAAAGCCAAGGGCTAGTTTATAAGTCACATTATTTCACTACAGTATAAAAAACTGTTCATAAACATAGTACTGCAACAAACCACTCACAGAAGTAATTGGGTGAGCAATAAGTTTTTTAAGTGCTAAGCAATAAAAATGCTATGAATACGCTGACATTCAGTTGATTGACTGATGAGTCAATCATACAATCCTTTCTGTCTATGTCAGTCGGTTTATTTTAATGTGGTAGGAACTGTCAAAGGTGGTTAGGTGATGAAAACATTTACAGGTTTGCTTAAAAATATTATTAGCGATTGATTACTTAAGCACCAATTGTACTTTTCCACTGAATTCTATTACCTGCCACACAGATAATGATATATATATATATAAAAGCTAATCAATATTTCTATAAATATATATACAAATGTCAAAGGGCTTAAATAAATCACATCTGTAATAATTATTTATTATTATTTTTATTAAATTAAATTTACTTATATTTTATTGATCCATTAACATTTTTATATGTTGCAATGCATCATAAGTAATTGTCATCCATCCCATTATCAATATACAATTTGTGAAAGAGATCAACATTTATTTTAGTCTAGGTTTTAAACATTTAAAATGAATTACGTACAAAACTATTTAATACCTATACATTTTGTGTACCTATTGATTAAACTATATTAGTTACATATAGCAGTCATAAAATGCTGGCATGGATGCTTGATTGAATAAAGCACCCATACAGACAAATTAAAAACTGGAAAGCACACTTCAAAAACTTAAATAATATACATACATTTGTAACATATTTATTTCAAAACAAAAAGTAAGGTTTTTTCACTAAGTCCGCGTTTAGTGACCCCTGTAATGGACAAAAGGATATTTTAATGCAGTAACAAAATAATGAAATTCTATTAAATGAACTACGCACCTTCTAAGTTTTACTACTAGTTTTACCTATGGAACTAATATATAATATATATAGCTTATGTGTATATATCAATATATATATAAAACTAGAGTTTTAGCATCAACATCAATATAATAAGTCAGTTTTAACATATAAAACTGACTTATTTGGCAAATACTGTTGCTATAGTAATCTTGCTTTCGCAAAACATTCGAGAAATACCACCAGTAACAAAATGTAATCTAAATAAATATTATTTGACATATATTATTTTGACAAATAAAGTGGGAATGATGCCTTTTATTTGAAATCAATAGATGTAATGAATATTATATGAAATGAAACTTAAAAATAATCAAACGATTTTACGCTATATACAATAATAATCACGTTACTATAGGTAACTAAAGACCGCACTTCCTTTGGGGCGCCTGAAACGATCAATTATTACTTAGCTTATACTTAATAAAACATCACAAAATTGAAATCTTACAAATAAAAATCAAGCATTTGTGCTGAGTTGAGAATAGGCCTGTCAAAAATTAAATGATTCCAGAAACTTTTTTTTTAATTATTTTGATATGGTTATCGACTGCTATAAGACTAAACAATTTTTAATTATGCCAAACAATTCGTCGTAGTCGTAGAACAAAGGCGGATCTGCAATACAGTAACTTTACAGTAGAGCACTTTAAAAATTTTTTGAATTAAAGTTGATGTGATATTTTGAAAGCGGCTTGTCCTATCATCGTCAAATTTGGATATGTAAAACTGTAATAAGATTTTCTATGATATTTAAGGTTGATTACAACAAAAACTAAATTTGAAAAATAAAAACAGCCGTCTTTGTTCTACGACTATGACGAATTATGTCTGATTGCTTTAATCAGTTCCAGCCGTGAAAGATCTATCGTCGTTAATCATCGTTTGTGAATCATCATTTTTATCTTTGACATGATCGGTTTTACCATCGTCTCTTGCATAAGTGTTAGGGGCGGACATGTACGAAGGCGAGGCGGGGTGCGCTCGACGAGACCCTAATCCCGGCTCGGGATAACCCGGAAAATAGAACTTGGACTTATCGCAATTATAATTATTCATCTTAACAGGCGGCCGGAACTGCACGTTGGGACTCAGTTGACCGTTCGACAACACTCCTTGATACAAACCTTGGGTGGAATAGGCCTGAACATAACTGTTTATAGCCAGATTTTTGAAGTCGTGCGGGGGCTGCGGCTTCAACGTACGGTTCTGGTGTACTTTGAAAGCTGCGTCGATCTGGTCATTCGCGAGGAACTTCTTTGGTGGATCGACGATGCCTAAAGCTACACTAGATTTTTGTACTTTGTGAACGATTACTATCTCTTTGTATCTGGAATGTTTGTCTGATCTGTGGTTAGGGGCGAACTTTAGCGGCCGTTGGAATATTTCCGAGTCCTTGTAGGGGATGAGTTGCGTGGTCGACTGCGGGTCGGGGCTTTGACTGCACAAGAAGTTGGACTGGTTGATGCTGGCGATGATGGACGTGGGGCTGGGCGACGATTGCGTCACACTCGGCCTTTGCACTACGTTCGGGTTTAGTGAACCTGTAATGGACAAAAGCATATTTTATTGCGGTAACTAAATAATGAACTACCCACCTTCTAAGCTTTACCAGTACCGTGCAAAACCAGGTTATTGCATATACTATCTATCTATCTATTCGAGTCACTGGTTCTAAAACCCTAACATCATACTGTGTGTGTGTATAATACCCTGTTTTATGCGAATAAAGTGATTTGATTTGATTCTCTCTCTATACTTTTTGGTAATGACATACATAAAATATAAATGAACACCCAAACACAGAACATCTATGTTCGCCACACGACTGTTTATCCTGGGCGGGAATCGAACCTGCGACCTAACGAACGAAGCTGTGCCAGTTAAATAAAAAAACAAAGCGTCAATAGTGTTCTCACCTTGAGGTTTGTACTTGGCCAGTTGCGCGTACACCTGCTTGATGCGCTCGATATTGACCTGCGAGGCCTTGGAGTGTTCCACTATGGGCATCGGATAGTCGCGACCGATGAGACACTTGGCGGCCTCCTGCACCGCCCCGGGCGCGTTCCACGGCTCGTGTATGTACCGCGTCGGCATGCTCTTCAGCGCCGGTATGTATCGCCTGTTAATATAGTCAAAGTCAAAGTCAAAAACTTTATTTCCATAGAATTCATAAAGAAATGGCTTGGAAACGTCAATATACAAAACATAAGGTCACGCGTACTTATCGATAAGTTTGACGCCTGTTCAAACCCTATCCGACCCTCCATGGGGGAAGAACAGACAAGAAACCCCTAATGGAGGGATTCCTTTTTTTTCGCGAGCACGATCCTTGTAACAATTGAGTACTTAGGTCTATGTTACATTTGTGACTTTACATTATGACTATACTTACTGATTATATACAGGTATGTATCGCCTGTTAATAAACTTACTGATTATATACAGGTATGTATCACCTGTTAATAAACTTACTAATTATATACACGTATGTGAAATTACAGGCACATGAGACATTCCACCTTCACGTCTCACATCTACGGGCGTATACGATGCGACTTGGGTCTTGTCATACTAGTATGGGAGGACCCAAGTTGCATCGGCTGTTATGGGCCGAGGTTACCACTTAACACCAGGTGGGCCGTCGGCTCGTTCCGTAAATGTATTACATAAAAAAAAAAGGTTTGTATCACCTGTTAATAAACTAAGTAATAATAATAATATTGGTGAACATTTCACACAGCGCCATCTAGCTCCAAAGTAAGCTAAGCTTAGCTTGTATCATGGGAACCAGACAACTGATACAATACTTAACTACTTTTTTTATTGTAAATACATACATATTAACACCAAAACACAGAACAAACATCTATGTTCTCACACAAATGTTTGTCCTGAGAATCGAACCCACGACCTACAGCGCAGAAGGTAGTACCAACCAACTGAGCTGCGAGGCCAAAAAAAAAATGGTAACAAACGGTGTGTACCTGATAAAATCACCATTAGGGTCTGTCTTCCGTCCGAACCGCACCGGACAATAGCAGTGGAAAAACTGTTGGAAGAACGACGAGCAGGAAAGCCACATCCACATACCAGCGTTGACAGACCAGTCCGCGTCAAGCAACAGTTCATCAAACACCTGACGAATACATTATTGTTATTTAAGTACAGCAAAGGGATACTAAATATTACTTCTGTTTTTAGAACTATGGCGACAAGAGTAATAATAATAATAATAATAAATATGGGTGGAAATTTCAGACAGCGCCATCTATATTAGAAATGTTAAACCAACTTCAATAATTATCACTTGTGTAAGGGAAGGAACTGGTTGTCGATATACAGCTAACGCTAGTTCGGAAACCAGGGCTATAACAAAATTGTATAATGTGGTTTACTCAAATAAAGTTTTTATTATTATTATTATCTAGCCCCAAAGTAAGCTAAGCATAGCTTGTATCATGGGAACCAGACAACTGTTTTTTTTTTTGTAAATGCATACATTTAGTACTATTGACACCCAGACACAGAACAAATATGTGTACTGCATGGGAATCGAACCCACGACCTACAGCGCTGAAGGCAGGGTTACTACCAACTGAGCTGTGAGGCCATTAATGGTTACCTTGATACCCTCCACCCAGGAGATCCACAGGTCGAGTCGCGTGAGGAGGCAAAGCCTAGTGCCCGCAGTATTGGTCGGAGTGAAGACTGGCTTCTTCAACATTGTGGGGTTTGTTCAGTGAGATTTCACCGTGAGTGAAACAAGAGCGGTGGTTACCTTCATTCCCTCCTCCCAGGAGATCCACAGGTCGCCGCGCGTGAGGAAGCAGGCGACCGCGTGCCGCGCGAGGTGGTGGATCCAACCCTCCTCCCGTAGCTGAATCATGATCGCGTCTATCCAAGGGAAACCGGTCTGACCCTGTAGTATTTACAATCATGTTTAATTATAATTGATAAAAAGCGGTAATTATTCTTATTTTAATTTTCAACAGGTTTGCGTTTGACCTGCGCCACAAAACGCCTTGATTCGGAGCTGGTTCTTAAGTGAGGGTTCCGTAAAACACCGTTAAGACCACGTGTAAATTGGTTTACCCCGTTAGAACCGGAATTTCCCAAACCTCCCAGTTAGCGAGCTCTAAGTCTTGAAGGAACCACCATGATTTTTCCAGACTCTTCGGCTTTGTCGTTTCATCCATTTTGTGGTGAGTGAGTGAGTGAGTTGTGTGTGTGAGTGACCTACTTGGCCACGTCGATGCCATTTGTATCGCAAGGGGTACTTACACTAGCCCATTTAGCGAGAGCTTCATGGTTCTTCTCCCAGGGTATCTGAACACAAATGGGATTCCCCTCCATTCGGTCGAAGTTAGGATTCCGCGTCGCTGCGCAGTAGAAAAACTCCCGCCATAGTATTTGGCCGTGAAGAGAGAGCGGGGGTCGAACTCTTTTCACCCTTTTATATAATTCCGTTAACTGATAGTAGAATAGACGAGTTGATAAGCAACCGAATCTGAAATAATACAAACATGCTTTAGTTAGTATCCTTTTATACTTAAGACCGATGTTAGCGAGACTATCAATCGCTACGATTTGGCGATTGCGACCTTTCATAAAAAATGAAATTACAGGCACATGATGCATTCAACCTACACGTACTTACTTACTGGCGCATACAATGCGACTTGGGTCTTGTCGTACCTAGTAGGGGAGGAGCCAAATTGCATCGATTGTTATGGGCCGAGGTTACCACTTAATACAAGGTGGGCCATCAGCTCGTTCCGTTACTGTATAACATAAAAAAAGCCTCCCGTGTCTTCCCTAAAATGTACCAACAACGTCGGAGAAACAGTACCAAACGTCTGTGACCATTGGTTATTGTTGTAAATCATCCATTGCTACTTGCACATAATGAGTGGCATATTGTGCCTTAAAATGGCAATGGATTATACGAACTAACCTGAGATAGTAACACAAGTTGGTTTGGCCGGGCAGATGGAAATTCGTGTCATTTTCGGGCATAATATGCCATCTATGAATTCAAAATGTACAGCCAGATTTCTATAGTGAAAACTTAGTACCTAATAGGAACTGACCCGAGATAGAGAAGCAAGCCCGGACTGGCTGGCCGGCAGTATCTATCGTGTTATTTTAGAAAAGAATCCCGCCCAAACGTTGAGTTAAAAATGACGCTCTAAATATACGGCCAGGGTTATGTTTGCGCGATATTTCGATAAGTCAAAGTGATACACTTCAAAGCAAAAGGAACTAACCTGAGATAGGGGGACAAGCCCGTTTGGCTGGCCAGCAGCGATTGAGGCGTCATTTTAGGTCGTCCAAAGGAGGCCACCCACGCCTTACGCTCCAGGTGGCGCTCCAGGCGCGCCAGGGCTTCGCTCTCGCCACCGATCCAAACAGGGGGCTTCAGATGATCTGTTTCAAAACCTACAATTGGGAAGCAAACCAAAATATATTCAAAATGTATGACAAAAGTTATAACATAAGATAACAATATGGGATACCTCAGAATATCAGCTCAAAATTCAGATCACTGACAATAAATAATTTTCATTACCAACATAAATTGTGTTTATAGTATTCATCCGGATAAAATAAAACAATAATATAAATGTACCACATACCTCCAATCTAATATGGCGTGTATGAATCAATACCGATAACATAATTTCGAAGATTTTTATCTAAAGGGCCGGCGGCGCGCGGGCGGCAATGGTAGTCTGTAAGTTTTCAGACGAAAAAACTCTTGAGTTACTTTAAGAAACTCCGCTTTATTGCATGATACAAAATTTATTTTACTAGTCCAAAGCACACAGCGTTCATATCAAAGCGCCTGCCAGATCTTAATCTTTTTTGAAAGGGGAAGTTTTTTATAACTGCTTCAGCAACCACCAAGTGAATTCATGCATATATATTGGTTTTCCTTCTTCATTTTTCTATCACACTGCCACAGAACTTGCCTTGATTGATCATCGTGTAAATGGAAACAACAGTTTCCCTTATCAGTTCCTTGTACCCCTAATCTGTGGGATCATTATTTTATGAACCTTTTTAGCGCACCAAGTTGCAGGTTATAATATTATTATTTAAGATGGTGAAACGACAAAAGCTTGAAGCGTAGTAACTCTATTATCAAGCGGCTAAAGCTAGCATCATTAATGTTAAGCTGTCAGATTTGATACACTTTAAAAAACGAACTTTACCGCATTAGTTGTAGATCTAATACGGCTCACGTTCGCTTTTTATTTCAGGCAACACAGTAAAACAGTTGTGTTAATGTTAAAATTACTAAGTACAAATACAGGGCCCACAGACACCTAAACCTAAAATAAATACACAATAAAAATATTATTTAAGAAATCTTTATTTATATTCCATTATTATATTCATTATATTTTTAATGAATTAGCACGTGTTAAAGACGTGTTACTCAAAGGCTTGCACGTGGTTACGGCAACGGCGCAAAACAATAATTCTTCCAGATCTTCATGAAATTCGACAGATCGGTTGGCACTCTCGACACAAAGGTCACTCACTTTGTGACTTGAGTCAAACTCCTCGACCCTCAGGTTGAAGTCGATTTTTGCCACGCGTTCAGTTATAGTGCGTAGCATTAGGTGCAGCACACGAGATACGTAGCATCGGATATAGCAGGCGAGATACGTAGCATCGGGTGTACACACGAGGCACACGTAGCATTGGATATAGCACGCGAGATACGTAGCATCGGGTTTAGCAAGCGTGATACGTAGCATCGGGTGTAGCACGCGAGATACGTAGCATTGGGTGTAGCACGCGAGATACGTAGCACCGGGTTTAGCAAGCGTGATACGTAGCATCGGGTTTAGCAAGCGTGATACGTAGCATCGGGTGTAGCACGCGAGATACGTAGCATCGGGTGTAGCACGCGAGATACATAGCATCGGGTTTAGGAAGCGTGATACGTAGCATCTGGTGTAGCACGCGAGACACATAGCATTGGATACAGCACGCGAGATACATAGCATCGGGTGTAGCACGCAAGCTACGTAGCATTGGGTGTAGCACGCGAGATACGTAGCATCGGGTGTAGCACGCCAAATACATAGCATCGGGTTTAGGAAGCGTGATACGTAGCATCTGGTGTAGCACGCGAGACACATAGCATTGGATATAGCACGCGAGATACATAGCATCGGGTGTAGCACGTGAGATACGTAGCATTGGGTGTAGCACGCGAGATACGTAGCATCGGGTTTAGCAAGCGTGATACGTAGCATCGGGTGTAGCACGCAAGATACGTAGCATTGGGTGTAGCACGCGAGATACGTAGCATCGGGTGTAGCACGCCAAATACATAGCATCGGGTTTAGGAAGCGTGATACGTAGCATCTGGTGTAGCACGCGAGACACATAGCATTGGATATAGCACGCGAGATACATAGCATCGGGTGTAGCACGTGAGATACGTAGCATCTGGTGTAGCACGCGAGATACGTAGCATCAAGTAGGTCAGGCACTCACCGAGCTCTTCCAGGGACGGCACTCCGAAGCGGTCGTCGTGGTCGTCGCCGACGGGCGTGCTGCACCCGTTGAGCGTCTGCGCACATATGGCCGGCTCGGCCGGCGGCGGGGACGGCATGCTCGCGATCAGCGCTTGGAACTGGTGGTACGTGAGCGGCGCCTTGCCACCGTTGCGTTCGATTATCCTGAAATTTTTGTTCTTATGAGCTAGTGGTCAACCTTGTTGATAGCTTTAGTAGTTAGATACCCAAGCTTAAAGTTGTGTACCTACTTTAAAATGTTGCACGCTGTAAAGAGGACTATGAAACAACCTATTATTAATTGGGCCTAGTTATGCAGAAAGCAGCCATGTGGCCAAAAATGAGTTATAAACGCGGCCATACTAATTTTGACATGACGGATTTTTTGCAAAGACAGTCACGTCGATATCTCTATTTTTCACGGAGATATGAGCCAATACAAGAATCAATACATTACCGAAGTAACCATCGATAGAAAAATGCTTATAACTCCGTTTGTACTTTTCCCCACATGGCTGTTTTCTGCATAACACGGTCCAATTATGGACTATATAACCTACCAATTTTGTACCAATTAATCTGAATGTAGCATTTCCGCATCCTTCGGACGCGCCATTACAATCGGCTTTTATCGAGCCCCGCAAAGGTAACTTACTTATCCAATTTGAACAGGGTGTGCGAAACCCGTGACACGACAGTAATGCCGACTTCGCGACACTTTGTCATGATGTTGTGGTCCCGCACTCTCCCGTACGGCTCTGGGTCCTCCTCGAAGGTCAGGGAAGTGGTGCCCCATTCTTTGAACAGTTTCGGCAGCGCATCTGCAGGCTGGCCGCGAACCACGAATAAACGTGAATTCAGTTTTCTTAGACTGGCGTCGAGGTCCTCGAGGCATTGGAGAAGGAATCTGGAATGGATGGTTCTTCATTGTAATCAGGATTTGAGTCCCAACTAGCAAGCCGGATTCGCACGGGTAGCAGTAAATATCTACGACAGGACGACTTATAACTATTGGTGAAAACTATATCTAATGCCTTCTGAGATTAGCTTATAAAGACAGATAGAACAATGCGGCGGGCATTTCGATTAATAATATGTAGTGAAAAGTTTAATTCATATAACAACAGTAGTCTAAATTAAGAGGAATTGCTGCGCACTTCGACTCTTACATTCGTAGTGGCGTGTTGAAATCTGAAGGTATTTGTGCAAATATTACAATGATTTCTGCTGCCGACAAGTGCATGAAAGGAGCCTCTTTGAGACGCACTGAAAACCCTTTCACCACACTGGTTCGACAGAAACATACTCGACGGAGTACCAAGTAGCTGCCGGTGAAGTTACAGTAAGTTCTTCCGACCTATTATTGTTCAGGGCCGTATTGTAAACAAATACGAATGAATGCATATTACCTAACTATACCTGACGCAAAACATATACTTACACAAATACATGCAGTAAAATTACACTGAACAATAATTCAGTTCAATTCATGGTGACGTCATTTGAAAAGCAGTTACCTAGGTATCGCAATAACTGGCTTCGTCACTACAATTTATAAACCTTCTTGAGACGCGATCTCGGGTTTCCATTAATTAATTAGGAGCTATTCGTGGACATACAATTTCTTGAAGTCTTTCAAATGAAAACTTCATATTGGAACCGAAGACCGACAGCGCGCGTATTGAGAAATTCCTCGAATTTCAATTAACCAGAAAGTTTCTATTTATTATTTTTATTTATAGATCAGTTCACGTCAGTGGCGGATTTACCAGCAGGCTAAGTAAGCTTGAGCCTAGGGCGGCAGATTTTAGGGGCGGCAAATTTGAGAACCGTTTTTTTTAGCCGTTTTACTTACTTTTTTTTTTAGACGGCTTGGTATATATGTATTCTAATGATTTAGAGACTGAATTAGTTCAAGAATGCATTCATTTTCAAAGCCACATTTATTTTGCAAGTATTTCGGTAAAACCAAATTCTGAATCATAAGAAAGTCTATCTTCGTTTCTTCGAAAACAGAATACACATAGCTGTATGTATGGCTTTATGTACTCCGGCGACAAATTGTTCAGGTGACAGAAGCTTTTCTGGTCTAAAAAGAGAGAAGAAAATTTTTTTTTTTTTTTATGTAATACATTTACGGAACGAGCCGACGGCCTACCTGGTGGTAAGTGGTAACCTCGGCCCATAACAGCCGATGCGACTTGGGTCCTCCCCAAGTCTTGTCATACCTAGACAAGACCCAAGTCGCATCGTATGCGCCCGTAAATGTGAGACGTGAAGGTGGAATGTCTCATGTGCCTGTAATTTCACCGGCAACCACACCTTTCAAACCGGAACACAGTAACGCGAATGCGTCACTGCTTGGCGGCAGAAAAGGGCATGGTGGCAGTACTTCCCCGGACGAACTTGGCGAGAGTTCTACTGCTCTTAAATTAAACGCTTTAGCTCTTTTGTGTATTTATAGAGTCTAAATTAATGAAAAAAATCACCTACGACGATATTATCGATGATTGTGACAACAAAAATCGTGCAAAAATGTATTGTAGGAATTTTTTTAAAGATAATTAAAATTATTATTTTTTAACTGTTTGTAAGCGTAATAAAGATTATTTAACTACGTTTACCGAATGTACAATATTGCGTGAGTGGCATACCCCGCCTTATTAGTCGTACATCATTGAGCTTTGTTTACCAATTACCTCAGAAACATACCCAAAAACTATTTCCTGTGCAATTTGAATCGAATTGTTGGATTTTAAAGATAATCTAGGAACTGACAATTTACAATTGTAGAGGTAAGGGCGGCAAAATTTCAATAGCCTAATACTTGGGAAATGTGTAAATCCGCGACTGGTTCACGTGGTACCTAAAACAAAATGTGAATTTATATTTTATCTTTAAGTGTAAAATAGTATTTTTTTCTAGATGCAAGATATCCTTTCCAACCATGCATTTTGATTACATTGCACGACATTATTAGTGGGCCATCGGCTCGTTTAGTAACTGCATCAATTCTATACTACAAATAAATACAATTGGAGTGTCTGTTTGTAATATTAAAATAACCGCTTTTACTAAGTGCATATGGATGTATACACGGCACATATACCAAAAACAACATTTTTTTAAAATTTTGTCTCTGTCTGTTTGTTCCGGCTAATCTCTGAAATGGCTGGACCAATTTTGACAGGAATTTCACTGGCAGATAGCTGATGTAACAAGGAGTAACTTAAGCTACTCTTCCGGGAGGTAAAATAAGGGTGCGTGATAAAACAGAGTTGCACGCGGACGAAGTCGCGGCCAACAGCTAGTAAAAATAAAAAAACTTAGAGCTTGAATAAAGAAATGAGGGGAACAAACCTCCACTTGTTGATTCCGACATTGGACGAGCTTGCGAACCACGGGTCGATGATGAAAACGCATCTAAAGGTGGCTGCGTCCACGAGCCCCTCTCTCAGGGAAGGGTTGTCGTGCAGCCGGAGGCCTTTTCTGAACCAGTGTACACTGTGCTTGGGTTTCACCGTAGGGGACAGCGGGGAGGGGAGAGGTGACGGGGGCGGGGGAGTGCGTACACTCGTCGCCGTCAGCGTTTCAGCGGCGGCAGACATCGCTTCACGTAATCACCCCCATATCTGTGGAGAGATTTGCGTTAATGTTATTCGTACAAAACAACAAATCAAAGGAAAAGTAACCTATGTTACTTCTTGTTACATCAGCTATCTGCCAGTGAAAGTCCCGTCAAAATCGGGCCAGCCATTTCAGAGATTAGCCGGAACAAACAGACAGACAAAAGTTTAAAAAAATGTTTTGGTATATGTACCGTGTATACATTCATATGCACTTAGTAAAAAGCGGTTATTTTAATATTACAAAAAGACACTCCAATTTTATTTATTTGTATAGATAGGTCCTTACACGCGAATGTCTAAATTCCTAACTCTATGGATCTCGTCCAGTAAATCTGTAACTGAAACGACCGATTGATTTTGTTCACGTTGTTCACGACGTGGAATTCTTTCGTGTTGGTCGCAGCGTGACAGGTCACATTGCTGCCACGGAAAAATATTCCACGAAATTTCGACACACAAAGCAAAGAAACCAATGAGATGCAGCCTCCAACAATTCTTTTGAAAGCAAAGGGCAAAACAAATTCTAAGAAATTAAAGTTTATCGAGAGTTTGTAAGGTGACGTGTAACTTTTTCAAAATAACTGTTTTTTGTATGTAAATCACTGTTGTTTTTTATAAGCTTTTATTTAATTTGCAATGTATGTAACTATGTTTGTTCGGGTGGAATCTTACAACTCAATTTTGAACCAGATATCTTCAACCAATTGAGCTGAAATTTTGTATACACGTTTAGTTTGGATTACAATGCATGGTTAGCTGTGTAACGTCATTCTAAATCCAACATGGCGGAATACCCAAGATGGCGGACTAGTTATTTTCAATGCACTCCTGCAATATGGGTATCAAATGAAAGGGCTTGCTGAGAATAACTCGAAAAATAAAGTGACGTCACTCTAAATCCAATAAAGCGGACTTCTAAAGATAGCGGATTAAGCTTTTTATGCTTTCCTCCAATATGGGTATCAAATGAAAGGGCTTGCTGAGAATACGAATGCGAATTAAACTCCGTTGCTCCAATCCATTAAAATCTTGTTTTTAAAAAAGTTTTTTTTATTATTATTTTGTTGTTCCATAGCCAAGTGCAATTAACGGAATGCTTTTAAATTCACCTGTATGTCTATCCATGTATCACCTTGCACTAAGACTATTTAGCCATACACGGATGAAATGAACGTGTTTCTATGCAGCAGTTATGAAAAGATCTCTTATGGTCGAAGAAGCTACATCAAGATAAGACAGAAAGCTATTATATAGAAGAGAATTGAAGAAAATCAAAACATGGCAGTGAGTAGAAATGGCTGATGGATAATTAATTGATTTTAAATTGATATAAAAAATAAAAAAAGGAGTCTGGCACAATACTAATCTAATATAATACCAATCGGAAGAGAATGCCCTATGCGCCCTGTAGGAAGAGGATATATGCAAATAAATGGACTAAAGTACAATTAAACTTTTGTGTCTGTAGTACGACACTGTGTAACCACAACTTTAGCTTTTGGCCCTAGCTGTGGAGATTCTGATAATCTGAAAGTGTATCAGGTGTCGTTACGGTGTTCTTGAATGGAGAGTTTAAAGTTTTTTTAATATGAAACAACCTAAATAATAATATTATTATATTATATTAAACATTTCAGACAAATCAACATCAATCAAAATGTCCATAGATAGTTTTACATTACATTAAATAAAAATTACAAAAATATGTCTAATAAAATAAATACAACAATGTCATCAAATATAAATTATAAATTATGTCTTTTTTTTCTGATAATCAATCTAAATGATTTGAGGTACAAGGTAAAGAAGGGTATGTGTATTTACTGGAAAAGGATCATTATAGACTAAAGCAAGCTCCCAGTGGCATAAGAAACTGAACAGTTTTGTTGGAGATGGGTTTTAATCAATTCAAACCTGAACTAATGTTTATTTCAGTATACATAGCAGATATTCAATTTATATTGGAATCATGAAAAGGAGAGAAAATCTGTGAAGTAACTTCAAGCAAAAATAAAATGAAAGACTAAGCAGAAGAAAACATTATTCTGGGGACGAAGGTCTGGCAGAGATTATACAATAGTACCTTAGGAGTACATTAAAATAAGGTTTCAAAGATCCATAGAAATTTGGGATGAGTGAATGTGTGTGATCCTGATGGAAGTGTGATTAAGCTTGTGAAACTGCAAGATGAGAAGTATATTCCATCAAGTGAATTGCAATACCGAGAGGTGATTGGCTCACTGATAGCTATCTAGTCAAGACTTGATACACAGTCAGTTATTTGAGCAGCTGTTTTGATCGAACACATTGAACACCTGCATAGCTTGCACTCAGGAATCCAGTGGAACCAAGATAAAGATAAGCTGGTTAGCTATCTGGATGCAGATAATGAAAACGTTGAGTGCAATGGGAAAATATTTACTGGTTTTAGTAACCGTAGGTGCAAGTGGTATATCGTGGGGAGTTGCAAGTAAACAACAATAACACTGTCCGATGATGAAGCTGATATGGCTCAATTAGAGGGACAGAGTCAGCATTCTTGACTGGACTTTTAATTGAGCTGCTGGAATTAAAGAAATTGTGCAACTATTTAATTGAAAATGCTGTTAATCCCACACATCTTTAAAAACCTAACTATGTATGTGAGACATATTAAGTAAATGTACAAGGGAGGAGGTAAGTATAAAATAAAATGAACTAAAAAAAATTTGATGTCTGCAGATGTTTTGATGAAAGGACTTTATATAGAGAAGTGTTTGAAGGAATGCAAGTTTGAAGATGAGTTGGACTGGATCTAATAGTTGAAGTGTGAAGGAGTTTTTTAGAGGTTTAAATCTGAGTGCCATACCAAACTCTTGATAGTAGTAGGTATTTATTACTATTTCATCATTTTAAATATTTTAGACTACATAGGTACATTTAACAGTTTATTACCTTTTTAAAGTAATATTAATATCATCGATAAATTAGCTCTCGATTTATTTTTCTATGTAAAGGACCCAAATCCCGAAAATAATAATTTATATTATTTGGAAGTATTCTTAATCTGACTTTTACTTATTACATAAAGATCCAAACTAGGCATAAGAAGTATTATTGTTTATAGAGATCGATCATGACTGTAGAGCATAGTATCTTTTATTATAAACTAAAACACAACTTACCAATAGATGAAGTATTAGAAGAAATTCAAAACTCCAAATTACTATTTTTGTTCCTGGAAAAACAGCTATATTCCCAAAATGTTCCTAGTATTTTTACCCAATGAAACACAAAAACGGCTTATCCACTATTTCACACTAAAGTTCTGGTATCACTTATCCTACACAATTACTAGGATTAGAACTTCTAGAACATTAAGAATGATTTTAATTACAGCACTGTTCCGCAGGAGGTAACTCAGATGTGGCGTACAAATGCGAACTACTGCTGAAACAGTCAGATAGAGCTATCCAAGTATCCACGCCGCATGCAACGTGACCACGAGCATGCAACGTGACCAATGTTTATTGTTTAAAAATTTATGTAATAAACATGGCCTTCCAGGGGAAGTTTCTCACAAGTATGAAACACTATTAATTGTGATCACTAATGAAAAAATCTAAAATATAGAGCACTAAACTGGCAAATACCGAAGGATAAAATAATTTCCGCATAATTAATTTACATGTTTATTTTTCAATCATGCCTCATTCCACTTCCATTCCACCATCATTTTTTTTTACTTATAATTTTATTATGGCTGGCTTTATTTTAGTGAAGCAGTTATCCCTTTCTAATATATTATCATGACCGCAAGTGAAAATAGAACAAATGACGTATTTAGTTGCTAATTTAGTAAGGTATGTACATTGTATAGATTGTCTTTCTAAGGGCCAAAGTTGGCATCACCGCGCTCATACAAACAGCTGACTTGAAATTGAAAGAAAGAATTTTTCTGATGTTTATATACAACGTTTAATTGTCAATGTCAAATCTAATTTCTATCTGGCAACATTGCGGTTGCCAAGTTCTTTCAGAAGTGACCGTCCTGCAAGTGTACGTAAATTATTCATTTTATTTTGAATCCATCATAATCTCAATGATTGTTGTGCATTTTAACATGCAAGCGATAAAATATGATATATCAAGAATATGTGGTTTTAACCGATGTCAAATTTTGTATCGGTATTTTGAATATTTCAGTGACGGGACGTAACCATGGGTCGGGTTATTCGTGCTCAACGTAAAGGTGCCGGTTCAGTTTTCGTTTCCCACACCAAGAAAAGGAAAGGAGCACCTAAACTCCGTTCCTTGGACTATGCAGAGCGTCATGGATACATTAAGGGAGTAGTAAAGGTAACTCCGAACTCTAACCTATACAGTCGTATTTAAAAACATTACCTGCACGTTGTATGTAAATACATTGTGTGATTTTTTAGTGAAGCAAATGCCAATTCTTCATTAGTGCTACGTAATTATATTGAGAGGTTACAGCGACAAATATATTTATTGTGTTTAGGACATCATCCACGATCCCGGTAGAGGTGCTCCCTTGGCCGTCGTGCACTTCCGCGATCCTTACAAGTTCAAGACCCGTAAAGAGCTCTTCATTGCCCCTGAGGGTCTGTACACTGGACAGTTTGTTTACTGCGGAAAGAAAGCCACTCTTGAAGTTGGTGAGTAAATGTTTTTGCTAAGTAATTCCAGCTAGATCAATCAACTGCATCCATTAAATAATATTAATATATAAGTACCTACATTCTTGCTAATACTGAAAGTATGTGTCTATATGTTAAAAGCGCAGATACTTCATTTTTTAAATATGTTCATGTTTGATCATATTTTTTTTAATGTGTTAATCGTTTTTGCCTCAAACACCATACTGATTAAAGTGAAATTGACAAGAGCCTCATCATCTGAGGATGAATATGCAATTGAAAATATAAAATTTATATAATCTGCTTACAAATCTAATGGTAGTGGGTTCAGTCCCTGGCTAGGGCAGATTGCATGTTGAGTGTTAAGTTTGTTCATAGGTCTTAGATATTTGTGTTGTTTTTGTCCATGTCACCTGTGACACAAGGAAGTCTTGTGTAGGAGCATGAGTGCAGTCATTTTATCAACAGACTTCTGCAAAACTAGTTACTCAATTTGGTTGTGTTATTTTAATGTTCTTAGCTCAGATCTTCATCATTTTTAAACTAATTTGGAATGTTATTTTTTTATTTGAAAGGATGTATATTCAGATTGTTCCCATAGAAATTTCATCAAAATCAGTTCAGTTCAGTTTTCGGTACAGTACTTTGATTTTTAATTCAAAATAACTAGAGGGAAATTTACTGTGCAATGTAATCTATACATCTATACAAATAAATAGAATTGGAGTGTCGACGAAGTTGCGGGCAACAGCTAGTTATATGAATATAAATTTATTCCATTACTTAATGTGTTGTTTTCAGGCAATGTGATGCCTGTCGGTGCCATGCCTGAAGGTACCATTGTGTGCAACTTGGAGGAGAAGATGGGTGACCGTGGCCGGCTTGCCCGTGCCTCCGGCAACTTTGCCACAGTCATTGGACACAACCCTGATGCCAAGCGTACCAGGGTGAAGCTTCCATCTGGCGCTAAGAAGGTTCTGCCCTCAAGCAACAGAGGGATGGTTGGTGAGTGAAAACTACATATATCAAAAAAAATTGAGATTCAATAATGTTAATTTAGTAAAAAAAAGTCTTATGTGACTGCAAATTCAATGGTTTTCTAATGCATATATATTATAAATTGATTACTTCTTGATGCAAGAAATTATTATATCAGTTTCCCAAAATTTGAGAGTGAACATAAATGCATTCATATTCCACATACATATACTACTTTGTAATGAAATTTTATTTTAACAATCTGCAATCTGCTAGTGAATTGGCTGTGTGGACAGAGTAAAATGTGATCAACCAACCAATCTTTTGCATTTAGATTTCATACCTACCTCTTTTTTCTTGAGTTCCTTACTTCAGACTTTAAAATAAATATATTTTGTAGGATATAACTTTCACTTCATTCTATTCTAGGCTTTTTATATGTGCATCCAATTTAAATACCCAAATCAGCCACTCCATTATCGAGATAACCTTATATATAAATTTTAAGCTACGCTAACTAAACCCAGCATAAAAAAAACTTTAAAACTTAAAATTCACTGGTTTCTGTATTATTTATTAGTATGTATTTAACATGATTCATGTAATATTTGTTTCCCAAATAACGCAAAATAATGTAATTAACTTAAACTTAACCTTAGCTTAGAATGATCCTCACTGTGATCACAAAAGCTGGATAAAAAGAGTTTTCAAAAGTTCCTTCTCATCATTTAAAAATATATATTCCAGGTATTGTTGCTGGTGGTGGTCGTATTGACAAGCCCATCCTGAAGGCTGGTCGTGCTTACCACAAGTACAAGGTTAAGCGTAACTGCTGGCCGTATGTACGAGGTGTTGCCATGAACCCTGTGGAGCATCCTCACGGTGGTGGTAACCATCAACACATCGGTGAGTTTATTTATTTATTGCTTTATTTTTTTAAAGAATAATTTACATAATTTGTATAGCCAGTAAACTATATTATAGTGTTTGCTATTTTCTTGATGAAGTAGGTAAACTGTTCATTCTGAACATAATTTCTTTCAGTTCACTATTTCAAAAGTGTTCCACAGAGTAAAATAGCACCAGTGACCTCTGGTTTCATCAGTAACTTCTGGCTATACAAGGTGACATTGTCACTAGTCAACAGATTGATAGGCATTAATCTGTATTTATATTTCAATTTCTTATTTTAGTTGTATGCACATATGTTTATGTTAAAATTCAGATTTTGTTATGTATAGTAATTGTAATGATATAATGCAAAAGAAAAATGTAACACCACAGCATCAATATCTATCTATCTATATTATAAATATCATAAATCTATATTATAAATGTGAAAGTGATATTGTTTGCTTTTTATGCTTTCACTCCTAAAACTAAAACTGGGATATGTTAGGAATAAGTAACAGAATATAACATATTTTTAATTTGTGTACGTCTGTTTCTTTCTCTATAATACTATAATATATATAATACGAAGAGGTTAAATAGAATTATTTTCCTATTTATATTGATTACAAAAAGCATGTACTATGTTTGATAATGATGTGCCTCATAGTATTCTATTCAACATACAATATCTCATTTTGGTCTGTAGACTATGATGTTTATCGTCAGTAGATGGTATGTAGTGATAATTTTATTTATAATGTTGTTCATTTCCAGGTAAGGCCTCGACTGTCAAGCGAGGAACATCCGCTGGTCGCAAGGTCGGTCTCATCGCCGCCCGCAGGACTGGAAGAATTCGTGGTGGCAAGACCGACACGAAGAAGGAAGCGTAAACTTATTCATATTCCTAATAAAAACTATAAAATCAATTTGGTTTTCTATTTGCCTTTTCAAAGGTAGAAAGTGTGGTGTGTTATAGACAAATGACAGAAGAATAGACAGGTGTGTATTCTATTTCATCTCATATTGTCAGTTTGCAAACCAGTACTGATTTTTCTACAAATTGTTTACAGATTTCCCTAATCCCCAACTTGATATGTTGTGAAAGTGGATAAATTCAGAATAGGCCGCTTTCTGCAGAATAATCCACATCATTACAACGGAACTTGAAATATGATGTCCAACAGCGGATAAAATATTGGTATGTAGTACAAAACATTCTACTTAATTTTGTCTGCATTTAATGGAAATGATGACTTTCACTTACCTACTCTGATAACTTATGATTACACTAGAGGCTCTTTCTGAAGTTATTTCCTTTAATTTTATGTGAATGTATTGTGTACAGTTTAAACTAAATACATGTGATAATTTCAGGTGACAGTGCTGGAAGAATAAGTGATGAGCAGAGAAAATTGCAAACAGCTCAAGCATTTAGTGTAAGTTAATAACTAATAGTAATATCGCTCAAGATTGAACCTGTTTTGACACCAAAAATAAAAAACACATGACAAACCACCTATAATAAATAATAATAATAAATGTCGGTGGCTTTTTTGTTGTAAATACATTCTTATTAACATCCAGATGTGTCTGGAATAAACATCTATGTTTGTCACAAAATGTTTGGTCTGTGTGGGAATCGAACCCACGACCTACAGTGCAGAAGGCAGAGTTACTACCAACTGAACTGCGATGCCAGGCAAATGTATTCGCCATTCTATTATGTAGTGACTGTGTTTAAAATTTTATATTCCATTACAGATGTTATGGAATTAATTTAAAGGCAGATATTTGATACTTTGAATATATCGTTAGAATACTTTGGGCTTTCCCCACCCAATAAAAAAAAGATATATTTATTCAGTTCAAATAGAGAGAAATCCAGCTATCGATTTAAGTAACCATATAGTAGCATCCGAATATAATATGATGACTTTCACTTACCTACTCTGATCATCTATGATTACACAAGAGGCTCTTTCTGAAGTTTATTACATTGCATTTTACCTGAATCTATTATGTACAGCTTAGTAAACATAATGATTTATTTCAGGTTGCAATGCTGTTGGTGCTGAAATCAGTTGACAGAGAGACCAGGGAAAGCGGCAACCAGCTCAGGATATTTTAGTAAGTGATAGAACTCAATTTATATCAGTGTCACACCTAAATAAAAAAATATATTTGTTTATTAGATTTATGAAGAAGAAAATGAATAAATAAATATTGGTGGACATTTCTCACAGCGCCATCTAGCCCCAAAGTAAGCTAAGCATAGCTTGTATCCTGGGAACCAGACAACTGATATAATACTTATATACTTTTCTTTTGTAAATACATATTCAACACCTAGACAGAACAAACACCTATGCTCGTCACACAAATGGTCGTACTGGGTGGGAATCGAACCCACGACCTACAGCGCAGAAGGCAGGGTTACTACTAACTGAGCTGTGAGGCCAGTCAATATAATGAAGGTTTTTTAAATTTGTAATAATGTTTCTTCTACTGTCATGTTTCTAAACAGGCTAATTGAATATGATGACTCTCACTTACCTACTCTGATCACCTATGATTACACAAGAGGCTCTTTCTGACAATAATATTTACTGTGTTTCAAAGTGTTCGAAATATTATGTCACTAATTAATTCATTTTACGTTTTATAGGCGTTGCTGTTGCTGCAGCCGAGCAGTTGGTGATCCCGAATCAGAATAGATAAGGAAAATTTCTGGATGTAAATATGTATTATATATCAATAAAACGTTTAAAAATAACGGTTAAAGTTTTTATTTATTGTCCATTACCAAATACATAATGTACAAACCACGTACCACGTATTTTATAACATCATGTTAAAGATCATTAGTACCCTCACTTTGTACCCTGGAGTACAAGCGATACAAGGTCTTATTTGTGGATTTAAAACTGGAACTATTCTCTGCATCTGAAATAACTTATACTACAGAGCCCTGCCTCAGAGGTGTATGGAAAGACAGTCAAATAGCAATTTGTGTTTGGATTTGGCTATATCTCTCATGATAGGAAGATATCGAAAAAATGTGAGCCGTCACGGGACGCCTGGCAGATGTGAAACATCGACATTATTTTGTAAAAGTAAAATGCAACCATCGACCTCATACCCAGTAGACACCTATTAAAGGGCGAACTGTTATAATATACATATGTTAATAAAATAACAAACGTAAGCCGAAAAGTGCATTACTGCACTTTTCAGCCAGACGCATAAAATAGTGAGTCGGGCAGTCGGTCCTAAATCATAGTTGGAGCCACACGTTCTCTATCCATTTCAAAATCCATTTTGCAAGTTCTTTTTTATTTAATTGTACCAATTTTCTATTTCCATTTTCTAACCAATAAATTTAGAGAAAAGTTTTAGTCTTTTTTTTAAAAAGACTCCCACCGTTTCCTGTATAACATTGGTGGCAGCTTAGGGGATTTTGGAAAATCCCTCGGAATACGTCTCCGTCGAATTCGCGAAAAATCGCGGAAAGTCCGGAAAACTGCGTGAAAAGTGCGTGAAAGTGAAAGTTATACTATATCTGTTTGTGCATAAATCACTTAAAATCATAGTGAAGTGTAAATAAGTGAATTCAAGTGCTAAATTCCAGTGCTCGCTAATAAACTCCAGTTTAATAAGCTCGCATAGGACTTGCGATGCTTATCGCGTTACTCGTCGTCGCCGGACAGTGAGTAGTCTAAACATCCTGTACTATCGCCGAGGTGTTTTACTATGTCGAAACCGAAGCAGAGCAAAGACGAAATTAAATTGTCTGTAGATTTATCGTCAGACCCGGGTGAAATTAAATCACCCGTACCATCACCAGCAGTGTCAGCCAAATCCTCTGTTCCTTTACCAGAGATGGATTTGAACATTTTATTTAAATTCATCAGCCCTTACGACGGCACTAGAGAAACATTAAACTCATTTATTGTGAATTGTGACAATGTGAATGAACTGGCCACGACCCAGCAGAGGCCGATTATATTTAAATATATCCTTAGTCAGTTAAAGGGAAAAGCGGAGGTTGCTTGCTCTATAAAAGAGTTCACGAACTGGGAACAATTAAAAACATTTCTAAAAACCCAATTTTGCGAGCGCAAGCACTATTCTCATTTGTTGACGGAACTTCAAGAGAGCAAACAAGGCCCGCAAGAGGGTGTGAGTCAATACTCCCTCAAAATAGAAACCTGTCTCTCACAATTGTTAACTGAAATTTCAATTTCAACTTCAAAGGCCAAAGAAGTGCCTGGCCGCACTGCGGCAATGGAAGACTTAGCTCTTCACCATTTCACTGTCGGGTTGCACCCAAGAATCTCAACAATTGTTAGAAGCAGGTGCCCTCGAAATCTAAATGAAGCAATCAACCTTGCTATTTCAGAGGAACGCATCCAGCAAACTATGTATAAACGCCCTACTTCCGAAGGTAGGTTTTCTAAACCAAAACCAAATATGCAATTTCGTAATGCAAATGTACCGCAGAGCCGATTTCCAAATCAGAATGCTTATAATAATAATAATAATGACCCAATTATTTGCCGATATTGCAAGGCCCCTGGTCATTCAATTGAAAACTGCAGGAAACGCGAGTACAATAATAATAATCGCGCCCGCAACTTTGATAGACCTTCCACTTCCGGTTACCGGCCACCTCAGCAACGCGTTACCTTTGTTGAAGAGCCTCAAAATGAAAATGATTGCTACGATGATGATGAGGACACAAAAAACGATTAAGTGTCTCGTATCGGTGTCATACGAGACACCGTCCTATTAAAAATCTTGACACCAAATCCACTGCATCTTCTAAATCAATGAATACTAAATCCACTGTGTCTTCAACATTAAAATCTACTAAATCTGTAGCTACTATATCCACTGTGTCACCTATAAACGCTAAGTGCATTGCAAAGTCTGCTGTGCCCGCTGTGTCCGCGAAGTCCACTACATCCGCCGTACCTACCAAATCCAGATTTATTAAACCTTCTATACCCATTATATCTCTTAAATCAAAACGTACCAAATCCACTGTATCCACTGCATCCGCTGTATCCGCTGTATCCTCTGCATCCGCTGTATCCACCGCATCCACTGTACCCTCTAAATCAAAACGTACCAAATCCACTGTATCCACTGCATCCGCTGTATCCGCTGTATCCTCTGCATCCGCTGTATCCACCGCATCCACTGTACCCTCTAAATCAACACGTACCAAATCATATGCATCCGCTGTATCTGCTAAATCGAATCACACCGAATTCACTGTATCCGCTGTACCCTCTGCATCCTCTAAATCCACACGTACCAAATCCATTGTATCCACTGCATCCACTGTACCTCCTAAATCAATACATACCAAACCCTCTGTATCCGCTGCATCCGCTGTACCTTCTAAATCAATACATACCAAATCCACCGTATCCGCTGCATCCGCTATACCCTCTAAACCAACATATACCAAATCCACTGTATCCGCCTTACCTTCTAAATCGATTCTTACCAAATCCATTGTATCCACTGCATCCACTGTACCTCCTAAATCAATACATACCAAACCCTCTGTATCCGCTGCATCCGCTGTACCTTCTAAATCAATACATACCAAATCCACCGTATCCGCTGCATCCGCTATACCCTCTAAACCAACATATACCAAATCCACTGTATCCGCCTTACCTTCTAAATCGATTCTTACCAAATCCATTGTATCCACTACACCCGCTGAATTTTTTGAATCAATAGCCAACAAACCCTCAATATCCGCAATACCCACTGAATCCGCTACACCTGAAAGTAAAATATTTGAAATAACCACTGATCCTACTAAAGTCTTACTCCCACATGTCCTGATTAACACTGCAGTTTCAGAATTTCCGCTGTCTCTATTAGTCGATTCAGGCTCAGCAGTAAGCTTAATTAAATCATCCTGCATTCAGAAGTTCCCCAAACTTATCAAAGAAAAAATAAGTCTGAAAGGTATAGAGTCAGGACGGAACTCAACAAAAACTCTAGGGCACTTCCAGTTGAAAATGCTAATCGCTGATTCTCCCCAGAAGACCATCAGTCATAAATTCCATGTGGTCAATGATATCAATCTTCCATATGATGGTATAATAGGAACTGACATGCTAAACGCTTTTGGGTGTAATATTAACTATACTACTAATAAACTGCAACTACGAAAACTTCTAATTCCTCTTCAGTTTTATGATCCCATCTATTCTATCCCGGCCAGATCCGAAATGATGATTGAATGTTCCATTTCTAATCCAGAAATTAAAGAAGGCCTTCTCTTAGACCAGTTCCAATATAAAGACATCCTTATTGCTAACTGTTTAGTCAAAGTTAAAACAAATAACAGGATAAACATAACTGTTGTAAATGTCTCTGAGTCTCCTATATCATTGAATTCAAATTTAAATCTAACTCTGATCCCAATCGAACATGGGTTCTTAGCGAGTTGTGAATCACCAGATTCACAGAAAATTTATGCACTCAACACTTTTGAGTCTCATAGCTCTTATCGACGCACCCAAGAGGTTCTTAATCAGCTAAGAACATCTCATTTAAATCCTGAAGAAGCTAACGCTCTCTCCCAAATCTGTTCCAACTTCTCAGACATATTTCACCTGCCTGGTGAACCACTGACTTCCACAAGTGCACTACAACACGAAATCAAGACTACAACAGATGAACCAATACATGCTAAATCATACAGGTTCCCTGAATGCCATAAGCAAGAAGTCGATAATCAAATCGAAAAGATGTTAAAAGACGATATTATTAAGCCATCCATGTCTCCTTGGTCTGCTCCCATTTGGGTCGTCCCAAAGAAACTTGATGCCTCTGGGCAACGCAAATGGAGAGTAGTGATCGACTACAGGAAACTCAATGATATCACTATTGGCGATTCATATCCCATTCCTAATATCAACGAAATCTTAGACCAACTTGGGAAATCAAAATACTTCTCCACTTTGGATCTCGCTTCCGGTTTTCATCAGATAGAAATGTCTGCTCACGATGCATCGAAAACGGCATTCAGTGTTCCTCAAGGGCACTACGAATTTAAGCGTATGCCTTTCGGGCTTAAAAACGCCCCTTCTACATTCCAACGACTCATGAATTCTGTCCTCTCAGGATTGCAAGGCTTCCGGTGTTTTGTTTATCTTGATGACATTGTTATATACTCCTATGACCTCCCCCAACACATTCAAAACCTAGAAATGGTTTTTGAACGGCTAAGACGATTCAATCTCAAGTTGCAGCCAGATAAATGTGAGTTTCTCCGAAAGGAAGTATCCTATTTGGGTCATCAAATCACCGATGAAGGTGTCAAGCCTGATCCAGCTAAAATTCAAGCTGTTTCTGATTTTCCACTTCCTAAAACACCAAAGGATGTTAAATCTTTTCTAGGTCTTATGTCTTATTACAGAAAATTCATACCCGACTTCTCAAAGGTAGCGAAACCTTTGACGTCTTTACTCAAGAAAGACGCTCCGTTTATCTGGCAAAATGAACAACAGCTTGCATTCGAAACTCTAAAACACTGTCTCATCTCTCCTCCACTTCTTATATATCCTGATTTTTCAAAACCATTTACACTCACTTGTGACGCCTCCAACTATGCAGTTAGTGCAATCCTATCCCAAGGAAGTCCTGGAAAAGAAAAACCAATCGCATTTGCATCTCGTACTTTAAATAAAAGTGAAATCAACTACAATGTTACAGAAAAGGAATTACTAGCTATCTTGTTCGGCTGCAAAACCTTTCGACCATATATATATGGCAGGAAATTTTTAATCATCACTGATCACAATCCACTGAGGTGGCTATTCAAACATAAAGATCCTTCGAGTAAATTGCAAAGGTGGAGATTAAAACTCGAAGAATACGATTACGAGATAATTTATAAAAAAGGTAAACTCAATTCTGCAGCAGATGCTTTATCTCGTTACCCAACCGACACCCAAAATAAACACACGAACGTCTGTAATTTAATCTCTGACTCCATCCCAGTTCTACCAGTGTCAAATCCTACTAGTCCTACGAAATTACCAAATTCTACTAATCCTACTATTTCACTTCCACAACCAAATACAAATCCTCTTGATATTCAACTTCCTTCCAGTCCTTTCAATCCCAACGATTATAACTTACCTTCCCTCGATCCTCTCCAAGAAATCGATTTTCTTCCCAATTCGCCTTTCAATCCTGAAATTGAACAAATTGACATTAGTCCTACCCCTATGATCCCAGAGCCTACTATTTTTTGAAAGAAATTTACAAAACCTACCTGTTGAAGCACCTATCAACTTACCAAGTCCGGAAACTCGTGAGAATACTTATTCAGAATTTCTTAAAGCAATGGCCAATAAAAATTATACTAGCAATACGAAAATACATGAATATACAAACCCCCTACTGTCCTCTGACTCGAAAATTATCATTGTTCCAACGTCCGTTGATTTAGATGAAGCCAACCCTTACATAGAAGAAGTTCTTAGTAATCAAACTGACGTAGCTGAATTCCTAGAAAAAGAAAGAGTTCTGCATTCCTTTCTAAACCTGAATACAAAAGATAAATCATATTATTTCCTCTTTACCAAAGTACATCACTTCGACACCCTGCAATACCCCGAATTATTCGAATCATTAAAAACACTCAGAAACGAACTTCTCATTGGATGTGACGAAACTCCTAATGAAATTGCTATATCAGATTTTAATGATCCATTTGTTAAACTGTCATATACAAAAGTTTTCAATATTCTAGCTTTTCTATTCCATAATACCAATATTACTATAAACATTTATAGAAATTCTATGATATTCCCAGTTCCAAGTGAAATTCCTAAAATATTAAAAGAAAATCATGACTTACCCATTGCCGGTCACGTTGGCACGTCCAGAATGTACAGCCGCCTTAAGGAGAGGTATCACTGGAAAAATATGAGAACAGATATAGAAAATTATGTAAAGAAATGTCCCCAGTGCCAAGCCAATAAAGCTTTACGTCAAATCAATAGAGCTCCAATGCAAATAACATCTACTTCTACCGCACCTTTTGAACGCATTAGCCTTGACCTCGTAGGTCCTCTCCCTGAAGCTGGCCAAACTAATCTTAAATTTATACTCACCTTGCAAGACGATTTGACGAAATTCTCTGCTGCTTATCCCATTTCCAACGCCTCAGCTGAAGAGAGCTGTGAATGTCTTATCCATTTTATTTCACTATTTGGAATTCCGAAAATAATACTCACCGATCAGGGAACCAATTTTACAGCAGATTTATTCAAAAAAACTTGTGAATTCCTAAAAATTAAGCAACTATGGTCCTCGCCGTATCACCCTCAAACACAAGGCGCTTTAGAAAGAAGCCATTCGACTCTAAAAGAATACCTAAAATCGTATGTCAACCAAAATCAAAGCGATTGGCATAAATATGTATATACAGCAATTTTAGCATACAATACTAACGTCCATACTACCACAAAATTCACACCTTACGAACTCCTCTTCGGCCACAAGCCCTATCTCCCCGATTCTATATACGAAATTAATCCTTCAGGAACTTACCATGAATACATTAAAATGCTTAATCATCGCCTTAAACTATCTCGAGAAAAAGCTCTCGAAAATATTTCGAAATCTAAAGAAAATTCAAAAAATTATTACGACCAAAGATCTCGTCCTGTCACGTATAAGGTAGGTGATATGGTGTTCCTTAAAAATCATTTACGATTACGTAAAGCACTATCACCGGTATGGAAAGGGCCCTACAAAGTCGTAAAAATCCATGGTAATCACACACTTTCCCTTCTTATAAATCGAAGACATGTTACTCATCACTATGATGAGGTTAAACTAGCTGAAACGAGTTAAGGTAGTCATCCCTAGGTCCTTAGACCTAGTCAGTTCTCTACGTGAGTAGTCAATACTACCTATATTAATATAAGTTAATAGTTATGTAAAAGTAAATTCGTATGTTTTCTTGCAGCCTGGCTGTCCTATGTCAGGGTGTTTCATGGAACCAAGACCTCACTACCATAGAACAAATCACGGAAAGCCCTGGTATCTATTTTAACCCTTCAGGATCAGTTAAACTAATTAACGATTACCTACATATTCTGATCCCAATAGATATAGATTACATAAAACCACACATGAATAATATAAAAAACGCACTCCATTCGGCTCAATACTTATGCACCAAAAGCAACGCAATCGATGATATAGAATGCCAGAACGCCTTCCTACCTCTTGTTTCCATATATGAAGACATTTCAAATGATTATTACTCAATTTCCCATCTTATATCTAATAAATCAAAAAGATCTGCATGGTTTCCTGGAATAGGTACAGTGTTAAAACATATAGTAGGCACAATGGACGAAGATGACGCAGACAGATATGATAGAGCTCTTCAACTTCTAAAAGAAAACAATCAGAAATTATTGGAACTAGTAAAAGATGGCATTTTGATTTCGAAGACGGCTATTGCTAATTTTAACGAATCAATTATTACAATAAACAAAAATGAAAAGCAACTAAATATGATGTTAGAAAATCTATCTTCGCATGTCGACAATTTAACAGTAGTCACAAATTCTTTGTTATTTAAATCCACCATGCACGAAATGTTCAGTGTTCTACAATCAAGTATGTTAAGCCTGTCATATAAATTAGAAGACATAGTCAACTCAATCCTGTTTGCAAAAACTAATACATTACATCCTTCCGTTATAACACCGAAAGATTTGTATTACGAATTGGTCAACTATGTGAAACACCTACCTAAATATTCAGAATTTGTCATAGGCTTAGAAATAGACAACATTAACATTTTTATTAGTACTACGGAAATTATAACGTATATCTTAGATAATAAATTAGTATTTACCTTAAAGATTCCTTTAGTCTCTATAAGTAATTTTAATTTGTATAGAAACATTCCTATTCCGGTACCTCATAATGTGACAATGTTTAAATCTTTTGCTCTGATTATACCGTCAGCTTCTTACGTGGCCCTGAATCAAGATAAATCTAAATATATTACACTTAATGACTTATCAAATTGTGAAACCATCAATGAGAATACTCACCTATGTAAACAGTTAAATGAATTTGATGTTCAAGATTACCCAATTTGTGAAACAGAAATTTTGACAAAAATTGTAACTTCATTACCGAAGCAATGTGAAACTAAATTTTTATATGGTCATGTTAATCTTTGGCAATCTTTAGATGACAACCAGTGGGTATTTGTCCACACAGAGGCCACTAAACTAAATGTCGAATGTAATAACGAAATTTCAGAACATACTATTTTTGGAACCGGAATTTTAACTTTAAGAGCAAACTGTACTGGCTATTGTAAGAATGTGAAACTTATCACTAAAAGGCGTCTTAATTATAAGTTCAATCATTTTCATTCGGATTTTAACTTAATTAATGACTCATGTTGTAATGTCTCAAAATTTAAGGAACTTAACTATAGTAAACTTCATATAAAGATCCCAAATCTAGATATCAGTAGTTTGAACCAAATAAATAGTAAAACTGAAGATGTGTTAAAAACCATTCAAAACATTAAATTGGAAAACGAGTCCATTCCGATACTTACGTCACATTCAATTGTTACATACATATTCATTTTATTTTTTGTAATGTTTATTTTATACTTCTTTTGTAATAGAAAATGCGTGGCTTTTTATCAAAAGTTTAGACCCAAGGTTAAATCAGAAAATACAAATGCTGTCCCTGAAAATATTCAGTTAAGTCGTATTTCAATCAGCGATGAGGAACCACGAATTAGAGTTCACTGAAAACTTCACAAAAGTGGAAGTTTTCACTTAAACGGGGGGCTGTTATAATATACATATGTTAATAAAATAACAAACGTAAGCCGAAAAGTGCATTACTGCACTTTTCAGCCAGACGCATAAAATAGTGAGTCGGGCAGTCGGTCCTAAATCATAGTTGGAGCCACACGTTCTCTATCCATTTCAAAATCCATTTTGCAAGTTCTTTTTTATTTAATTGTACCAATTTTCTATTTCCATTTTCTAACCAATAAATTTAGAGAAAAGTTTTAGTCTTTTTTTTAAAAAGACTCCCACCGTTTCCTGTATAACAGAACGCTTTCAGACAACACATTAGTAAAATAGATCTTATACGAATCCACGCCCTCAAACGCTCGTTCAGTAGTGACCAGATCGGTGACTCGTCACTATCTCTGCGCTCGCTTACTAACATCAATTATCCTTGGTGCAATGGCTCCTTGTAGCATATAATGGTATGGCAAACACAGCAAAACCGATGGAATAACATTTCACAGGTATTTACCTGTTTTTATTTCTTATTTAAATAGAATAAAATGTGTAAATTCATTTTATTTTGGCGGAGTTCATCTTTAATTGGTTGTTGGTCGATGGCGCCAGCAGTACATCCCTTTCTTTCATAATCAATTTTATATTTAATTCTCTTTCTTTGATAAGGTAGTGATGTGCCGTTCCGGGCTGGGTAGGGATCAGAATATCGTTATCGATTCAATTACAGAACTAATTATAATGAATTCTGTTAAAAATGATATTTAACGTTACATTGCTACATGTAAAGTAAATCTAAATGTTTATAAATTACAAAAGTTTAAAAAACTTCGTACATTTCGTTGCTTATAATATTTTATATTTTAATATAGCTATTTTTCGTTTACTACTAACTTGATTTAATTAAAATTTTTGTAGATATTTAAAAAAAAATTATCGGGCGTTTTGGATTAGATTTGTAATGGCGTATCTTCTACTATCTCGTATCTTTAGTAAAAATAATTTTGCGCCCTAATATTTCAGGTACCCTAAATTTGTTGAATTAAAAGAAAAATGGATCAAACCTACCAGGCGGGAAATTTGGTTCCCATTAGAATATAGCGTTATTGCTCCCAGCATTTTACTAAATTTTTCATTTTTTTAAAAAATGAAAAATCTGAATGTAACGTACTTACATCTCAATTCAATATACTTAAGACTATTATTATATGTATTTACACCATAATATTCGTGTTAGATACTTTTTAGTAAACAGATAGGTATACCTTGTTACAACTTACAAGTATCGATAATGAATTACATAGAAACTAAGTACCCCATCACTAATAATGTTTATGATTTGTCGTAACCTTGAACGGACCAATTAGCGCTCAAAAAAGTTAACAATTCGTACAGATGCTGGCAAACAGATTTAAAAATGACATTCGATGCGCAGAACTCATTTTTCCCACTTCGCCAACTCATGATCAATTTATTTGCCGGCAATATAACAATATTTTCTCAACGTAAATCTAGGTGGGTGCCAAAACCGTCGTAACAGTAAACTTGATAAGAAACAGACATGATAAGTAGTAGGTATTGAGTTACAAAAACCGATTTGGACGTACCTATAATAACAATATTGTAAATTTAGGATGAAGTACCTAGGTAATATCCAATTCTAAAAATGTTTACGCTCATAGGAAACTACATTATCCTTGAACGCTATACACTATTTTTTTATTCTGATAAAGATAAGTTCCAGCCCTAAATAGGTACTTTAACGCTACCCGTGCGAAGCCAGGACGGGCCGCTAGTCTACATTAATATTACGAGATGAAGTTTGTAGGGGTAAACATGGAAACTAATCAACCGATTTCAAAAATTCTTTCCCCGAATGGACCGATCAGGGTTGACAGGGGTTGGGGTGATTCACCTTTTTAAATAAAAATTTAGCAATGAAGTCTACGAAGAAACGGCCGAGCGAATGAGTTTCTTACGGTAACAGATATTATACGAATGCTTTCTATAGAAAAGTTGTAGAACTTAAAAATACCTTTAAAAAGTCCGCGACGCCATTATATCTGTATTTGTTTCTGTTAAGTTTAATTCAAAACTTGATAAAATTTGACTAAACCACGTAGCTAGGTACTCTTATAGACAATTTGTATTCCATGCGGGCGATTGGTAATAATAAAATAAGTAAAACCGATATAGTAATCTGTCAACGTAACCAAGGCAAGGACAACCATTCGCAACTTGCACTTATTATTTGAATGGGTTATTATGATAATAATCCATAGTGTTTTTATTCTTCTAGAACTAATGACTAGGCAAAAGAAGAACATAATTAATTGTCTAGCTTTTTATTCTTATGTAATAAATAGTTTAGAAGTTATCTCCTCTACAACATGTCTATTATTTAAAAAGATTCATTCTTATTAGTAACTGCAATACCATCAATGCTAAACTCTGAAATGTCCAATTCACTATCATCTTTTTCAGTTACTTTCCTGGGCTTCACAAACGCCTTGTGGTTCACAGCCGGAATGGCGTCAGAGTCGTCTAGTATCGAGCTGCCTAAGCTGGTATTACTGCCGCCCGTGCTTGGAGCTCGGACTATATTAGGCCCAGGTAGAATATCTACACCGCCAACGATGGCGGTAGATGGAGTGTTATTTCGTCGTGCTAACTGGGACTCGATGGTTTTTTTCAGCTCTGCTATTTTCGGACTGGCACGTGTATCTAATTGAATCTTTGTGTCATTCTTCAATGGCTCATTTTCAATGCTGTAAACAAGTTTAGTTAGTTAACATTTATTACTTTTACCACTTTTATTTGAATATCATTATAAATAAAGAAAATTAGCTTCTTCCTCTTAATGTTTTAATTAAGTACCTTAATGACTTACCTTGAAATATCCCACTCCTCGCCATCAAGGTTTACTAACCCTAACTCGTATTTATCATTGCCATCACTTTTTTCGGTAAGACTTTGCGACGGAGATGCGCTTACTGATTTCATTTGTATGGCATCCATATCAAAAATAACTTTCTTTTTGTTCAACGAAGAAGTAGAAGATGCATTTTTGAGAACTCCTTTAGTTGTTCGCTTATTATTTTGGAGGGTTTCATCAGAGTGAACTTTCTTGACGGGCGGATCTGAAAATGAGTCTATATCATCGCTACTATGTCCGTCGTTCAAACTAGCTTTGTTCGTCATCGTCATCGGCTGTACGATCTCTGATAAGTTTACCGCAGACTGAGAACGCAGAAACAAATCACCATTTTCTATGGTGTACTTACGCACTGGGTTTTCCATATTTCTATCGGCTGAAGCTGGTCTCCGCGCAGGGGACTTAATTAAATTTTCTACAGACTTAGATGTTTCAGAAATTATAACAGCAGTTGCATTGTATACGTGATCACTTTCATTAGAATCATCGTCGCTGTCGTAATTTAAAACATCCGTTTTCGCACGCTTATGAATAGTAGTTATTTTACCATTCATGACTTCTGCTATACTTTCGTGATGAAACTTGTTTTTTTCGTTCCTCTGTGGTTTATTCAATACATTTTCTCGATTCTTTACATTCGGACTGGGTAAACTTTCTGGGCTCTGTTCCGTAGATTCAGGCGGAGTTCTTAAGAAATTCATAGCTTTTTTAGCCACATCTGTATGGACTGATCGAAGTTTGTCTTTGCTATTATCATTTAACTTTACTAAAGACAACGCCTTGGATTTGACGTTAGAAATCACTGATGATATGCTTCGAAAGGACTTGCGTGCCTTTGTCGGGGAAACGTATTCGCGAGCTTCATCGATCTTTTTTTCTACTTCTTCAGTATTTGCATCTAAATATGCAAGAATACTATGCCTCACCTTCTCGCGGGATGGTATTTTCTGAAATATATTAAGCATTTTTTACAACTAGTATTTGATTAAGGTCGCTGCAGATCGCTTGTATTTAGTTCAGCAGTAACTTCAAACGCTCGTTGTGATATTATTATAGGTGAATTGGATGTGAACTCAATGCAGTGTGTTCAGAGGGCTTGCGAAATTCCTAGTCGTATAATTTTGTTTTAACCTTAAGTAGTTTTTATTTTCATCTATTTATCATGTAAACCAGTTTTGTCTTTATTTTTTAATTTTTAACAAAAGCAAAGAGTTTATCTGACGGATGAAAGAAGATTGATTTATGTTATTTGGAAATTGGTTACTTGCACTACATGTTATTACTGCGCAAGATTTTTTTTTTGCTGTTGGTTTGCTTTCTTATTACGAAAACGACCTATGGAGCGTTTTGTTTCAAGTCAAGCGGCTGCTCTTCTTTATGGTGCGCCTCCTACGCCTCCTCATACAAGGTAGTACATAGGTACTGAAAATGTGGACATTTGTAGTTTAACGGAGATTGCCTGTTTTGTGAACACACCTTTGATTTTATCTCGTTTAGTTGTTGCAGTTCCATTCGCTGTTTTTGGAAGACGTTTTGGGGTAGTCTGCTTTTTAACGGGTCGACACCAAATGAAACTAAACGGCTATTGACTTCCTCTGTTATTTTTGCTCGAACCACTCGTACTGGACTGAAACAAGAATAATCCCTGTGATATATATGCATGTTAAGCAGCATTTCTTAGTTAATTTTTATGCCGATGAAATTTACCTTCCTGAAATAGTTGTTGCTGATTCCTTTATGAGTTTAGTTTTCACTTTGTCCTTTTTTGATTTTGCAACTTTAGGTTTCAATAAATTGCTTGGGTTATTTTTGGTTTCTTCATTTCTTTTATCTTTCAAAGTTTGTGTATTTGATTCTATTTTACTATTGTACTTTGCATTTACTGAAATTCGCTGGTTTTTTTGATTTTGAACCTTTGCAGGTGGTTGATTCGTAGTTGATAGATGATTTTCTATCAATTTACTATTCCTCAGTGGTGGCTCAACATCTTCTTCCATGGAACTCGAAGCTTCCGATGAAGTCGAACCTAAAGAACCAATGTTCAGGAGCTCCTGTGCTTTTTTGTGTAAATTTTCTAGCGTTTGTCTATTTGTTGGTTGTTTAGTTTTATTGGCAGGTTTCTTTATTTCAGTTGTATCAGCAATGGTGATTGGTTTTTGGGGATGCTGAAAATGTAACATTGGTCATATTTACAAAAATTGAATAATTGAAAATTGCAAATTGAGTTTTAATTCATACCACCAAAAGGTCTTCAGGTAGTCTTTGGGCCGTATCATATGCTTTCCTTTGAATAGTTTGTTGTAACAAAGCTTGCAATTCAGCAGCCCGTTCTCGTTCACTTTCGGCCAGAGCTCGGGATTGTTTAGCGTCTCGTGCGACTTCATTCAGCATTTGGAGCAAAGCGTCGTACTGCATGGATTGCTCTTCAGCGCGCTTTGTCCAAAATGATATTTGCGCTTCAGCTTCTTTATTACTTTCAGTATTCTCTTTAACGTTAGATTTATTTTTCTGAAAGCAGAAAAGTATATCAATGCATAAATGTAAGTAAGTACTTACGCTGGCAGTCACCTAAACGTAATGTTATGATTCTTACAGAATTAAAAAGTTCCTGCTTCAGAGCCAGTAACTCAGCGCCTTGCTGCACTAGAGTACTATGTAACTGCTCAATTACACTAGAATCTTTTAGTTCAGGTGGTTGAACTTGCTTGTCTTTGATTGCAGTTATAGTTTCCAAAATTTGTGTTCGCAACATTTTGATTTCTTTGTCATATTTTTCATGTTCTTGTTTTTTCCATTGCTCGAATTTGTCCAACAAGTATTCTTCGTTGTTGGTTGATACTTCAGCGTCTTTCACTTTACGTTCTACTTCTTTATTTTCTATATTCACAGGTTTTATTTCTGTTTCCTGTGCCGATAATTTATTCGTTTGGTTATTTGTGTTGACAATGATCTGTTCCATTTCTTTGAGTTTTCCTTTGAGTTCCATTATTTCGGCATTCATTTTTGTGTGTTTATCGTTTGCCTCTGGTTGTTTTTCTTTTTGTGGTGTCTCCAATATATCACCGTGCCGCCTGCTTAGGTGACTTTGTAGATAAAGTTGATTTAGAAACACCTTTTCGCAATAATTACATTTGTTGAATTGTGCATCTGTGTTTGAAGCAGAAGGAAATATGTTGCCCTTGTTTGATAAGGTTTTTAAAATCATTGCTGCTATATTGTCGTTACCGTAAGGTAACGGAGATTTGAAAGTGTGTCTCGATCTTTTTCTTAGTTTTCTAAGTTCTTCTTCTTTCTCTTGAAGTTGTTTTTTAGAATTATCGAGTTCCTAAAAAGTTGTATGCAATATTAGCTTCTTACCCATACTAAACAATATATTTGAAAGATTATTTACACACTTGCGCAAGCGAAGTGATATCATCTCGCAATACGTAAACACTCCTGTCGAGATAATGTCTACAAAACTGTTGGTATTCCACTGCCAGCTGTGCTAACCTGAACATCTTCATTACTCCCTCATCTAAGATACGAACATCGAACTCTGACTCGAGAACACAGTCGAGTATCTGAAGTTAGGAAAAATATTTTAGTTAGTTGTGATACCTAAGATATATGTGTTATAAAAGAGGAGGTCCTGACTTACTGATAGACAAACTACAGCATAAACAGCTGGTCGTACAAACTTCATCAAAATCTTTATTATTTGAGGGGTGTTTCTTGTAGGTATTATTGGATGGAACAAAGGAATTTTTGAAACATGAGTGGTCCAAATCCAGTTTTGGTGGGATACGAAAACGCAGTATTTCGATATCCAGTAATGAATATAAGTGGAACATAACGTGAAAATTAAACTTTTTTTGTGTGAGAATTTCTCCATCAAAACTTAAAGATGGAATTTTTTGATTGATTTGGATTTCTTTGTCAAGAAATAAATACCTCGTGTTTATAACGTAGCGATAAGATTAGTATGTAGAATAGTACCTATGTATAGTAGTAGTATGTAAGTACCGTAAGATGTACCGAAAACAATTCGGTACATATTACGGTACTTAATAATAGATCTTACATCATTTAAATGCTGTTCGATGAGGACAAATTTCCTCTCCCTAATCAGGTTGTCTATGTCGATAAGCCCTGAAATAAAATGTTTTCGTCATTACTGTTCACTGTACTTACCTAGTATTTACTGAAAGATATTGGTATAGTTTGCTTACTTATTTTATTCCAGTCAATGTGAACCCGAGGTCGATGGGTGTTGAAAGTAAAACCAGATTCTTCAGCGAGTCGAGGGAAATGGTGATGAAGCTCGTAAGAAGTTTTGTATGCCATACTAAATTCATCTGATATACTTATATCGACACACCTTTGGGTTATTCTCAATATTTTATAAAGAAATATTAAAATATAAATATTAGGCCTTATATTACCTTACAGGTAAAACACTGTTTTGTTTACTAAATGGTTGCTAAGTAACCATTTCGTTCGAGTGTTCATTTATTTGCCAAACAACGTTGGGGTTGCTAGCTTCTGGGCTCGTTATTTTGCATCGGTTCTTTAAATAGGTCTACCGCTAGGTAACCCGCGTTTACGCGCAAATATAATAATATATTATAGGATAGATATTTGGAGCACTGACAGTAAACCAATTTAACGTAAACCAAGCGTTTTTTAGTATTAAGTAGATAGTTGTTATGCACAGCAATAATATATGATTTGTTTAGTAATTTACCATATTTGGCTACAAACTAAAAGATCTGAGAAAGATCACATGTTTCATTATATATTTGTGATAGTTCCCTAATAAAGTATATTTAAAAAGAACATTTTGGTATACACAATATTTTACCTTGGTACAGGATGTAAATCTATCAGTGAGTTGATTAACCTATTGAGATATTTGCGATTGCAATGTGAGAAATTTTATATGATATGAAAAAATATTTGTATTTGCATAGTTGAGTTCAATCTCCCGAAAAAATGTATTGTAGAAAACGAATCGATATAACTTCCCGAAAATGTACCTTCGAAACAACTACTTGAGTTTCCTAGGATTATGAATAAAACAAATATTTATAGTGGCCGTTTACCACATTGCTAGGTAATCTTTATTAGTCCAAGTAACAGCGCTTATTTCATCGTTAATATCGCATTTCCTTAAACTAACGGGAGCAGTCTCATGAGCAAAGGGCAGCCTAACGATGCGTCGAAATAGTTTTTTTTTTTACATTTTTATCGCATCGCCGGCCTGTGTTTACAAGCAAGGCATTAGAAAAGTGTGCAGCTTCAACTCGATACACAAAACGTGAACTCAAAATACGCAGCTCCACACGAATAAGTGAACTGAGTATTTTGCCACAAGCTCACGCTCTGTGCTCGAGTTATACTTTGTACAATGTAAATGTTTGCGTATAAAAATAATAAAGAACATCGCTGCGGCAGAATCGTGTGACCCGTGAGTGGCGCGTACGTCGTATGTTGTGAATTGTAAAACAAGAGGAACTGCTTAGGCGGCTGGCTTCTCCTCAGAGACGGCGGTGGCTCCGGAAGCCACAGACGCGTTCTCGTCCGGTGCCGACTGACAGGCCAGAGATGGGAACCTCGCGTATAGAGCTTGCTGGTATTTAGGGTGGCTGAAACAAAACGAACGATTACAAAATGTTCCCAATTTAAAACAGTTTATGAAACTACCGTCGACAAGCGATACTGCTTACCTAATGCCATATACAATCGGATTGTACACAGCGTTAGCTTTCGCGAAGACCGATCCCCATATGGTAGCGAGTGGAGTGATGGTCATGGTCTCGAACACTCCGGCATAGTTGATCACCAGGTACGGCGTCCATGCCATGAACCATAGGGAAATAGTCATCAAAGCGACCTGCAATGAAAATACCTAACGTCAATACGAGTCAACATTTTTCAACTATCTATAGGATTAATGTAAAGTGGATGTAGTTCTTAGTCTGTTCCCTCATTGTCATTTCGTGAGATGCAACGGCCTGGAAGAATACATAATCATACTGATATAAGCGACAAAATACCTTGGCCAGTTTCATTTCCGCGCTGGTGTTCGCCGCTTCCGAAGATCGAAGAGAGGCGACATTCATTTTCTTAGCCTGTTCCCTCATTCCCTTTTCGTGAGCTGCGACGGCCTGGAAGAATAAATAAATCTTAGTGATATAAGCGACAAAAATGCTGCAGAAATTAGTAGTACAAGTTTACGTTACCGAGACAATGAAGAAGTAAGAGTAGATGATGAGCAGAAGCGGCAAAAAGTAGCAGAACACCGAGTAGATGAGGATGTAGCTGCGGCTCACCCAATCCTTGTTCAAGTAGTCTGTCCCACACGCGGTCATGTTACCCTCCGGAACGTATCTGTAGGCACCATAAAGGAATACAGAACATGGTATCCAGCACATTATTCTGTAATACTGTTTCGTATTCATTTTGTAACAATATTACCGTGATTGAAATTCTTATATATTCTTATTTGCAGTAAAATAGATATTTTGTTGCCAACTAATCATATTATTTTATGGTTCACCTGTTCCATCCGAAGAATGGCGCAAGAGTCCAAGCGAGTGAGAAGAGCCAGATACCCAAGATCCGCAGAAGAGCTCCATTGATGGACATGGGTTTGGCGGCAATACCTTTCACGATTACGTTATAGCGATCGAAAGCAATCATTGTCATCGTCCATATGGAGGCGCAGCCGAAAAGAGAACCGCAGCACGCGTATATTTCACAAGCCAGTGCACCTAAAACAGATATGAAGTCTGTTTTAGTAAAGTGTAACTACAATATCTAAAAAATGGATATTTCAGACAAAATGAGGTGATAAAATAATATAATCTTGGCGAGTTTACGTACCGAACATCCAAGTCTCGTTATAACAATTTACGACCATAGCCGGAGACATAGCACACATCATCAGCAAATCGGAGAAAGCAAGGTTTACAACTAACAGATTCGATGGGGTTTTGAGGTGCTGAAAAATAAATGATTACACATTAATTGAAATGGTAGTGACAAAATAAACTAAACAAAGCAGGCTTATTCATCTTCATCTGTGGGTGGCCCTTAAAAGGTAACTGGAGATTACAGTACCTTAGTCGTCATGAATATGTAGACAACCATTCCGTTGCCAGAGATAGAAACGAATCCAAGGCAGCCGATGACGAAGCCGAGAAGAGCGTGCCATAGAGGATTCATGGGAGGGAACTGGTACCTAAACAAAAAGTAGTTAGCGTAAGCACTGAGTCACTGCATATATCGGATGTCCAGATAGTTAAGGAACAGAATATACGGACCAGTAAGGATCAATCATGTGTATTAGTTCCGGTGGCACTTTGTCGACGACAGTCATGTTGGAAGCTCCGTACGCCGCAACCTGACCGCTCCACGCCTGCAAAGCAGCCACTCCCGGCCCGGGGTCCATGCTCACAATGGTCATCTTCACTACAAGGAATTCACCTGAGAACAAACTGCCAATATATATCTCGAAACACTTTGTATTTTGTTAAATTACTTAAATTAACGGATATTTACTAAGAGTCCAGGATAAAAGTGGGTCGCTGAGATGGTTATTACGAAAATACTGAAGAAAATCGATTCACGAACTACTCCAGTCTTCAGTGTATTATAACCGATCCCGTGATGCGTCGGGGAGACCCGAGACTGTGGAGGCTACTCGAAGATTACTTGGCTGCCCTCGGCTTTTATAAGAAAACCCTGAGGATTACCAGTAACGTCATGAACAACAAAATCAATATTCATAATTAGATATAGGAGCTTCTTGCGTCTAAGAAGGTGAATACATTACCTACTTTAGAGGGATCATTTTTTACAGGGCCGTCTTTTACTTACACGACTTTAATGAAATAACCGATTGCCCAGAGGAAGGGAGTTATGTTTTTCGATTATATCAATATGTTCCTTTGGGACATTACTAATGCTAAATGGCTTGATGGATTTTTAGGAATGAAATGTCGTTGGATTTGTTTTTGCAAGTCCCGGCCAGACTACGTAGATCTTCTAGCTAGGTTTCAGGTTTGCTAGATTCATTCAGGATACCTCTGCCATCATATCTCATGGTAGGTACATTTAAAATTATTTATATTGATTATTTTAATAACTGTTTGGATTGGGCATCTATAATCACTCTCGCTTGTTGACAGTAGAGGCTAGTAATTTGCAGTGGGAACATCTGGTACGGTACAAGTACAAATTCTAACTTCCTATTAATCTACAATAAAAAAATGGAGTTCTATTCTTACGAAATGTGGACAAGATGTATCTGGATACATCTTGTATCCAGAATCTCGATCTAACGGATACTGGTATCCGTTAGATCGAGATTTGATCCTTATAGGAAACAGGATCAATGGGCATAAACAAAAGTTTTTTTGTAAATTGCCCATTTTAGCTTATGCTACAAGTTTTTGACGTGACAACGTCTTATAATTCGATGGAGCCGGCATATATCTGCACCGGCATATATCCGGCTGCACGCACGAAAAAACATGACTCATGCGGCGTTACCTCGCTCTGAGGCGTTCCATGTAAGGCTTGTGCAAGTGCAAGCGAGAGCGCGGAACGAGCGACAAAGAAGCACAATCGGCCTTTGCGTTCGGCAGCGTTCGACATCCGTCTCTCTCCTACTTGAGTGAGCGATGCGTCTGCGTGGACAGCTGCTAATACTTACATTTACATGTTTTGATCGAGTATCAAGTGCAGTGTAAAACTATTAAATTGTAAAAAAAAAATTGACATAATTGTATTTATGCGTACAAATAAATCTAACTTGATCAATTTCATTGTGATTTCCAATTACCTCCTTCTCTATATACATACAAATCTATTAAACAAATGAAATTAAAATTTTCTTTTGAAAAATGCTACCATTCCATCAGTATTTTCTTAAGACGTTGTCACGTTCAACTATCGTCAGTAAACCGACTTTACAGACAACCATTTTTTCGAAAATCTGTGAATACAGGACAATATAATTACAAAGGTTTGTACAGCCTCGTTTGCAACGTTTTATTGTAGCTACAAAGGGTAGCAATGTACTACTGCCCAGTCTAAACAGTTTGAAACAGGAACAGAATGTCCCTACAAATGATTCTAAAATGGCACCTTAGAATTAATGTATTACACTGGTGTTGAATATTGAGTTTAGCCCTGCAATCCGTATGCCTACGTACTGCACTAAAAACGTAGGTAGAGACAATACACTAACAAGATTATGTAGCTCAGGCCGAACAAGACACGAGAAAGTAGGTACTTGGGTATGCACCTACATTTTACATAAATAGGTTTTTTTACATAAGGAGATAATTTTCTCACAATTTGCATTGGGAGATCGTGCCAAGACAATGTAAATAAACAACTGGACGGTAGCTAGATACATTAACTGGCCGTTGGCATAAATAAATCACGTATTCAAACACATAAAAAATCTTTAATTGTCAGTAATAACTTTTTAAGCAGTTTAATTTTATTGGAAAATATACCTAAATAATAACTAAAATATATATAAAGTTCAACATTTTTTGGTTGAGGTTATTGTATTCATTATTACAAATATACGTGGAGGGTAGTTGCAAACCAATATGTGTTTTAGACCAAGGTGTATGAAATATATTATTTACAGGTTTTTGAGGGTACTTGTGAGAAATAGAGAGGTAGAGAACCGCTCTAAAAGTTGACTGCAATCTAATTTGCCATTAATGAATTTATGTAGAACGCACAAACCGAAAAGTGGTCGACGATGACGAAGAGAAATCATTTTAAACTTTGATAGACGCTGATCGTACCGTACGGACATCTGTAGGAAAGGTTAGGTGTGTGAAAAGCTAAATGTCTGGTGAATTTACTTTTTAATTTTGAATGGATCCAATATGCTGCGAATGTTTACTATAAAAAGGACCTATTTCTCTTTTTATTCAATCTCGTGCTTCAACATAAATCAAACTGCTACTAGTATCTTACTACTGCTAATGTAAATTAGATAAAAGTGTGCCTAAAAGAGGCGCAGCGGCTCCTTTTGTAGAAATTTCAGAATTTTTGTTACAGGATATGCCTGTTTCCTTTGTTTCCTTCACCGGTTCGATAACATGTGGAACTCCTTGCCTGCGTCCGTATTTCCTGAAACCTATAATATGGAAGTCTTCAAGAGGAGAGTGAATAGGTTCCTTCTAGGCAAGCATGTTCCATCGTAGAGCACATCGTCACTTAACATCAGGTGAGATTGTGGTCAAATGCTTGCCTATCGCAATAAAAAAAAAAAACACATTTTTCAAAAGAAAAAATGTTGCTTATTCTACAACCTACTAGGTACTGTTTCACATTTCGAACCAACTGAAAAAGTAGTAGGTATGTGCATATTGCATTTTTTTGCAAATTTATATGCAAATTTCATTAAATTATTTGAATATGAGTTGAGAGTTAGGTATTCCAGAATGCATGAACTAGACGTAAGGTAAATATATATATAATAATCAGGCGCGTGTGCACATAACGTAGGCTTATTGGTGAGGATGGCATATATTTGAAAGTATTCTCAGCATCTATTAACAAGTATGTAGTAAAAAGCAGGTATCCAACGATAATCTAATCTTAGATACCTACTATGAGCGTATTTAAACTAACGTTTTTTCTGACTTAGTGCTTAATTCGTTTAATCTGCCAGTCCTTTATCGAATATCGGTATAGTCGGATGTCAATAGCAGTCATTGTTGTCAATGTCAATAAAAATGTTGCCAGAACAGACGTACGAGTAAAATTTCACGTACAAGTTGCGAATTATGTATATCTTGAACGAAAACAAAAAAGTTTTACTATCTTTGTTCAGTTATACTATCATCCACCTGTGAACTATGCCTTTAGCACTATTGGACGAGCAGCTCGGCAGGTGGAACAACATCCAACCACATCTTTACATAATCTGTAGTAGAAAATCTGAAACATTTGTTAGGTTTCATTGCTGAATAGATTTGTTGTATTTTTTTGGTATATTAAAATTATTGTACCAATTTCAAACCTAGCACTGGCAATTCTGAAGGAAGTTGATGTATTTTTTTATTTTAATCTAAGCCCTGTTTTTTAAACAAATAACTTTTAAAGATTTGTTTGTTACTTAATATAATGTGCCTGTACCGTTTACTTAGTGTAATAAAATCATAAGTGATAAACATTTTATTAGAATCGTATTTATATTTTAGTTTTGAGTGGATAATTATTTACCAATACCTAAATATGGATTTGAATGACGATATAGAATTTAGTGAAGATGATGAAGAGATTACAGCAGATACTGTGCTTAGAACGCTGCAAAGTGCATGGCAAAACGAACGTTTAGCTCCTGAAATTCTCCCTCACAAGAATGACATGGTAGAGTGCATGTTGGGGCAAATACAACACATGGAACGCAATATAAACAAATTACCCAAGACAGACTTAAGAGTTCAGATCCACAGGATGGAACTGAATAGAATTAAGTACATTATTTGCAATTACCTCAAAACTAGGATAAGTAAAATAGAACAATTCTCCATATTGATTGTCAACGAAGAGAAGCAAAGGATAGAAAGTGGCACAAACTATTTGACCCCATCAGAGTTTAAGTATGCCTTGGAACATTTATCAAATATGGAAAATCATCTCAAGTTGGTAGCACTGAATAAGATGCCTGGCAATATGCAAGTGTTTGAAATGAGTAAAATGGCAGAGTATCCAAATATTCAAACACATATTTTTTTGAAGGCTAATGAGACAATAAATGGACTTGTGCTTGAGGATCTCACTGGTGACGATGAAGAAATAGACTTAGAAGGTATTCTAATTACTTTAGTTGCATGCAGCATTGCATTAGCAGCATTATTCATAGCCAAATATGAGACAACAATTTTCCTCTAACTAGAACTGCTTTTACTAACACAAGTATATGGAAATACTTGACGTAGCTTCAAGTATTATATAATTTATTGTCTGTCCAAATAAATAAAATGATATTTTTTTTTATATATGACATTTGTAATGTCAAAATAATAGCTTTTCACTAAATGCATATGAAAGTAAAACCACCTCTGGCTACAGAAGTACGTCGATTGCCTACACCATATTAAATAAGTGTATGGCACTGGTATCTGAGTGTCCCTGAGGTTGCAGTGATACCATCACATATTAGAATACATGGGAATGACAGTGGATGCCTTTGCTTGAGAGGCAATCAAGAGGCAAACTGAAGTATGTGTAAAAGCTGAATTTTCAGATTAGAATTCAAAGTATTAAGCGAGATAACAAGATGAAATGTTAAGAATCTCTTTATATTGCCTCTAGGGAGAAGGGCATCTGGTATCGTACCATGCAGTCAGAGCCCCCACATATCCCCTGGTTTACCAGCTTAGCTTGTGCCCAAAATATATTGTTGCTGCTCACAGAATCCGCTCTGGACACGTGCCACTGAACAGTTTTAAGTTTCTGATGGGGAAAGTGGATAGTCTAAATTGGACCGTGTTATACAGAAAACAGCCATGTGGGGAAAAGTACAAATGGCATTTTTCTCAAATCTCCATGAAAAATAGATATCAACATGGCTGTCTTTGCAAAAAATCTGTCATGTCGAAATTAGTATGGCCACGTTTATAACTCATTTTTGGAAAAAATGACACTTGGCTGCTTTCTGCATAACTAGGCCCAATTGTGAGTGATGTGGGGTCAGGGAGGATTTATATCACTTTTTAGAGGAGTGTGTCCAGAGCTGTTTACTGAGAGACAACCTGGTTTCTGTGATGAGTGTTAACTGGCTAGACATGGGCCAGTATCAGTGTGTTACAGACACACACACACACTCACAGACTTCTGATGCAGCTATCATACTCTACAGGTCCACATCTAGACTGTCGCAATATTCTGAGTGAAATCACTTAAAGTAATTATTTAATTTTAACTATTATAATCATTTCTACATTGTTGAATCATATTTGAGGCTTGACATGTTCTAATTAAAGAACCAAAGTCCCCAAAAACAAAAGATTTAAAAAGTATATATTATGGTTATTATTATTAAAAAAAAAACTGTTCTTGCTGTTGCTTGAAAGGGATGGACCAGACAGGACTCCACAGGACTTTCACTGGCAGATAGCTGAGGTTATAAAGAGTAACTTAGCCTACTTTTATTGTGGTTAATTGATAAAAAAATTACACTGATTGATAAAAATGACTACATGCCTACTAATTTAGTCATAAACTGAATTCAACATGGGTGAAGCCACGGGCACAGGTAGTTGGCAATAAGAGTTGAATCAACTTGGATGTTAGGAATAATTTTGATGACAACATATTTTTGTAATGGACAATACTAGAAACACGATTATTTAACTCCCTTAAAACAAACTTTCTTTTTTTTACAGAGGGATCTCAACACATCTTACAATACAAACCAATTGCAGATTTAGTGAAAAATGGTAAAGTGCAACTAGTCTGACTAGTCGTAATAGTAGGAAATCACTGGCTTAAAAAGTTTAGTCTCCAGTTTCAGTTTCGGATTTTGGCTATGTTAAGCCTCTTTTTGTATTATGGAAGACAGGTAAAATGCGAGGAAGACCAAGTAAAAAGTAACCATGTTTAGTGGTTAAGTATTACATTTGTAATACATCTCTGTGCTGGCTGTTTTGCCAAAATATTGTCAGTAGTAAAAAATAAGGAAATAAAAGGGATGAATTAAACATTGAACGAACTGTTTTTCTTTATTCATATATTTATCACATTACATAAGGCAAATGCAAACACCTTCCAAACATTCCTACAATATACAAATTTACATTATCTCATAATAAACGTTACAAATGTTAAGTATCTTCTGAGTAATTAAGTATTATTTGGTACTATTGATTACTTCTGGTTTTCTTCATTCAGATCATTCTAATACTCAAACATTTCACTGGTATTTTTTTTATAACACTTAAGTAAGTCTAATAATAGCAACATACATTGATACATATAATATTTTCATCTAAAATTACACATTTTTCTTATTTGTAGATATTTAAAACATAAATTGGTATACACAGTCAAGAGGTAAAAGTAGAATAAATATTGGACTTACATTTTAATAATTGGTCCTTGAGTAAAAGTAAGTATCAATTTGTAAGTACACATTATTTCCACATAACATTTTTTAAAGAAATTTTATTTGGAATTAAGATTTTTTAATTTTAAGTATATTAGCACCACTCTGATACACATGGATGGAATAAATTGCAGTAAACAATGTACCTACATACTATAAATACAGTTTTAACCGATATTACAAGACATACAAATTACGAGACATATCAATTTATTATTAAAATGCTGAACAAACATTTGCTGCAATGACTGACTCATTATGTATAATTTTGATATAACTATTAAATATCTGTGAATCAACATTGTATTAATTTGAGAGTATGATTAACTCTGTTTGGCTAACCCTTTGTACAAAAATAATTAAGCTAAGCCTCTATATTTAGTAAACATGTATTTTCACTCGCTTATAGGTACTTAAGTTGCAATTTTAGTATTTCCTATTTTATTAAATAATATATGTATTCATGTGTAAGCTAGTTTCGACTAGCTATGGCGGCGAGATAAAGTACAGTACCAGTAAGTGCTTCGCGAACTGAAAATATTTCGTCATAGTCGTAGAACAAAGACTGCTTTGATTTTTTTCAAATTTAGTTTTTATGTTGTAATCAACCTTAAATATCATAGAAAATCTTATTACAGTTTCACATATCCAAATTTAACGATGATAGGACTAGCCAGTTTCAAAATATCACATCAACTCTAATTATGAAAACTTTATAGTGCTCTATTGTAAAGTTAGTGTATTGCAGATCCGCCTTTGTTCTACGACTACGATGATTTGTTAGTTCTATGCCATCGGAGGGTATGTATGTTGCATTTAGAGGCGTGTGTTGAGATCAGTGGGCGCGTTATCCTCGGCGTCAACGTACTTGATGTGTTGCGCGTACGCTTCCCGCGCGAGGTCGCGCAAGCTCTGCCCGGAGGCGGGGCCCAGCTGCTGCACCATGCGCGAGAAGTGACCCTGCTCTATCTGTAACAACTCGTGTGGGTGACCCGCCTCTACAATCTCACCAGCTTCCATTACCTGAAATAATATATTATTTATTGTATTTTATTTATATAATTATATGCATGACTGGCGTCACGGCTCAGTTGGTCTCTGCCTTCTCGCTGTAGGTCGTTGGTTCAAATCTCACCCAGGACAATTGTGTGACGAATATAGGTGTTTATTCTGTGTCTGGGCGTTGATGTGTTTTATAATTTGTACATATTCACAAAAAAAAAATATTAAGTTGTATATACATGTCTGGTTCCCATGATACAAACTATGATTAGCTTACTTTGGGGCTAGATGGCGCTATTTTTATGTGATAACGTTACGGAAAGAGCAGATCAGCTTGGTTCCTCCCTTAATTAGGTCAAAAAATAGTGCAATAGAAAACTATAATATCTAAAGCAAGTTTATACTAAATTCACGTCTATTTCAGCAGACGTCTCCATCATAATTATGTAAAATTCAGTATAAAAATAATGTACGTTGAACTGTCCATTATCATATATATATATATATATGAAGGCTTTGGTTTAAATTTGATGTGCTTTTTTTGGCAAGCCTTTGACCGTATTCTCACCTGATGTTAAGTGACGATGTGGTCTACGATGAAGCATGTTTGCCTAGGAATGAGGCTAGGATGAATCAGTACTTACAACGACTCGGTCGGAGTCCGCGACTGTGTGCAGCCGATGGGCTACAGTCAGCACGGTACAGTTGGCGAAATGTTTACGTATGGATTTCTGAATGAGGGCGTCAGTGCTGTAAAATAATAACATTTTGGTAAGATTACGATGGTTTATCATGTGCTACGTATAATGTGTTGAGTAATAAAACAAGGAGAGGCAACAAGCACTAGAAAATCTCATACGTTAGCCATAAAAGTGCAGGTAACCAATGAGTTTTTCATTAATCTTTCACTAGTAAGAAAGAAAGAAAAATATGTTTATTCAGTATATTATAATGTTATATATGATTTTTTTATTATATGTTATTAGTATATTATATATTTAGTTTGTAAGCTTTAAGAGTATACTAATGAGAGTTAACTTTAGGGAGTGCAATGCGTAAGGTTATTATTATGTAATTAAGTTACGGAACGAGCCGACGGCCCATCTGATGTCAAGTGGTAACCTCTGCCCATAACAACCGATGCGACTTCGGTCCTCCCCTACGTACGACAAGACCCAAATCGCATCGTATGCGCCAGTAACACTGAGACGTGTAGGAGGAATGTCTCATGTGCCTGCAATTTCACCGGCAACCACACCTTTCAAACCGGAACACAGTACCGCGAATGCGTCACTGCTTGGCGGCAGAAATGGGCATGGTGGCAGTACTACCCCGGAGGAACTTGGCGAGAGTTATACTGCTCTCCGAATGTGTCATGTGCCTTTAATTTCACCGGCAACGACACCTTTCAAACCGGAATGCTACATGAATCGCTCGCTTTTCGGTGGTTGTATGCATGGCACACTCACTTGGGATCAACATTAGCGGTGGCCTCATCGAGCACGAGCAGCTTGTTGCGCGCGAGGGCGGCGCGGGCGAGGCACAGCAGTTGTCTCTGTCCCGCGCTGTAGTTGGACCCGCCCGAGGCGACCGCTGACGACAGTGACGTCACGCTGTGTTTCAGCTCCACCTGTTGGTGTACAACTATAAATAAATACTATAACGGTGAAATAACAGACACATGAGACATTCCACTTACACGTCTCAAGAGTTACAGGCGCGTTGGTTTCAACTTGGGTCTTGTTGTAGATAAGTAGGAAAGGACCTAAGTCGTCTTGCTTTTGGGCGCGTTACCACTTAACACCAGGTGGGATCGCTCGTTCCGTAACTTATTCACATAAAAAAATATCTTTAATTTGTTCGCATCCGTAACGTACTTTTTGTATGATGACGTTCAACAGGTGCATACCTGTTCGAGCGCTTCCCAAATTTCTACATCCGTGTATTTGTCGAAGGGGTCCATGTTGTACCTCAGACTGGCAGAGAAGAGCACTGGCTCCTGAGGAATGATTGAAATTTTGGATCGCAGCTCCTGTAAAATAAATTTATAAAAATATTTTAGTTAAAATAATAAAATTGTGGACATTTCACACAGCGCCATCTAGCCCCAAAGTAAGCAAAGTAAATAGCTTGTATTATGGGAACCAGACAACTGATATAATACTTACTTTTTTTTTGTAAATACAGACACATAATACATATCAATACCCAGATACAGAACAAACACCTATGTTCGTCACACAAAAGTTTGTGGGAATCGAACCCACGACCTACAGCGCAGAAGGCAGAGTTACTATCAAATGAGCGAGGCCAGTCAAGGTCCTGTTTGTGCATTCATAATATATTGAGAGTGATTATTTGATGGTACAGAAATAATGTTTACCTTGAGAGCTATACTGCCAGTTTCGACGTCATCAATGAAGACTTGTCCTTCAATGGGGGCCAATCTGAACAACGCCGAGATGAGAGACGACTTACCAGCGCCCGTACGGCCGACCACACCAACCTACAAATTATATTGCTTTATTCTAAGAAAAAGATATGTGGCCTTTTTTCTGACAAGACCGAAGTCGCATCGTATGCGCCCGTAACTCTGAGGTAGGTGGAATGTCTCATGTGCCTGTAGTCTCATTAATGGACTAAAACAAACCCGACTCTAGACGTACTCCTTAACATTTTGCGTTTTCCCATCCTGACTAATTAATCTGTCTGGGTTTCAGCTGATATAATCTATACCTTTGTAGGCAGAAACTATAGTGAAAATTTTGTGTAAAAACCCTGTATTTGGAAATATTTTTATTAAAAATTAGAGAGATTTGCAAATATACATGGAATAGGGATGACCGTTTTAATTTTATGTTTGTCTGCCTGTCCGTCTAAATGTTCGCACATCACACGTAAACTACTGGGCCGATTTCAATGAAATTTTCAGTGTGAAAGCACTGTGGAGCAATTTAATATGTGGGATACTTTTTATCTTGCGTTCACTTACTATAACGGGTGAGAATAAGGATATATTTTATCGGGTATGTTGAGATACCATTTATATTCACTTCAGTTTTTGGGGTGAGAATAAGGGTTGAAATTTGTATAGGTCATATCGAATACTATTTATATCTCGATATTTGCACATAGACTGTAAACTCCTACATATTGCTGTTTAAAACAAATTAATCGTATAATCAACTTCAACATAAATTGCTTACCTTCCATCCACTTTCAATAGTAATATTCAGATTCTTGAGCACTGGCTCGGCGTCTTTGTCGTATCTCAAGAACAGGTCCTTGAATACAAGACGAGCGCGTTTCGGCCAATCAGCAGGCGGGGACGGACCGTCCGATTTTTCCAAGGGCAGTGACGTATATTGTGTGACTCGCTCGACACTCGTCATTTGTGATATCACCTCCGTGGCTTGCTTGATGCCGTACTGGACCATGTTTACTAGGATGAGACCCTGACTGATCGCTAGGCCTACGTCGCCGGCATTTGTAGAACCTATAGGGATGAATTCAATTACAAGTTTTAATATAACAACCAGACATGGAACAAACATCTGTGTTCGTCTCACAAATGTTTGTCCTGGATGGGAATCGAACGACCAACTGCGCAGATACATGCACAGTTACTACCAAATTAACTGCTGTTTTTGTATATATCTGCATAGTTTTTTTTTGTGATATCATTTCGTTGTTGTATACACTTTATAGGAAAAATGCTGTTTCTTTGTAAAAAACAGTTGTCACACCATATTCTTTCACGGTTATAGTGCGTCCTTTTCACTTCCATATAATTGTGCGAGGGAGAGCGTCCTGTGTTATATATAGAATAAAAGGTTATATATAGATATAAGTATATCTAGATTAGTGTAAATGCACACTTACCAGTATCTTGGAGTAGGAACGTGTATGCTACTACTATGACGTAAGCGGCTGAGATTAGTGACAGCCAAATCGAAAATGCGGTGTTCGTGATGAGGGTTAAGTACCTGAAATAATATTAATTTGATTTACCACAAAATCGAATTCACAATAATATAGCGAGCCCTGCATTACGATGCGCTCCTAGCGCCATCTCTTGCTTCATAGTAGATAATGGGTGATATAAATGTAACATAGATTTAATTAGGTACCAGAATTGTTCAAGAAACGTGCTCGCAAAAGTAAACGGTTTCTTATCTGTTCTTCCCCATGGAGGGTTGGATAGGGTTTGAACATAACGCCATAGAGCCCGTTCCACGAAAGAGTCTCCTGGCTGTGGCGCTAGTATCTAAGCAAAGGCGAAATTTCAGTTCAGCCATTAGTTCCTGTAACTGCCGCAGGACTTATTTCGAAGAACGGACTATAGTGTGACATTTTGTTTCAATATTACTTATTGACGTTTCCAAGCGATTCCTTCTTCATAGTTTGAAGCCATTTCTTTATGAATTCTATGTAAATAAAGTATTTTTCGACTCTGACATGCGCTGGGTTATCTCGGCGGCTGTGTCACGAGCGAGAGGCGTCACCACTCACCATGCGGCGGTGTGTACGTCTTGTTTGTCGTCGAACTGGCGGATGAGCATCTCCTGAGCGCCGCACGCCCGGATCGTATTGAGCCCCGCCATGCTGGATGACACGTGGGAGAACACCGGACTCCGGGATACGCCCTCCACTCTGTACAAACAACATCACAACTCACTCGCACCATGTGGAAACATTACTGTGACACTACAATATAATGTATAATTTGACTGGCCTCACAGCTCAGTTGGTAGTAACCCTGCCTTCTGCGCTGTAGGTCGTGGGTTCAATAACCACCCAGGACAAACATTTGTATAACGAACATAGGTGTTTGTTCTGTGTCTGGGTGTTAATATGTATTATGAGAATGTATTTCGAAAAATGTATATAACTATTATTTCAGTTGTCTGGTTCCCATGACAAAAGCTATGCTTAGCTTACTTTGAGACTAGATGGCGCTGTGTGAAATGTCCACCAATATTTATTTATTTATTTATAATTGAAGAAACACTGTTTATATTTCTTTTGAACGTCGTGTAACGAAGAGACATTGAGACTTAGACAGAAAAGATTTCGACAATTAACGTATTAGATAATTAATTTTGAGAATTTTTCACATTGTGCATTTTTGCCTGCGACAAAGGTGGTAGTAACCATTAACGAAAAAAAATTTTATACTACTAGTGCATGTACCTCCTACACTGAAAATAATGAATAATTTCCTGTTTAAATAAGCAAAAAGTAATATTTGTAAGGAATAACTGCGTTTGTTTGAGTTTTATCCTGTGGACAATTAACTGGTTGTAAAGGGTGCTTACACTACCGCATAGGTCGAACGCAATATATTGCGCAGTAGTGCCTTTCATGCGCCACCGATAATATTAAATTATCGGCAATTACTTGTACCCAGACGTCAGTCAGTCCAAAATAATTCAAACATATATACATCAATGAACATCATATGAATTGTTTAATGACGTAACATTATAATTTATAACTATTAGATATTATCCGGTCATATGACATGAACTGCTGCTGTGGCTGTTATGTTTGCATTTAATATGACAAAATCATATTAAATCCAATTAAAGATGGATTATTTATTTATGTTAATTTGTTTCAATATTGATGTTATTCTTATGGGTTTTGTTGTAATTTATTATATAATAAAAATAATATTGTTCAACAATTCACACAGCGCCATCCAGCCCCAAACTAAGCAAAGCTTGTACTATGGAAATCAGACAACTGATATAATGTAATACATTGATATATGTAATTTGTAAGTAAAATTGGCAGGACTTAGATATTTCAAGAATCATTATTAGTAAATAAAATAGATAAAAAAAACACCCAAGACATGCAATAAAAAAAACATATAAATTGAAAAAATCATTTGTCTCAATCATGTCACCTTTTGATAGTTTGTGCTGTGTTGAGGTACATAACAGTCCAGAGGTACATGGCGATGCCGCAAACGCCGGTGGTCACCACCATGTACGGGTTCACGATCGCTACCATCACCAGAATACCGATCATCACCATAAACACCTGCAAATATTATTACATTATTTTATTATTACACTTTTAGGAACACACCTTTTAAACGTGGACATAATAACGCGAAGGCACTGCGTGGCGGCAAAAATGGGTATGGTGGCAATATTTTCCCGGGCAAATTTGTACTGCTACTACTATCTATCTGAACAAGTTAAACTCAAACTAATTACACAATGTTTTCAATTGAACCTTACGCGAATAAAACATTAAAATAACGCGAATCTTTCGGTCCTGTTACCTGAATACTGTCCAAGAACATCCTCGGTAGAGTTTCGTCAACCACACCCATGTCTTTAGAGAATCTGTTCAAGATCCGGCCGGAGGGGTTGGTGTCGAAGAATCTCATCGTCGCGGCCAATATGTTACTGAACATTTGGTTGTGGAGTTTTATGGAGCTGCGCATACACACCCATAAGAAAAGGATTGATCTGCAAACATCGAGAAAATTCTAGATTACATTCCAATGCCGCAACGATATGTTTAAACTTAAACGCCTCGGGAGTGTTTGTTTGCAGTACAAATATACAATCGATATCCGGCCGCGGCCCTCCGCACCCGGTCAGTCATTCACCAGCTTCGAAGGTATGACCACGTTTGGGTGTAGCAAAGTAAATACATAGAGCTGTTAACGTCCACATTTCAAACAAGGTCGTTGAATTTAATGTTGTAACATCTCTATGTTAGATAACATCACGCATTACAATTTACAAAGTTAGACGAATATTGTCGTGGCATTGACCTCTGCGCCAGGAATACTCCTACGTAGCAGATGGCTTGGTTGGAGACACCAATAAACACAATTAAAACATACAACATCCGCAAATATTTCATCGGGGTTCTAACCCGGGACCTCTGGTTACGGTTAGAGGTTAAGGTTAATATAATACTACTAAATATATACTTAAATAATACTAATTTAGCTCTGAAGCCGTAAAGTGGAAAAGACAATGCGTGAACCAACTACATAATATACCCGTAGGAAATATCCCTATAATTTTGAGACTTCATAATTGTATGGTTAAGTCGAATTCTAATGAGTCGAATTTGATGTGCGATTCTTCCCAGCACGACCATAGCCACTGTTTTATATAATATTATAAAGTTTTTGAATTCAAGAGCAATAATATCATAAATATGTACACACCATAAAAATAAGATAATTTACCGAGGTCACGCTGAGAAGAATTACGCGAATTAAAAATCTTTTTTTAATTGATTTTTATTAACAACAATGGTCATTTTTATTTTTCCCACAAGGTGTCTGATATCCGAAAAATTTTTGGGTGATAACAATTTATCGCTTTTTTATCAGGGTACCATCTACTGAAGTGACTTGTTATTTAAATTATTTATAATGTAGCATTTAGTAACATTTAATATAATATACAAAATATGCGTTTAAATTTTTAAATTTTATCTTTTATTTCAGGCAGTAATGTTGTAACAAATACAAGGACCACAGAATATATATATCTGAAACCTAGAAAATACATTTTACTAATATTATAAACGTGAAAGTTTGTATGTATGGATGTTTTTTACTTTTTCACGCTCAAACGGCTGAATGGATTTGGATTAAATTTGGTACCAAGATAGCTTATATCCTGGATTAACACATAGGCTACTTTGATCCGGGAATACTGTAGTGTCTATCTTGGTACCAAATTTCATCCAAATCCATTCAGCCGTTTGAGCGTGAAAGAATAACATCCATACATACAAACTTTCACGTTTATAATATGTAAAGATTTGATTAAATATATTTTTCGCAAATTCATTCAATACCTATCGGCATAAAGTTTAACTAAGTTAGCCAAGGGTGCCCCCCGCCTAAAACAATTGACTTAAAGTAATATTTGTTTCCCGATAAAGTAGTACCTAATATCAATAGAGGCATGTTAATAATTATCAGTGGCGTTGTATTGTAGATAACTTTTTTTTTTTTTATGTCATACAGTAACGGAACGAGCCGACGGCCCACCTGGTGTTAAGTGGTAAACTCTGCCCATAACAACCGATGCGACTTGGGTCCTCCCTTACTAGGTACGACAAGACCCAAGTCGCATCGTATGCGCCCGTAACTCTGAGACGTGTAGGTGGAATGTCTCTTGTGCCTGTAATTTCACCGGCAACCACACCTTTCAAACCGGAACACAGTAACGCGAACGCGTTACTGCTTGGCAGCAGAAATAGGCATGGTGGCAGTACTTCCCCGGACGAACTTGGCGAGAGTTCTACTGCTCTTAAAATGTGTTATCTAAAGAACATAGTAGTTACACTAAGTGTTTAATAAATAAATAAATATTGGTGGACATTTCACACAGCACCACCTAACCCCAAAGTAAGCTAAGTAAATAGCTCGTATCATGGGAACCAGACAACTGATATAATACTTAAATAAAAATTATTATAAAAATATTTATATAAATTATAAAATTATATAACTTTTCTTAGGATGACCCTTCACACCGAATAATAATAATTGAAAGAAAGAAAGAAAGAAAGATTGAAGAAGAAAGAAAGAAGAAGAAATTGTTTTTTAATATTGTAAACCATGACGAGAAGAAGAAGAAACAGACAAATTTTTTATTAGTTTGCGTAAAGTAAATTATATTAAGTTTTTTTTTGTATTCTTCTTTTTTAATAAATGATTAAAAAAAAAAAAAAAAAACTTTTTGTAAATACATACATATAATACATATTCATCATTCATCATATAATACATAACACCTAGACACAGAACAAACACCGATGTTCGTCACATAAATGTTTGTCTTGGGTGGGAATCGAACCCACGACCTAATAGCACACAAGGCAGGGTTACTACCAACTGCCCTATAAGGCCAGTCATGTTACGGACCAAGTGATTAATTGGATGTTATACATAATGGATAAGGAATAAGGGAAATGTGGTAATTATCGAAATAACTGCTGCGCTTCGGCGCTTCCCTGACCTAGGGGACTGATTTGTGTTCCTAAATTGCGTATCTATTTCTCCTGCAAACTAATGTAGGTGTAAATGGTTGTTTTTCTTTCATCCTTTCAGAGCAACGCGAATAAAACCTCCTTACCTTTCAGTAGTAAGAATGATGCAACCCACGATACCGGCGGTCCAAATGTAGATGTAATACGAATTGTCGACTTTCGTCTCGTCGACAGTGGCTCCGTTAGTGATGTTCTGAAGAGTGTTCGCAGTCTTCAGTAACGTGCCAATGATGGTGTGGTTAGGTTTTGTGCCGTCTGAGGCGATACCACTCGAGTTACCCACATCGGTTAGGTGTAAGCTCGTTAAATTGCCAATGTCGCTGAACGTTTCAAACTCATACGTCGCTTCTACTTTGTTCATCCTGAAAAAATACTTATCTGTCAAGTACCCAAACATTTTAAAGAGATTGGAAACTGATTACATCTACTGAGTTTAAGATTATCAGCAATTAACATTATCAATGTCTTACTACCATACATAATTAACAAGTATTTATCATAAAACTTTGAATATATAATAATATTTATGTATGATAGTTGTTTTTCAGACTGTACCATTTTCACATAAATTTTAATTAAAGAGTAAGTTAATGAAAAATATTTAAGAAAACCATGTTAAGATTACCAATATGTGAGCCACATATCACTCATCGACGTGATGACTTGAGCGGCGATGACTGAGAGTACAGTCAGCAGCAGAATTGCCCAGCCGCCGCCAGCGCGGAAATATTGTCCATACACGCGCATCGAAACGCGACCTGACACATAAATGGAACATTTGATCACGAAATTATTTATAATCTCACTTTATAAAACTTTTGACACAGCGCCATTTAGCCCCAAAGTAAGCTAAGCATAGCTTGTATCATGGGAAAGAGACAACTGGTGTAATACTTATATTTTGCACAGAACAAGAATATATATTTGTCACACAAATGTTTGGTGGGAATCGAACCCACGACCATCAACGCAGAAGGCAGGTTACTACCAACTCAGCTGCGAGGCCAGTCTATCATAATTATCATAGATAAGTGAGTAATACAAGTTTTATCCACCGAAGCCAATCAGTAAGTAGTAATAAGTTCAATCAGTCAGTTCATACCATGTGGCATCCAAATAAATTTTGACATTCTCAATTTGGCGAACAAAAGTTATTCGTCCACACAATACCACAATTATGATGTAAAGTCAAAACTAAATGTACCTGTTCCAGACATTTCGGCTTCTTCCTCTGGGTCGTCGTTAGATGATTCGTTCAATCCTATCACTGAGCCGAGCAGTGTGCTGGTAGTACTCACGTATGACTGTCAATCAAATAACCAATTACATATCAAACAGGTTTTAACATTAGGTATACAAGCCTAAACTTACAAAGCTCCGGATAAAAGCTAGTTCACCGTCTAAATGGGAACAAAGCTCCGGATAAAAGCTAGTTTACCATCTAAATGGGAACAAAGCTCCGGATCAAAGCTAGTTCACCGTCTAAATGAGAAGAAAGCTCCGGATCAAAGCTAGTTTACCGTCTAAATGGGAACAAAGCTCAGGATCAAAGCTAGTTTATCGTCTAAATGGGAAGAAAGCTCCGGATAAAAGCTAGTTGTAAACAATCACTTGTTATCAGATATACCAAGCCAATTCCAATTCCAAGCCTTTATGAATTCTAAGGAAATACATTTTTTGACTTTGACTTTGACTTTACCTGAGTGGACATGGCTCGTTGGCGTGGTTTGGCCGGCGGTTTGCTCGCCTCCTCCGTCGGTTCCTCTTCCTCCAACTCGGCGAATAGCGGCGACTTGGAAACCTCCTCGAAGCTACCGATTGTTTCAATCTCGCCCTGATAACGTTAACCTATGTTAGTGACGCCGAATAAATTGGGTGTGAACTGATCGTGGTGGGAAAGTGAAATAGTAATAATTGAATTAATTTGTTTTCCTTTCCACTCTTGAAATGTCCTAAATTTGATATAACATTTTATAAGTGTATTGATTAACATTTTGTAATAATTAACCTTTGGGCACCATGGATTTATCTGTAAGCCCACTTGTGTTATGTAATAAATACACATTAATGCACAAAAAAAAATATAGAAAAGAAATGAGCCCTCATATTTTCGAAACATAATTTAATTTATATATTTAAGCTGTTACATATGTTTACTTTATATTGTTATATATTTATACTTATTCTTAGTCTGTATATTTTGTTTTGATATCTCCACTAATAGAATCCAATCCACTAATGAACAATTGGAATCGGAAATTATATCGGGAGTCATTTTTCAATGGTATTTTTTTCTTCCTTTTGATGAGTTGAGAATTTTAACATTTACATTTAACTAATTTTTGTGATAAAATATTTTAATGATTAATAAGTAGTTATGTTAATATAGTGGCTAATAATTGAACAACAATGAAGCGCCCAATTTGCAATGTATTAAGCGCCGATTAAATCAATAAGTAAGTTTGTACAGATATCTGTGTAACTAGCCTTTGTCTTTGTTAACGTAACTGCAAAATAGGACATTGTATGCAACATAAACTGAAACCAGCTGTGTGTGATTAACGAATACATATATAAAACTTTTATTTCTTTATCTTTATAGAATACTAGCTGTTGCCCGCGACTTCGTCCGCGTGGAATTCGGTTTTATCACGCATCCCTATTTTACCCCTCGGAAAAGTAGCCTAAGATACTCCTTGTTACATCAGCTATCTGCCAACGAATGTCCCGTCAAAATCGGTCCAGCCATTTCAGAGATTAGCCGGAACAAACAGACAGACAAAAACTGTAAAAAATGTTGTTTTGGTATATGTGCCGTGTATACATCCATATGCACTTAGTAAAAAGCGGTTATTTTAATATTACAAACAGACATTCCAATTTTATTTATTTGTATAGATAGCGAAAAATGGGAAGCATAGTTTGTGTACATAAGGTACGGTATCCAATCTAACAACGCACATTATGAATAGTGCAAAACGACATTCAAAAGTGCTATGTCATACAAAACTTTCAGAAATAAAATCAGTGTAAAGTACTTCAAGTTTGACAATAATATTGTTATCAAATGAGTTTCTAGATAATAAACATGTCCTGTCAAGCTGTCATTGTGTTATTTATTAGTATCACCACTTACTTACTGCATGTACAGTACATCATGTATCATATCATGTATCATATTGAGACAAAATGATTCAATACATTAAAACTTAGTAAATGAGTATTTATAATGGTGTCTCTGCCAGCAATGTTTGACTCAGACACACACAACGTTATGTGCTGGTTTTAGCTACGTTTCAATCGCTTTCCATCAATTTTCAAAGTAGAATTCATATTTTTCATAGAATTAAAAAATAAATTCATTGATGAATAAATTAAAATTACAAAACCTTTTTTTAAAAACAAGCTTTTAATGGATTGGAGCAACGGAGTTTAATTATCATTCGTATTCTCAAGCCCTTTCATTTGATACCCATATTGTAGGAGTGCATTGAAAATAACTAGTCCGCCAACTAGGGTATTCCGCCATGTTGGATTTAGAATGACGTCACACAGCTAACCATGCATTGTCACTCAAACATGTATACAAAAATTTCAGCTCAATTGGTTGAAGATATCTGCTTCAAAATTGAGTTGCAAGATTCCACCCGAACAAACATAGTTACATACATTACAAGATAAATAAAAGCTTGTAAAAAGTTGATATGCGTATAGAATTATTTCAATCAGTTTCTATCAATATCAATTCATTATAATTTTAATAAAAGAACTTCAATGAATAAAAGTTAAGTAATTGTAACTCTCTCGTAACTCGTAATTGTATCATTTTACACACGATCAAATCAGTGCTCGAGAGATAACACCAAAGATTCGTGCGATCATCCAACACCAGTCAGTATCTTGACTCGTATCAAGTAAAAACATTAGAGCGATTCGCGTGCCAAGACTGACTAGTGTCATGACGAATGACTTATTGACATTGGTCGCAGATAGCGTTGCCAGGCGTCCGGATAAAACCGGACATAATCAGGCAATTTGGTTTCGTGTGCGGCCAAATGAAATGGTGTCCGGCTATAGGTAGTAAGGCTTTTCAAATTCGGCCATTTTTTTTATTTGTCTTGTGTTAGTGTAAAGAAAATTGATTCATTTAATTTTATTGTTGTTTCAGTAGAATATGAGATTTTTTTATGGTTAATACTGAAAAAGCAGTGTTTTAATTATAAAAAAATTACGTTATATCGTCGGTATGATTCATTAACGGAACATTTCCGAATTTACGTGTTTAGAGATAAGTATACAGAATGGTAGGGAATTGAATATATTTTCCGAATCACTAACGGCATAACTCAAATTTTAGTTCTAATTGACAGAACACTATTTATTCCAATAAAGAAGAATAGATTTTAGTGATCTCTTCATTTTCAGTATCAGTTTATTTCGAAAAGTCCCGCTGCCACTCTAAATGTTGTTACCATTTATTATTATTATTTTCTTTGTTTTATTTTATTATTTCAAATGTAATTTTATAATGCAGGATCAATTCATTAATGTGTTAAAATTTATTTCCATTTATTATTAATTACTTATGACAAATTAAATACTAAATGTTCCGTTAATGAGTCCGACCGACGATATACTAAGACTTATTAAAGGCGTCCGGCTTTTCGGTTTTAAGAGCTGGCAACCCTAGTCGCAGATAAGATAATAGGTGGTTACTTACATTGCGCAATATGACGACACTGTCGGCAGTCTTGAGATGGTGCAGTTGGTGTGTTACGAGTATTCGGGTGGAGTGCCGCAGGAAGCCGTTCACGCACTCAGAGATGAGATGCTTGCCGACGTGCGTGTCCACCGCGGAGAGCGGGTCGTCCAGCAAATATATATCGGCCTGCGCAAATAAACGAAACGATGATTAGTGATCGGTCTTTTTTGACGAATTTACATTGTATCTTTGAGGCAATACATTATAAAAAAGACGAAAAGAAGAGTGTGAGAGAGAGAGAGAGCGCAGAGAGAGAGAGAGCAGAAAGATATAGAAGAGAGAACGAGATAGAGAGAGATAGAGAGAGAGCGCGGGGAGAGAGAGAGCGAAGATAGAGCTAAGAGAGAGAGAGAAGAAAGAATAAAATCTTTTTGTATGATACAATGTATTTTGGGCCTCACAGCTCAGTTGTTGGTAACCCTCCCTTCTGCGCTGTTGGTCGTGGGTTCGATTCCCACCCAGGACAAACATTTATATAACGAATATAGATGTTTCTTCTGTGTATGGGTGTTAATATGTACTATATGTATGTATTTACAAATAAAAAGGATATATGTATTCTATCAGTTATCTGGTTCCCACAGTACAAGCTATACTTAGTTTGGGGCTAGATAGCGCTGTGTGAATTGTCCACCAATATTATTATATCTGTTGGCCGCAGATGGCCTTGATAGCGTTTACGCGACTTTGGCTAGAGCGGAGGGAGCGGAGGGCACTCAAGCAGTAAAAAAAATGGTTGTCTGTAAAGTCGGTTTACTGACGATAGTTGAACGTGACAACGTCTTAAGAAAATACTGATGGAATGGTAGCATTTTTCACTCAAGTAGGAGAGAGACGGATGTCGAACGCTGCCGAACGCAAAGGCCGATTGTGCTTCTTTGTCGCTCGTTCCGCGCTCTCGCTTGCACTTGCACAAGCCTTACATGGAACGCCTCAGAGCGAGGTAACGCCGCATGAGTCATGTTTTTTCGTGCGTGCAGCCGGCTCTATCGAATTAAAAGACGTTGTCACGTCAAAAATAGTTTAACAAATCGAAACCAAGGGTATGGAGGAATCGGGAGGAATAGTTTTTTTTATCTTTGATACGATATTTACTGATCTTACGTCTGGTGAGGTTATAGAATAGAAATCATTTATTTTGGATTACAAAGACATTTAATCGGTCGTCAAAGATTCATAAAGAGATAGCTATGAGACAGTTAGCAATTAAAATTGTTTTGCACTTTTCTTGGTGACAGCAACGTGGTTTTGTTATGATTATATCATATATTTATCCCAGAGAAATTTTCTATTTAATTTCACTTCAGTCAGAAATTTTCTATTTAACTTCAGTAATTAGTGTTACACGATCATCATTAGGTAGGTATCACGCTCACCTTGAGAAAACTAAGCGTAACTAAAATGAAGCGGAGAGCAAGTGTGTTAATTACCTAAAATAACTGCCATACAGATAAAAGGTTTTCAAGCAGCTAGTGAAGATATACAGATACAGGATGTTTGGGATACGATTCGACAAACAGGAATGGCTGAGGTGGGGCTGTCTGCTACTTAACTTCAATAGTTCTCATTTTATCCTACAGATTTGGCGAAGAACTAACGAAGATTTCCTAATTTTAAAAAAATGCGTTCATTATCATAAACGTGGATAAATAACACTGTCAAATGTTTGTTATAAAATATGAATTTTGTGTATGTGTAAAAAGGTGGATGATACATTTCTATGATTTATATTCTATTCTATAGTATATTTTTATAGTTTTATAGCTCCTGCGAATGCGGCATAATAAATATTAAGCACTTTTTTATTTGGTGTGCTAATTTAAAATCATATTTGGTTAAAACAAATTATGACTATTATGTGGCTTCACAGATTTTTGATAAGATAAAACATTGCACCACTTCGCAATGCATTCAAAAACTAATAAGCAGGTAATAATTTAATAAAACCATCATAACACCTTACGCGCCTCAAGGATACGCCGAGCGGATTGTGTGATTTTAATCTGAAGGTCGCCAGTTCAAAGCTAGAGATTTTCGCTTCAAAATTCATAGAAGTTGCAACTTGACACGCCCTAGATCTAAAACTTGCGAGCATCTTCCAGTCTAGACTGAATTCCCGTGGTAGATTGAAGCCCCGTCGGTCGTTTCGTTCACGCCACATTTCGTTGATTCGAATCTAAATTATCACCTGGTCTCGTCATATCGGTTATCTAGACTGGGTAGGGTAAAGTTTGTGTAGGAACGGAATTTTGCAATCTTTAGCGGACTGACATATTATAGTTATTTAAGTATGTTTAAAATTGTAGAACTTTACGAAGGTATTCTCCTAAATCCAAATATTATTAAAATACGAATCCTCCTTACACAGTTTATTGAAGTTGGAAAAAAACAAGAGTAAACGCGATATCTCACTCGGTCAAGTTATAAATTAACACACTTTATAACTTTTACTCAGCGTTTAATATAAATCAATATAATCTGACGTCAACGATAACAGAAATTGAATTAAAAATTGAATGAAATGACTCACGTTTAATGTTAGGAGCAAATGCAAGATGACTTTGTAACTATTAGTTACAATTTAATTGTTAACACAGACAAGAGCCTCTATGTACATTTAATAAGCCAAGTATAATAACGTGTATTGTAAAATGGATACATAAGATTTACCCATTCGAGTTTATCAGGTTTCTGAACACATTTTGGTATCGTTGAATAAATAATGTACTACTTATTGTTCATGTCGACGAGATACTGCATATATAAAAAAAAATTAAAGTATTAAGTATAACACATTCAGTGAATGTTGATACATTTTATAAAGGACAAAGGATACGAAAGGATACATATAGGTACATATGCATATATATATATGCTTTACATATATTGCAAAACACAGGGCATTACTTCAAAACGTCTTCTTCTACCGCCAAGCAGTAACGCATTTGCGGTACTGTATTCCGGTTTGAAAGGTCTGGTTACCGGTGAAATTACACATGAGACATTCCACCTACACGTCTCAATAGTTACGGGCGATACGATGCGGCTTGGGTTTTATATTACCTAGTAAGGGAGGACCCAAGTCGCATTGATTGTTATGGGCAAAGGCTACCACTTAACATCAGGTGGGCCATCGCTTCGTTCCGTAACTCTGTGAAATAGAAAAAAAAGGACGAAAATTTGATGGGCAGTAAAATGAAGCGTTACCAAAAAGCGTTACGTTTTCGAAATGAAGTCGTGCGTAGGAACTTGCAAGCACAATTTACTGCTAAGTAGGTTTTCTCTTTTTCGCCTGAATCCAAAATTGCCTGTCACTAACAGTGATAAGAGATAAGGAGATCAATCAAATTGGATGTGATAACTTACAAGATAATACTTGTGTAATATGATATAATAGTTTATGACGAACAAACATCAAATAATACCACTTATTGAATATAAAGACCAGGTTCCCTAACACTCTAGGAGCTAGATAGCTTAATCAGAAGATATAAAACACAAAGAGCCTTACAAACGTTACTCAAAGATTGCTCTGCTACTACTACTGGTTTTACTAGCTGTAGAACACACGCCAAGTACGTCCGCGGAAGTGCTGCCGCCATACCCATTGCTACCGCCAAGCAGTAATGCATTAGCCTTACTGTGTTACGGTTTGAAAAGTGTGGTTGCAAATCGGGATTTAACCGGTGACCTCCGGATTGACACTCGGGGTTTGGCGCACTCGATAGAACCAGTGACAAGTTGCTCTGTACTGATAATCTGATCAATCGATTTTGATGCGGTAACTTTGATAATACTCGTAATATGAATCGGCTAGACAGCGTCGGAATCAGTTCTGATAAGCGTTTTTGATAAAATCGATTTTACTATAAATAATTCACAAATATGTTTTGTTATTTTCGTAAATAGACTTCGTAACGCGTAGCTAAAATTATAAGATAAATGGTAAATAGAATATATCTTTATCGTTCTATGTCTAACCAATTAGGTATGTAGCACATATATAAAGAACATATTGTATTCGAATCCGAGTAATCAAAGGAGATTCATATCGATGCACAATGTTATATGTGTATCATTTAAATTCATGACAAAATGTCAAAATGTTCAGCTTAGGTTTAAGATAAGGCTGTTTGATCGAGCGACGCCACTCGGTTAGTTCAGCCTACATTGTTCATCCAACACCTATCTTGTCCAAGTTTTATCAAAGTAAACTGACTTATTCAAAAGCGCAGACATTTTTTATGTTATGTAGGTGTTAGGACGAGCTGACGGCCCACCTGATGTTAAGTGGTAACCGCCGCCCATGGACAACAACAATACGACTCAAGCCCTCTCCACCAGAGTACGAGATAACTCAAGTCGTATTGCGTTGCTGTGGGGATGTTACGTCTCATGCGGCTGCAATCTCACCGGCACCCACTCCCTTCCACCGGAACACAGCAACACGAGTGTATCACTGTTTGGCGGCAGATTACCAGGTGTGGTGGCAGTACTTCTCTGGGCGAACTCAGCACAAGTTCTACTGCTACTAGACTTAAGTTCATAATCGAAATCGACTCACACATTATATATGTGAACGTTATATATATAGCATTCACATAACACGTTTCGCGACGCCCGGCGGCATAAGTAAATATAGAGTCAATGCACAGTGGATACAGAGAAGTTCTTTGTTAGGTTTGCAAGTAATGAGATGTGAACTTTTGACCGGTTATTCTGTATTAATGACTTGAGATTTATTAACCTATGAACCCGTAGTACCAACATGTAAATTCTGAACATACAAACAATTCAGTCAAAGCAGTAGGTAGAAAATGATTCTCTTAGGTACAAATCGAGACGCATGGTCCAATAAGATGATGTCGCTCTGCTCTACGACACACAAAATATAAAATAAATAAATATTGGTAGATATTCACACATAGCGCCATCTAGCCCCAAAGTAAGCTAAGCATACCTGTGTGGCGAAAATAGATGTTTATTCTGTGTCTGGGTGTTAATATATACCTAATTATAAAAAAGTATATAAGTATTATATCAGTTGTCCGGTTCCACCAATATTATTATTATTATTACTACTCCTGACCATATATTATCCAAAGTATTATTCTGTCACGTCTAGTTCCTACAGTACGTTCTCAAAACGGTGAAGGAAAACATCGTGCGGAAACCGACATGTCCTAGAATTAAAAATTCGAGTGCACAAAAGGAGCTTCTTTGAGGCGCGCTTAAAATCCTTTCACCACGCTGTTTCGAGAGAACCAGTGACTCGAATAGAATAGTACAAGCTATGCTTCTGAGAGCTGTCTGCTCTCACCAAAAGCCCGTGTAAACGCTGTCAAGGCCATCTGCGACCAACAGCAAATTGTCGTCATAAAAAAACCTATGCTTAGTTTTAAACTAGATGGCGCTGTGTATAATGTCGGACGAGTATATCAGTGGGTACACACCTGTCTGTAGCACGCCCTCGCAAGGCCGATGCGCGCTCGCTGCCCTCCACTCAGACTGATGCCCCTCTCGCCGACGAGGGTCGAGTCTCCGGCCGGAAGCAGCTCGAAGTCACGCAGCAGAGCGCACGCCGTCACCGTCTGACAGACAATATAAAAAAAATAGTACTTGCATCTTATAAACACACTTGTTCCAGTGTATGAACACAAATATGTACGTACGTCCGGTCGATGGTAGAGTTCGTACAATGCAGTGTATACAGTACACTGCAGTACGTTGCAAAAACGCGTTTTTCTTATTTTTATTTTATTTATTTATTTATTCGCACAAAACACATTACAATTCTAAAAGCAATACATTACAATACAATTGACAATCTGAATTGTAACGTAAGCATATGTGCGTACAACTAAAATAACATAAAAAGCAGACTTTTTATGAAAATAAAACTAATAATAGTTCTTAATATAGAGGATACTTCTAATTATATTTGAGTATGTGCTTAAACTGGGACAAAAAAAGTGATAAGTATATAAAGTAATATAATATTAAGTGACATGTACGGAAGGAGCAGATGGATCACCTGGTGCTAAGTCGTAACTTCTACCTATAACAAAGCAATACGACTTGGGTCCTCCCCGACTTCGGTAACCAGACCAAGCCTGTAACTCTGAGACGTGAAGGTGGAATGTCTCATGTGCCCGTTATTTCACCGGTAACCACACCTTTCAAACTGGAACGCAGTAACGCGAATGCACTGCTCCTAAGCGGCAGATATGGTGGCAGTATTTCTCCGAAAGGACTTTATTTTATTTTATTTTAAAAATTTTAGGAAAACTTACAGCTAGACATAAAGGATATTAAAGTATATAAAAATGCATGGCGAGGCACATGCATTTTGAGCTGAAGGCTAATTATAAGTTTCCACTTATAGGTTAACAAAAAGTAAGATATAAAGAAAACAGAACTAAGTAGACGACATGACAAAATAAAAAAACAAAAAAAAACAGTAGTTATACAAGGAAAATGTAGTTAATTATTTTAAAAAAAACATAGTAGCTTGGCATAGGGTTCTACTGACTGTAAGATCTCTAATAATGTTCTTAACTATATCTTGTCTATTATCTATATTATAACCTAGTAACACTACGAAGATTACTAAGACAGAATTTAAAGCTTTGTTTTTCTTAGTTTATTATTTGATGATTTTTATTTTTTATATTACCATTGCAGTTTCACTAATTAACAAACATAATAACCATAAAATCATACGACACTGCATTGTCACGATGAACAATACTTTTATTATTTTTATTACATAAAATATCTGAAGATGAGTATAGTTGGTAATACTTATATGAATGCGGCTTAAGCTTTTATACATATTTTTATCACACCTATGAATACTCAGGCAAGTACAGACAGACAACGCTTAGGCGTAATCGTTAAGCGTATTTGTACTTTTAAAAATATCATGACTATTATTAATAATAATAATAATAATAATAATATCTTTATTTCGGACAACATAAATTTACAAATTCGGTCCATAGAAAAAAAATCTTAATTAAATAATTAATACCCCATAACGTAAGTACACAAAAGAATCATAATCACTTAGACTACGATTCGAAATCTTATTGAACTTATCATCTGGAATTTGTTTACTTGTGATTTTTACTATAAGACAAGTGATTTATTTATTATAGAGCGTTAGTTACTGTTTAACTAGAAAGCACGTTCTATTCGTTTGCATTGTAACTAACATCCAGACATAGAACTAACATCTGTGTTCGACACACAAATGTTTTTCCGGACTGGAAATCAAACCCACGACCTACAGCGCAGAAGGCAGGGTCACTACCAATTGAACTGTGGGGCCAGCTAATCGTATTATGTGTATATAAATACGATACAATTTTATAACAATTAATCAATACAATTATTATGTTGTTCCTTACCTACAGAATTTCGTTGTTGATATGAGCTGGCTCTGTTTTACAGGAAAAACGTTATTTTGTGAATTATTGTAGCAAGATATCCCTGTTTTTAAGAGTGCTATTGTTATGAAGTGAATGAGTCGCGCCTTCCTCGGAACTCGTTGTGCAAATATAGGGTAAACATCATTTACGCGGAAGCGGTTCACAGAACGATAGTGATTGATTGCAAACACATGCGAGACTTGAAGATCAAAGTACGTTGCTACGTTGGAAGTCAATGAGGCCTTATGTTATTATTCTTAGAACAGAGTGCAGACCATTTCTGTGTAGCAAAATCAATTATTTCTGGTACAGTGATAAACAAATGTAAAAATCTAATATAATTATGCCGTATTAAGACAACTTGTATATTAATTTGTAACTGTCAACGATAAAAAAGAAACCAAGGGGATACAGCGTTCATAGGCGCCATTTTGAATCGTGAGTGTAACGAAAAACTCCAGGAGTTACACTCCTGAGAGGGTTTAAACTCGTGCAAGACATACATAGCTTTATGTTATTTACCTACTAGCTTTTACCCGCGGCTTCGCCCGCTTGATACAGAAAACATTAGTGAAAAAACTTTTTTATTTATTATATAGCCTAAAACCGTCTCCATAGTCCCATCTATCTCCATATCAAAATTAATCATAATAGATTCAGCGGTTTAGGCGTGAAATCGTAACATACAAACTCACTTCGCATTTATAATATTATAAGTTATTATATATAATATATATATTTATTTTCTCTCACGTGTTTTTTGTGAGAGAAAATAAATATATATATTATTATATTATTATTATTAGTTATGATACTTTTCACGCCTTTTTTAAAGACATATACTTTAATCATTTTCTTATAAAGGCTCGTAAGATCATGTAGGTAAATTGCTTTAAATACTTCTTCACCTGTTTCAAAGTTACCCGAATCACATCGCACTAATACGAGTAGCATACGCTCTTTATGCCTTTGCAATGAACACAGTACCCGAAAGAATTTACTAACTACCCACAATACCGGTCTTCCTAGGTCGGGCGTTTTAGTGTTATAATTCTAGGTATTGAATGATTTAAACACTATGTAATATGTAGTATGTGATAATAATATGATAAAGAGCATCCAATTAATATATACTTATACTTATTTGTGAAACTACGAGTATAATCGTGTAATCTTTGTACTCTTTGGCTAAAATATCTCAACACAGAGATTTATATTGTTTTTCAGGGCTTTTTATGTTCAGATTGTGGAGCCATTTCGATTTTATAATAAGCACCTATTCTTTACATCCCGGTCTTCGTGTTAAAAAAATTCATAATAATGTTTCCGTTCCATATTAAAATCTCATATGCAACAGTGATTTATAATGAAATTCAGTACAATAATTATCATGACCCAGCCAGATATAGCTTTAATGTCTTACTTAAGGTTAGGTCAGTGTGATACATAATTAAAACATTGTCGTGTAGGTTATGTGACAAATATATGTAACAAAAAAAGGAAGCCCTTCATTATGGGTTTCTTGTTTGTTCGTCCCCGTGGAGGGTCAAATAGGGTTAGAAAGCAAAAAATAGTTGAAAACAGGCGTAAAACTTAGCGATAAATACGCGTGACCTTATGTTTTGAATATTATTGACGTTTCCAAGCCATTTCTTCATGAATTCTATGGAAATAAAAGTTTTTAACTTTGACTTTGTGAAAAAAAAATATAATTACTTTAAATTATGCATCAATAAGAATTAGTTATGTTATTTGTATCGATTACACTTAACGCGGAGCAGTAGTACTGCCACCGTACCCATTTCTGCTGCTTAGCATTGATGCAATCACTTTACTGTGTTCCGGTTTGAAAGGTGTTAATGTTAAAGAAATATTTATGTAGGTACCCATGTCGTATTGCTTGTTATGGGCAGAGGTTACCACTTAACACCAGATAGGCCATCTGCTCGTTCTGTAACTTACTCCCATAAAAAAGAGTGTTCTTTAGGATTGCTTGTCAATCATAATAATTATGAGAAGTATTAGAATGGTTCGTCTGAAAAATCATAGCTTCCATACACACTTTTCATCAAATAATATTTAAAGTTTAACGACACAAATTCACAATCATGAATAAGAAGAACTGTAATAAAAACTCACCTTCTTGTAACGATTCTTATCGTAGGGCAGACCGAAGAGTATGTTCTGTCTTATGGTGGCTACGAAGAGCCAGGGTTCTTGGCTCGCGTATGAGATGCGAGACCCACCCAGGGATATCTTTCCTTGCGTTGGCGGCAGCTCACCCAGGATCACTTGCAGTAGAGTAGACTAGAAAGGAAAACTATTATGAGTGGATATTTTTTTTAATAACTTACTAATGACTGGCCTCACAGCTCAGTCGGTTGGCTTCTGCGCTGTAAGTCGTGGGATCGAATCCCACCCAGGACAAATATTGCGTGACGAACGTAGATGGTTGTTCTGTGTTGATATGTATTATTTGTATGTATTTACAAAAATATATATAGGTAATATATCAGCAGTCTGGTTGCCATGATTTAGCTTAATTTGGGGCTAGATGGCGCTGTGTGAAATGCCCACCAATATTTATTATTATTTATCGTATTTATTACTACTAAGGATTGTTTATTCATTCGCTGATTCAGCTCGCTGCTCGCTGGTTATGCTTTGTTCTTACAAATGCAAAGATGTCTGTTTTTTGGCGAATTTAATATCAAATGACTATTAGTAAGACAAATAGTCAAGCGGTTGGAAATTAGAATTCGTTTACCTACGTTAATATCTACGTGAAAATACGATTGTACAACTTTATAACTTGCTTTAAGTAGTGAAAGAGACACAATGTTTGATATTTGCTGATGACTCGGAATGAATGTCTTAATTCCAAGAGCAATTAAGCACTTTTCTTTTGCGACAAGGTTATTAATAATGACTTTCTATTCGAATAAATTTTCTTTGAGTATTGTTATCGTACTTTGCACTAACCTTGCCTCTTGGTCGTGCGCGAGACGATGAGTTGTGTCATAATTTGCAGACTACATATTATAAAATATTTACAATCAGAACTTGAGATCTCACAGAGATAAAACATCGTAATAAAACATTTCAAAGAATAACATTCCTGAGTTTTTTCTTCATTTATACTTAATACAAATTGTTTTAATATGCAAGTTTTTGAGTCGGATGGTTTGAGAATATGACCTTTCGAATAGTACCTATCAGCAATGCTGATTCAGCTCTTACGCACACAATGTATGGACAGAGGTATACTCTCGAGGAATGAGAGTAAACGGGCTTAAATGCCACTGGACCTGATTTGGATCGGTAGGTAACAAATAAAGTCGATTTTCTGTTTCAAGGAAAAGATCGCGAGTAAGCCAATAGATGTTTTCTCTAACCTTTTCAGAACGTGGTATTTGCACATTCAAGCGATAAACTAATTGGCATGCGCCTGGATTTAAATCAAGGACATTTAGATTAAAAACCAGGGTCCGTACCACTCGGACATCACGTATAAACCCACCATACACGATACGATTCTCTGAAAAACTTAAAACGTCTATGAACTAGCAAGAACACTTATTGTTAGAATTAGAAGTTATTATTATCTTACTTTCATCCTAAATTGTTTTGATGTGATTACATTTGTTTAAGCTGGTTTAAAATAAAAAGCAATATATAAAAAAAAAGTGGGTAACAGGTTAAAGCACTTACTTTTCCAGCTCCAACCAGCCCAGCAATGCCGATAAACTCTCCGGGCTTCACCGTTATTGATATATTCCTCAAAGTGGGCACAATAGGGTCCTCTTGCCAGCTCGCACTCACTCCGGATATCACCAGACCAGTCGACTTAGGCTTTTCAAAATGCTTTTCAGTGCCGTTCGTGATCGCTTTGGTGTCGATGTACTCCGTGGACTTTACGCTAGCCAATTCTTCTAACATGAGGAATTCCTACAATTCAATAAAATAACGTTAGCTTTATAAATTTAGGAGTAGTAGAACTCACGCTCAGTTCGTCCAGGGAAGTACTGCCACTGTTACTATTCCGGTTAGAAAGGTGTGGTTCCCGTTGAAATTACAGGCACATGAGACATTCCATCTACACGTCTCAGAGTTACGGGCGCATACGATGCGACTTGGGTCTTGTACCTAGTAAGGTGGACCCAAGTCACATTAGTTGTTATGAGCAGAGGTTACCACTTAACACCGGGTGGGCTGTCTGTCGTTTCGTAACTTATCACATAAAAAAAGGGAGAAGAAGATAAATTATAAAAAGAAATACGAGGAATTATTCGTAACTGGAGTACCTCCCTGCAGTCAGCAGCGATATCAGGGCAGTGGTGGGAAGCCCCTAGACTATATCACTATCTAGATCACCGAGTGAGGAGGCAAATGGCGCATGATGCCCCTAACTCTGAAATCGCGAGGAGCAATCCAACATTATCAGGTCAGCGCGCGATAGTCCTAGTGTGTACTGAAATCGTGATGATTTTGGTGCCAATTTGCTTCTGAACCTTGCGTTGACTATACGTGTGATATCTAGTTACTATTAGACATAAGTATTAAAAAATCGCTAAAAGGCTAATTGTTTATTGACTCGCAGTCTGGTTTCCTGTTTTAACATAAATAAAGTCACCATTTAACGACCAAATTCTTCAAAACATTACATATTTTACAATTATTTAGGTCTGTTTCCGTACTGTCATTATTTATAAGTATCATCTAAATTGTGACAAGGTTGAATACGGGCCAATTAGCGATGCACGTTACTCACACATTGATTATAAGCGAAGTACCAATTATCTGACAGATTATTTATGAACGAACCGCGAGTGTCGTCGGAGAATCAGATGAAAAAATTGTACATAGTATACTAGCAATGCACTGCGTTAGTGTATGCAAATATTCCAAAATTGTACAATTTTTATAATGATTACTTCATCTTCAAATAGTTTAATATTTTTATTCTTTTTTTTTTTACTAAGGTATGAAAGGAGTTTCAGCTAATGTCAGCTGTCACTTGCTTCATTGCCCTAACTGTTATAACTGCACAAGGTTTTTTTTTTAATATTTACGGTCCTCAACATAAAAAGAAAACAAACGAGAAGAACGAACATAAATATGATAGAACAAGACATTAAAAAACCCATATGAGAAACGATTATGAAGCGTTTTGACGAAAGTCGAGCTTTTGCTCATCTTTGTGGCGAGCTTACCACGCCTCTTCCACTTTTCTAGCATAGAAGATTGCCTGTTCTATGATTTAGATCTACGAGCTTAGATTTGCTGTAAGGTCATTTTCACACTGCGCCAAGATCGTATGTGAAGATGCTGAAATCACTCCCACCACCACTCTCACTAAATAGCCGTTTTAAATGTAGGAATTTAAAATCACAATCTCTATTGCTAGCTTTATATACTGTCACTCGAATAGCTTCAACTTAAACGCGCATTGAAACTCAAAAACATCCAACAATCATGACTTGTTGCGAATGAATTCGAAACGTGGAAGTTTTTCTTTCAGTTATTACAAAGAAGATTCGCGTTACACAAAGAAACGTTAGCTTTTATTATCGCAAACCCATTGTCTTTTTGTCATACCAAAGGACATTAGAGCATTGTACATGTGAATATTGTATTTGAAGCAAGAACGTTACGTCCTAGATCACTGACCCATACAAATGAATCATCAATACAGAAATCTGGCTAATTCATACAGTTTACATAAAACTAGGCTGCCTCTAATACAGAGATAACATTGCACACGGTACCTATACGTATTTACTTCGAACTAGCTGTTGCCCGCGACTTCGTCCGCGTGGAATTCGGTTTTTATCACGCACCCCTATTTTACCCCTTGGAAAAGTAGCCTGTGAAAGTCCCGTCAAAATCGGTCCAGCCATTTCAGAGATTAGCCGGAACAAACAGACAGATAGACAAAAATTATAAAAAATGTTGTTTTGGTATATGTACCGTGTATACATCCATATGTACACTACACAGTAAAAAGCGGTTACTTTAATATTACAAACAGACACTCCAATTTTATTTATTTGTATGTATAGATGTCATACAGTTACAAATTTAAATAGTTGAAATACTATTTAAGTTACACTATGACATGTATTGTTACTTACTTCAATACGTCTGATGGACACCTTAGTCTCAGCTAGGAAAGCCAGGGCCAACGGGAAGAAGATATTGCACGCCAATTGTAATAGATTGAAGTATTGTACCAAAGAAAAGGTGATTTCAGCTCTGATGTCGCCACCCATAAGGACAAAAGCGACAACGGCGGAGTACAGAATAAACCTCTCAGTAAATACGCTGAGGGCGGTCGAAAACCCTTTTATCATAGATGTGCGCATTATGAAGTTGACTTCCAATCTGAAACAAGGAACAAAATCTATATAAATCTATACAAATAAATAAAATTGGAGTGTCTGTTGGTAATATTAAAATAACCGCTTTTTAATAAGTGCATATGGATGTATACACGGTACAAATACCAAAACAACATTTTTTTACAATTTTTGTCTGTCTGTCTGTTTGTTCCGGCTAATCCCTGAAATGGCTGGACCGATTTTGACGGGACTTTCACTGGCAGATAGCTGATGTAACAAGGAGTAACTTAGCCCACTTTTCCGAGGGGTAAAATAGGGGTGCGTGATAAAACCGAATTCCACGTGGACGGAGTCGCGGGCAACAGCTAGTACTACATATAAACTTCGACATATCATTTATCTTATCCCTTAGGGGTGATTTACCCAAAACTCATATCGAAAGCATACGTCCTGAAAGGAAACCCTTTATAAAATTCCTAACTTGTAGGTGACGTAGATTCAGATATATTGTGATGAGTATGGACAGATTACCCTCCCCACAATTTTCACCGCCTTAGAAATAATTTTAAAAATAAACGAAAATAGTTTTTATTTATTAGTCCAAAGAGTTTCTATACATGATTTAAGATAAGTATCCCATGTAATACGATTTTCTTGCTCGTGGGCTAGGCAAATAACAGTAAAAAAGTATACTTTACAACAATTAACATACTGTTAGAGTGTCCATTGTTATGTGAATCATTACATTATGACCACTATTAAGAAAACAGGGTCAAGCTTTGGTTGACAGCCGAAACTAGCCTTGACTAATTCAAAGCATATAATGGGTTTCGTTCTCTATACCGTTTTAACTATGTTGAAGTAAAGACACAATCCCATGGCCCATCTCAGGTTTTTCATAAGTGACCACTAAACATATGGGCCCTACCATAACTAATTGGGGTCCTCCTAACTTACATAGTTTATGGGATTCGCATGGTTACATTACTATAAATATTTTTTTTCATAAAAGATGATCTACAATTTAAGATGATTCATGTAATTATTACTAGCAGTGCCTGCGGCTTCGCCCGCGTTGAATTCAGTTTTTGACTGAAAGAGTAACTTTTTTAAGTTATAATTATTTTAAGGTAACCTAAGTTGCTTCTTATTACATCTGATATCAGCCAGTGAAAGTCCCGACAAAATCGGTCCAGCCGTTTCGGAGATTAGCCGGAACAGATACACAGACGAAAATCTTAATTTTGTTTTTTGTTATAAGTACAGTTTAGTATGCATTTATTATAACATTGCATTATACCTTAGTATGCATTTTTTTTTAGTTTTTCTCTTACAAACAGACACTTTAACTTTATTAGTATGGATATAAATTGCTCGGGCGCAGTAACATATGACATTCTACCTGACACATGAAGGTAAAATATATTGTGCCTGCAACAACAGGAGTCACAAGACATTGTGAGGAATGACACTGAAGTTCCGTAGTAGACTCGTTTTCACGAATTAAGTCCCGTGGCGAATAAAGGAACTAATTTGGAACAATGGAATAATATGCTTTCACGTAGACACTAGCGCCACAGCCAAGGAGGGGCTTATTTCGTGGAACGGACTATAACCCGATCTCGCGTCAAATGGAGCTTGAAAGTAAAACTTACATTACAATTTATTTACTTTTTTCAATTTTTAAGGGTAGTAGAACTCTCGCCAATTCCGTCCAGGGAAGTACTGCCACCATGCCCATTTCTGCGGCCATGCAGTAACGCATTCGCATTACTGTGTTCCGGTTTGAAATGTGTGGTTGCCGGTGAAATTACAGGCACAAGAGACATTCCACCTGCACGTCTCAGACTCACGGGCGCATACGATGCGACTTGGGTCTTGTCGTACCTAGGAAGAGGGGACCCAAGTCGCATCGATTGTTATGGGCAAAGTTACCACTTAACACCAGGTGGGCCGTCAGCTCGTTACGTAACTGTATACAATAAAAAAATAATTAAAAAAACACTTACTTTCGTAGGTGGGCGACTAATTTCTCGAAGGGTTTCTCCCAGGCGTACATTTTGATCACTTGGACTCCATTAACAAGCTCACTCATCACTTTTACTCTTTCGTCCGTGCGCTTTGCAATTTTTCCTCGAAGCACACCTTGGCGATTGCTCAAGTACGCTAAAAATATATAGAAAATAAAATAATTGGAGTTAATACCTTAATCGATTTTCGACTGGCTTCTCAGCTCAGTTGGTAGTAAGCCTGCCTTCTGCGCTGCAGGTCGTGGGTTCGATTAAAAATAATAAATTGCTATATTTTTACCGAATTCTAAAAAAGAAGGTTATAGAAGATTTGTTACCTCCTATCTCCATCATTTAAATCAGAATTGGAAAATTATTTTTTAGTATGGATATAAATAGATACACATTAGATTAGATACACCTACCAAAGTAGATGTATCTAAGATTGGCCCCATAGAAATTTAATCATAATAAATTGGTAATTTGGTTTTAAAATCGAAATAAATGGAAAGTATATAATGAGATAACGAGGGATCATTCTCGGCTCATAAGTCGGTATTTCGTTTTGCTATGAAAAATAATTATATTATCTAAACATCGGGATCAAGGTATTCCTTTTATTAGTTAAGTGAATTAGCAGCCTGCGGGAAAGAAAATCGCCTGAGTGATAATATTGTGGCACGAAATGATTCCAAACAGAAATACATTACTTATCATGAAATGTAAAAGAAGTAAAAAGAAACGAAAGTTAATTTTAAACTTAATTTACAATAATAACCTTGTACTAGAACAGTCTGCAAGAATATAACAGTAAGTGCAGCCAGAGTGGCCCACGCCACGTGCTGCCACACCAAATAAGATACGACGGGCACCACAATGGGCATCACCCAGATGTAGTTGAGGAATAATGTGACCATGTCGAATCTGTTGACATCGTTCGACATCAGGTTTATCACTTGACCGGGTTCCGTTTTACTTAAACCAGTGCGGTCCAGTCTCAGAATCTGAAAAAAAAAACCCTCCATTAGGGGTTTACTTATTTTTATTTTATTTTTAAATTTTTAAGAAATCTTACAACTAGTTTAATGGATAGGTTAATAAATTAAAGGCTTAAGGCTAATTAAAAGATTCCACAGATATGTAAATACGAAAATTAAAGTTGTAGACGCCAAGCTAAGTTAAATTAAGTGATTAAGTATAATAATAATTAAGTATCTTCCGATCGAGAAAAAATATGCTAACTTGACGTTAGAGTTGAATTGTAGTAGTATTAAATAAGTCAATATCTGCTATTCTGGTTAAGTTATTAAAACATCTGCTTGCCCTTGAGATAAAAGAGTTCTGCCTATAATTAGTGTTTACCAACTTTTTTCTTGTCTATTCTCATGGAGGGTCGGTAGGGTTTGATTTCAATAGGCGTCAAACTTAACGATAAGTACGCGTGACCTTATGTTTTGATTAGTATATTGAAGTTTCCAAGTCAAGTTTTTGACTTTGATACAATATTGTGCGGGTCGTTTACGTATCTCTCGCAGGAAACTTTAGATAAAAATTGTAAACAACATTTATTTCTGTTCAATAACGCCAGAATAAATTGTATTATTAAATAAATTTGAATAATTACGCCGGCATAAGTTCATATCAGTCAAATTATCAAAGGCACGTGAATACAACTAGGGTTCGATATCATAAAGCCGGTTTTCGATCGAGAACATACACTAATTAAGTTTAGTTTAGCTTGCAAATATAAAGTGATTTTATTTTTGTATGTACTTTACATAAGCTTTACATAAGCTAATCAATATTTTTTTAAATGAAATAATTGTTTTTAATATTGTAAACCATGACGATAAGGAGAAGAAACAAACAACTTTTTTTATTAATTTACGTAAACTGTATTAAGTATTTTTGAATTCTTCTTTTTTAATAAATTATTATTCTATTCTGTTCTATTGTATTAAGCTAAAAAACGCCAATTTATCGCATTATTACTATCTTTAAATCATACCAAATCACTGTCTTTTTCATATTTAATTCAAACGTATGACAGTATAACATTCGTTTTCAATTACGTATCAATTGGCGGCTATCAGTGTAATAAGGTAGTTCCTCAAATATAGTTAAAATGCTACATACTTTGTTATACACTAACACAGTGACAACCAACCAAGGCCATAGCGTTCTTACATAATTATCTATCTATAACAACACTATCTAAAAAAAGTGACTGCACTTTATCTTTGAGATGCATGTTCGGTCTAAAATATTACAAACGGTCGTACATATACGTAACACTGTAAGTACGAATGACAAAACAGATAACCTTTACATAATAGTAGTATTGATAAAAACTGTTTGATATCGTCCATACACAAACTTGTGCCAGTACCAACACAGTTATAGTGGATGCTTAGAAGCGGCCTAACAAAACAAACAAAAGCATGAAGTTAAAAAAATTTGGTAACGCCATACGTATATCCTAAATTATAAAGATTAGAGACTAGAATGTGATTCGATTCACAATGAGGTAATTATTCGCATAAAAAATGCTTTGCTGCAATATTTACCTTCCTGTACATTAAAGAGCAGCTGGCTATCCTGACTCTCATCCCCACACGGCCTTGGCTCAGCTGTAAATGATTCAGCATCAGGGACGAGCTCACACTCAGGAAATTCATAACGAAATTGTACACATGGGCCATCTTGTACTCTTCCTCGGTTTTAGTTCCAGAAAAATATTTTATAAAGAGACCTAACGTGAACGGGATTAATGGCCTGAAAAATAGATATTCGGTCAGTATGGAGCACAATAACATTTATTTAAATAATACACTGGTTTCAGCGAACGAAACATTTCTAATTTCAAAATGTCGAAAACATGGACACATTTTTGAAAATACGTACCATATAAAGATGAACAGCAGTCCAGCCATCAACCCACATAACATATATTCCACCCAAAAAGAGCTAACCAATGCTTTGGAATAGCTTGGCTTCCCGCCTTTTCTTTTGGCCCTTTCCAGTTCTTTCTCCCATGCTTCCTCCAGCCGGTTCCCTAAACGCCCGGATTCGTCGCCATCTCGAGCCTGCCACAGATCCTCGATAGTAAGACCTTCTTTGTATCCTCTCCGGAATAAGGAAAAACTCGTTCTGAAATTACATCACAAATCAATAATACTACACAATGTGATGATGACTATGCAAAAAGATAAAGTGGAATGGAAACTTCTTACTACCTACACATTCACATAATATAACAAGCTACATATTCGTAATACAATTAAACACAGAAAACATCACCCTAGTTTCCGAGTGTACATTTAGTATCGAAAAGGAATAAATGAACTGAACTGAACCCTACAAGTCTAGAATGATTTTTTACCTTCATCTGTCATAACTAGTCTGTAGCATCACAAACAATATACTTGATTCGATGATTTGCTACATGCAAGTATTTTTTCTCATTGCAGTTCAAATGCTCGCAAAAAAAAGGAACCCCTCCTTTAGGGGTTTATTGTCTCTTATTCCCAATGGAGGGTCTTGTAAGGTTTGAACACCAACATAGCAATAAGTACGCGTGACCATGTTATGATGCCATTTCTTTATGAATTCTATGGAATAAAGTTTTTGAATGGGATGATTATGTTTAAGGCCCAGGGTTACCCAAAAGGGGAATTTCCAAAAAAATTAATACTACACCGTTAAGTTTTTATATAAGATAAATTTATATAGTTTTTAAGTTTCTTTACTTGAAATACTTTGCTGTATGAAAAACTTCAAACATAACGCTTAATTGACCGCAGAAGGAGTTTTTCTCCCAGTTCTTAAGTATATTTTACATTAAATTATGTAACATAACATTGAGGATTTAATTTTTAATTGTATAAATATTGTTTTTAAAACTGTACGTAGGTACATTTTTCTTCAGCTTAATTAAATTTTTACGTAATGCGCTCGGTGACAAAAACAAGTAATCCTTGGATATACAAGTTTAACTGGGCAAGCCTTTAGTTAAAAAAAAATTAGATTGGTGTCTGCTATCAGAATATGCGCATCTTTAAGACTTAGTAATTCTATGGTTCAAGTAACTTAAATATGCCACACTATTGGGGCGAGATTTGTATGACGTGAAAAAAAAATTATATAGCCAATTTATATCGAAGCTAGAAAATGGTTTTGTCTCGAAAACCGAGATGAGATACATTTTACGATTTACGATTTACGATTTTACGATTTTACGATTTACGATTTTGAGATACATTTTAAGATGTATCTGTTTAAGTCAAGACAAATAAGGAAAATGTAAAAAATAATTTTGAAAAACAGTTCTTTATCTGTGATACCCTGTTGGTTTTAAGGTTGTTTCTTTAATTCGTTTATTTGTTTTTATAATCACCCAAAAGACGAGTATATGACTGCTGAATTTTTGAAGTGTTATACGTTACTGAGACATGAGGGGAATGTGTTTTTCGTAAATTACGTAACGATTGTACGTTGATAACGCAAATATTAAAACGGACATTCGTGGAAGTCATTTTCCGCCCAAAGTTGTCAAGGCCATCTATCGGTACGTATACAAACAAAGCATGGTTGCTCAGTGGTACAAACCCGTACTTTAGTGCGGAGGTTGCTAGTTCAAATCAAAATGGGCAGCAACGACATTTCGCTTGAAAAATTATGTGTACATTAAACATCAAGACAAAACCGGCATATACGAAAAAAAACGGAAAAATGCTGTCAAAGTCATTTTCTCTTATGTTTTTTCAAGCGTAAAGTCATTACTGCCCATTTTGATTTGAACTAGCAATCTCCGCACTAAAGTACGGGTTTGTACCACTGGGCAACCATGCTTTGTTGCTGACATCTTGTCGAAACTAAACAATTACTGAAATGTCTCGGACATAACCCAAAGCACTTAGTTCAATAAAGTGGCGTGGCGACTTGTTGATTAATTCCAATTGAACAGAGAAAACATTACTATTGAGGTTAAATGTGTTGTGCCTTGCATTCTTCTTGGAATTTGTAATTTATTTATTTTACACATTTAAGTACGGTATGTTTATATGATCTTATACCGCGAAAAATCTGGGACTGTTTAGTGAAGGTCATTTAATAAAATTAAAGAGATAGGTACGCATTCTGACGACTTTTCAATATCTACCAAATAATAATTAACTTATTTCATATCATGGCTATCTGTCGAAAAACTGGTAGGTATTCTTTCTTTGCCCAGTCTATGTAAAGACCATCATTGTAAGCTTTGAGATGTTCAGTGAAGTTCGCACCATATAATAAATGAAAATCTTTACGAGGCAAATGTAGGTAATAGATACATTTTTTTTTCTATCAGTAGAAAGTATGTAATAGGTATATCAGATTTAAACATCGCAATCTGCTCAATTCCATAAACTTAGGCTAGAGCTTTCTCTTACTTCTACTATGAATAGCTATAGTATGCATAGTTTGCGGCTAGATGGCGCTGTGTGAAACCCACCAATATTTATTTAAATTATTATTTATAATTATAACTAATGTTACAAGTTTCTTAACCTTTACGTCTAAATTACAATGCTATTAATAAAAATAATCCCGTAAAATAAAATTGGTGATATATGCATGCGTATAATAATGTTATTACCATTAAATTAAACATAAGTATTTATTCCATTTTAAATTTCATGTCTATCATTACCTAAATCTGTGAAAAAACAATCGCGTAAAAAATAATTTATACGAAATTTATCAAAATGTAGATTTCTTGTTGTTGTTTCTACTTCAATTTAAATTTGCATAAAATATTGATGAATATACAGAGATTACATTTAAATTAATAACGTGAGAAAATACTTACGTGAGGAATATTTTCGCCAGGAAATTAGCTTTATCATGACGATTTTTTTCTTTTAATATCACTTTAGACTCCATTTTCACTTAGTAATTGATTATTGTTATTGAATAACATAAATAATAACTGGGTTCGTGTTTGGTCAATGTAGATCTTGGAGTTCTTGGTTATAAAATAAGCTCCCACTGTTTCAGTTTAATTAAGTAATTCGTAAGTTATCGAACTATTCAGTTAGAATACCTATTATTCTAATAAATAAATCACCTAACGTCTGTTTCTAAAAATATTTGATATTGCGTAATATTCGAGCAGATTGTGTTTTTTGTAGTAGCAGGGATTTTACACGTTTACAATGGGAATCACAGCACGTTATACTCGATGCTATAGCAATGTTGAACTGGATTTATGTGACAATTGTATCTTTATATTATGATGACGATAATTATATATTTAAATCCCGGTATTAAGTATTGTTTATATCACAGTGAGCACCTAGTAAAACACAATACCGGCGTGCGAGTCCGCATGCGATAAGTTCGGGCGTCGCCGACGTACTGACGTATTTGTAATGTCTACTGTGCCGGCCGACAAATCCGGCGACAGGCGTCAGGCAAGCATCACGATTTAAATACCGCTAGTTCGCACTGATTCAATATCTAATGCTATGAAGACGAATTTAAATAATGACAGTTTTATGTAGATGAGCTTCCACTGGCTCGCGGAGAGGAAACCAACAGGATTGATTTTGATAATAATAATAATAATAGTTTGTTTATTATTATTATCAATATATATATATTTAAAATATATTATAATATATATTGAGTAATGGAAGGATTCACGTAGTACTGAATTTTAACTGAGCGGGTAGAATAAACACGTTTATATTATTTTTCTTACACCGACATCGAGGGACTTAATATATAAGAGTGTTTAGAAAAATCTATAATGCTGCTCAATTTTTTTTTGAGGAATAGTTATCATAGGATTAGGTAAATAGTTTGTACAGTATTATAATGACGTTATGCACAAATCGACGAGCTTACCGCCGCAAGTTAAAAAAGTATTAAAGATACCCTAAAAGTACATATTATGTAGTACATAAAACAAAAAATACAAAATATTTACTTAGAATAAAAATATTAACTTTTAATCAAAACTGAGCTAAGTAAGTATAAACATTATTCAATAGTACAATTATTTTAAACAAAAAGGGCATATTCGCTGCCGCAGAATGTTCATTCAATATTGTCTAAGAAAAATCCTTTTTTTATTTATATTTCCTTTCGTGGACACCGGCGCGCGGCGCGAGGTTGACCTCTGCTGCTTATCAGAACACACCAACACACACGAATGCATACTATACTAAGCTATAAAAACCCTTTCAGTCAGTAATCAACACTAAAAACTCCGATGATGTAGCCACCAGACTTCTGGCTTTACCAGACAACACCTTTATCTTCTTGTGGAGCCAGTTTTTTTTTTTTAGTGTAGGTCTGTTTCGATCCCTTTGGTTTTTAGAAGAAGTAGGTACATGTTTTTCTCTTCGGAATTCTCAGATTTCATGTCAAAATCGGTTTTTGCAGTTTTGTCAAAAAGTTTTTAAACTTTGACCTCAAATCATCGGTCAAATCCTACATACCTCCTGCACACACCATACTATTTTGTATATATATACCTGCTGTGTAACTAGAGTAGCGTTGTAACTGTCCTACATGTGACTGCCACACTACAGTAAACAGCGTGTTAGTAATGAAACAAAAAATTAAATACAATGAAATTTAGATTAATAAAGATCTCCAATCATAGAAACGTATGACAATTCGATATATAATCTAAGTATTTGTAACATGTAAATTCTCGATTGAAGATCTGTCAAATAAATACAATTGAAGCGTCTGTATGTAATTTCAAAATAACAGCTTTTTACTAAATGCATTTAAAACAATATACGATACATACATTATTATAGAACAAAAAAGTTGTCTGTTTGTTCTGGCTAATCTCCGAAAACGGCTGAACCGATTTTGACGGGACTTTCACTGGCAAATAGCTGATGTTATAAGGAGTAAAATAGAATAATTTTAATAAGGTTAATTCACAAATTGATAAAACTGAACGCAGCTTTCTACATTCAAATTGTGACAAACGAGATTATAGTCGCAAACTGATTTCAACAATGGCAAGGCTAGTTGATATTATTTAAGTAAACATTCCATAACTAAACTTTCCTAGTTGTTTTAGATTTTGTTTATGAAACAGAATTATATGAACAGAGTTTTTAAGTTTAATCCCGTTTATTCTGGTGAATACCTACCTTATATTTGCTTAGCTGGGTGCTAATGCAATTAAAAGTGTCAATCACGGGTATTACAGCATAATATTACACAGATAACATTGTGAAATCAATCATCAAATTGTAAACAGTGATTGACGCTAAGTAATCGCTATTTACTGATTAAATCCATCAGATTAATAAACGAAAACACAGTTAAGCTTATTTCTGTAGATAGTAGGTAGGTACCGAATTAGTTAAACCCATATTTGTGTTGTTCAACGTCTTTTGATATAGGATATAGGCATACTTACAGACTATGGGAAAAGTTAAATGATTATAATATAGCATAATAGCTATATTTTAGGGTACCTATCTTATATCCTTGCTATTTGGAATAGTATAGCATAAATTAAATAGTATAAAAAATGCTAAAAACATCCAGTAAACGTAGAAAATTCATAACAAGGAAAAACATTTACATAATGGGTTGAATTATGTGCTATTTGTGGAAAATCGTACCTAACCTAAGTACGTTGTAGGTATGTACGTGGGTGTGTTACTCGGACGTTGCCTTTTATTTATCATTCATTCATTCAGGATACCCCTTATGATAATGTTGAGTCTGTGAAAAAGTTCCTCATACAATTTAGTGAGTGGGTATAAGTAATAAGTGGATAGTGTGATAGCAGGCCGGGAGACTGCTGTAGCAGCTAATTTTTAAGATTCCCCCACTACGCCAACTCCTGTTCAAGTTGTTTGCCGGCAAATAGGTATACAAAGAAGCAGTTCTTCTGGACATCGTCAGAGGTTACCTCTCTGCATCCCTAGCCACGTACTGTATAGGTGCCGACTCCGCTGCCGGTGAATCAGTTTTATATGTTTTTTAATGCAATCCTTTTTTGAATGGTTTATTCTTGTAGATTGTACATAATAAAAAATTGTAATAAAAGGATTTAAAAAATACTACATAACTGACGTGAATATAATAAATAAAATATATATAATAAATTAATGATACACAAGACTGTTAGAAATATTTATTTACATCCGACAATTTTAACATATATAATGGGCAATAAATTTCAAATAATGAAATAATTTATGTTATTACTATAATAATCTTTGCACTTTTCTTATGTGTTGACTTTTAGATTCTTTTAACGCTTGTTCTAATTTATTCGCTAGATTTAATAAGTTTGGTAGATCACACTGCAGCAAGACATGGCATATTATATTTTGACAGTGACTTGCTGCTTTGGCATCTTGAATCGTAGAATCAACGCGCACAGGCCAATAACGTGTACCATTTGTTTGATTAACAGTCTGTCTTTTATCATAATTTAATTGCCCATAATTTTTTGGCGTCATTATCACGAAATCCATTGTAATTGTAGGTTTTATTTGCAGTGTGTGCTTCCGCGTGGCAATCTGTAATTAACGGGATTTACGTTATTTCTACTTACTAATCTATACAAATAAATAAAATTGGAGTGTCTGTTTGTAATATTAAAATAACCGCTTTTCACTAAGTGCATATGGATGTATACACGGTACATATACCAAAACAACATTTTTTACAATTTTTGTCTGTCTGTCTGTTTGTTCCGATTAATCTCTGAAATGGCTGGACCGATTTTGACGGGACTTTCACTGGCAGATAGCTGATGTAACAAGGAGTAAGCCTAAGTTACTCCTACTTTTCCAAGGGGTAAAATAGGGGTGCGTGATAAAACCGAATTCCACGCGGACGAAGTCGCGGGCAACAGCTAGTTTAATACTAAAATTTAATACTGATTGTAGAGTGTACCTGTGTTTCAAATCTCCAATTGAAGTCTTGATATGTGGGATCTCTCTGCTGGAGTAAACACAAAGCCTCCGATAGTTCAGGTTTCTTCGCAGAATGCAGTCTTACTAGGACCTCTTGCTGTTCATCCGAGAAGCCAGCGATAGCCAGGGTAGACTTAAAATCGGCTTCAGATAACTAAAACAGGAAATAAGTTAAACATCACATAAAATAAGATCTTTTTTTAAGAGCAGTAGAACTCACGCCTAGTTTGTCCAGGCAAATACTGACACCATGCCCATTTCTGCCGCCAAGCATTAACGCACTCACGTTACTGTGTTCCGGTTTGAAAGGTCTTGTTGCCAGTGAAATTACAGGCACATGAGACATTCCACTTGCACGTCTTAGAGTTAGGGGCGCATACGAAGCGACTTGGGTCTTGTCGTACCTTGTAGGGGAGGACCTAAGTCGCATTGGTTTGTATGGGCAGAGGTTACCACTTAACACAAGGTGGGCCGTCGGATCGTTCCATAACTGTATCACATAAAAAATAAAAAGGAATAGTGTGCCAATTATTTAGAATATTAGTTATTTTATTATTATTAAGAACTTACATTGTGTTTACTGCCTTCGACAATCAGGTATATTAAGGCGTATATCAGATTCTGGACGTCGCTTACGGCTATGTTCAGCTTTTCTGAAATAAGAGGAACTCAATATTTACATAGTTCATAATAAATAAATATTGGTGGACATTTCACAAAGCGCCATCTAGCCCCAAAGTAAGCTCAGCATAGCTTATATCATGGGAACCAGACAACTGATGTAACACTTATATATTATTGTTAATATATACATATAATACATAATAACACCCAGACACAACAAACATCTATGTTTGTCACACAAATGTATGTCCTGGGTGGGAATCGAACCCGTGACCTATAGCGCTGAAGGCAGGGTTACTAACAACTGAGCTGTGATGCCAGTCAATACCATAATCCATTTGACATGAGCTTCATAATATCATTATCATAATAAATCAGTCTGATCCATGCAAATTAAAATGTTTGTTATATATTATTGAACGCTTAAGCTAGAAGGCATGGAACTCTATCCTTTCAAGCGGGCCTGAGGAGGGCGGCGATAAATCGTGGTGTGTGCCATCATCAGCACCGCAAGGGTGATATACCGGAATCTGCACATTCTTTTTGAAATCCTGGTGCCCCTTGACTTGCATCATGGCCGGCAATCGGATGGTTTTAGTTGTGTACATTGAACCTCACACTGATCACAACCAGCTGATATAGATAAGGTGAAAAAGAAAATAACCAGAGTGATAATCAGCTCCAGGCATCATATGAAAAGGCTTGTTTCAAAACAGCTTTTGTTTATATGCCATTCATATCTAATCCAGATAATCATACAATTTGTAATTGGAACTATGGAAACAAATTTCATACTCATCAGTGAGTCAGATGATGAATTATTTGGAGAAGCATCTAACATCAATCAATATTATTCTCCCGTTTGAACTTTGCAATCAGCCAACAAATCAGTTTTACTAAAAAAAAAGTAATAAACATTGTCTATTATCAGGATAAGGATGAAAATAGCTTTAACGTTTTACAGACTAAGTTGTATTTAACTTACCTGCGGCAATGTTGTTCTTCTTTTCATTTATTCCATTTGAGAGGTAGTCCAAAGCTAGCTTGCAGAAGTCGATAAGAACTACAACAATATAAAGAGATCAGTCAAAATATAAATTTTTACGGCATCCTACATATTAAGGCAAAGATGAAACAACTTTGCTAAATATAGAAACCTTGTGTAGGATATTGATGTAATATATTAAGATGCTGTTTTTGAAGTTCACTAAGCAAAATAATCATTTTATTTATGCAAAATTAGCAAGAATTTCCACTTGTTTATATTCTTCACTCCTCTCCTATTGGTCCTGCCTGTGAGATTACGTCGTGTTACCAACTCCAAAATTCCATGTTGTAGTTGAAAATATTGTTTGAAGATTTGGTCAAACAACATTACTTGTTAAGTTAGGTCAGAATATAATTATAATAGAAATATGCTCAAACATATTTCATCATTATAGTGAAAATAGAATTGATTGCAGGTGACAACTATTTCACTCAAAATGTGCTTATTCAGAACATGCTAAGATCATCAAAGGTGTTACTAAAATTTACCATCGTAATTATTTGTACAGCCACAAATTCAACATCTATTCTCAGTGGTTGCTGCTTAAAGTGAGCACGGTTTTTATTGTGTTTATAACTCTTCATTCCTGAGATAGTGCAAATATGTAACCTAGTTGCACTCTCATTATGATATTTAAATAGAAAATAGTGTGTAGACGGTAAATCGACAATAACAGATGTATTTATGGTGTAGTTGGTAACTCTTTATACTGACAAATTGGCTGATTTATGACATGATAAAAAATTTACATACAGATTTAGTTATTTCCGAGCGGCTATAGCAATTAGATCACAGATTTGATTTATGCTATGCACTTCTTTTGACTGAAAGGTGCATTACCTGTAGACTGATATGTGCATCTTTTGCGCAAAACATTATTTTATTACAAAAATTTAATTTATTTACAATCTAGCAATACCGCCAAAGACAATACTGCCGGCTCAAAAGAAATATAATACAATTAAAAAATAACATCAAAGACGTCATTGGGTTTACGTCAAAATCTCATCTGTCTGTCTCTGCAGCTCGCTTGCTTGACAATTTTACAAGACTTTTCAGTTTTTAATTTTGTTGTCATGTTTCTTTGATTTAATTCGATTCGGAAGCTATCCCGATCATATTTTCATGAATAGAGATAAAAGTGCATCAATATGGCTTTGAAAAAAGTCAAAGGGAACTTTGAGAGGATGTTTGATAAAAATCTTACGGATTTGGTTCGTGGGATCAGAAACAATAAAGATAATGAGGTAAAACGATATATTAATAACTTTCGGTATCGGCGCTAAATAAATATTTATTATCAATAAATGTATCAATAGTTTTGGTTTAAAATACTGTTAACAATAGGCATCGGAATCCCCCCAGTCTGGGAGCACAATCTGCCGTGAAAGTGTGTCACATTAAGTTTTTCTTTAAACATTGACTAACACCTTCATGTATGTATCTGTGAACATACTTTTAACACCATCAAGCATATGGCCTTACTTTCATTTAGCCCTTTAATTTCTGTATTTTCAGGCTAAATACATAGCACAATGTATGGAAGAGATAAAAGTTGAATTGCGGCAGGATAACATTGCAGTAAAATCAAATGCTGTAGCTAAATTGACCTATGTAAGTGTTAAAAACAAGATATATTTATCCTCTCCTTGGAACCATATCACCTCAAATATTGGAAACTATTTATTGAACACTTCAAATGATAACATTCTGTTTACATTGTTCAATGTTGTGTTTTGATAAACTGTTCTTTTCCAGCTTCAAATGTTAGGGTATGATATATCATGGGCTGTATTCAACATAATAGAAGTGATGAGTTCAAATAAGTTCACTTACAAGCGTATTGGGTACTTAGCCGCCAGTCAGTCATTCCACGCCGATTCTGAACTTCTCATGCTCACCACAAACATGATTCGGAAAGACCTCAATGCTCAAAATCAATATGAGGCTGGCCTAGCTCTCAGTGGACTCAGCTGCTTTATATCACATGATTTAGCTAAAGATTTAGCTAATGACATAATGACCCTGGTCAGTATAACATTCATAAATTATTAATGATATCTCAAATACCTATGAAATGCTAATATTTTTGTATATGAATATAGATGAGCTCCACTAAACCATATTTGAGAATGAAAGCTGTTTTGATGATGTACAAAGTATTTTTGAGGTATCCTGAAGCCCTTAGACCAGCATTTCCAAAATTGAAAGAAAAATTAGAAGATCCTGATCCAGGTAATAGACACTACCCCCTACATCTGACAACCATTCTATTTATTAACCACCTCTCATTGGAACACATATATTGTGTCCACATTTTATGAGAAATATAAATTATTCAGTTAAATACCTATTAAAATAACAACATTTTCTTATTTGTCCTTTTAAACATACTACTTATTACATAAATATTAAGGACAAAATCCATTACAATTCTGATATTACAGGAGTACAGTCAGCGGCAGTAAATGTTGTGTGTGAACTAGCAAGGAAGAACCCTAAGAACTATCTCTCACTTGCCCCAGTTTTTTTCAAACTGATGACTACATCCACCAATAACTGGATGCTAATCAAAATCATCAAACTGGTAAGTGGGCGTTGTACATTCTATACAGTGACCTTCACCTCTGATATTACACAATTCTGATAACTAATTCATATACCGTTTAATACAATTTGTGATTATTTTATAAGTTGAAACACATAAATTATAAAGGGAAATCTTAAGAATCCTTTGAGCTGAATTTGTCTGGGAAACTAAAATTACTACTTGGCGGAAAAAGTTCTTCCCCATTATGTACTTGTATTGTGTTGTTCGGGGTTGAATGTTACAAGAATAGGTGACATTATATTCTTTATCATCTTCATGTCCCAGAGATATGGTTGTAATGCAGTATGACTTGGGTATATTTCTTAAGTATATTAAGCATTTATATGCATATATTATATGCATATAAATGCTACATAATATTAGGCATGTGATTCCTATACAAATGTAAATTAAATAAATAATGTTAGTATGAAAGTTGTCTATGGTTGAAACATTGACATATATGTATTCTTCACAGTTTGGTTTAATGACTCAGTATGAACCAGACATTGGAAGAAAGATTACACAAAGCCTCATAGATCTTATTTGCAGGTACTTCTAGTGAAGCAAAAAACTTGTCAATACCGCTAGTGCCATTCACCACACCTCACTTTATCAATGTATTACATACATTTATACCCCACTTATTTGAGCATACAATTTTGAGTTGGAATATTCTGGTAATAACTATTTTAACATTAAATAACTACACTTATTAATTTTCAAGAATAGTGTTAAATCTTAACATATTAATTATAATTACTTTTATAATAACTGCCAAAAACTTAGTAGTTAATCTGTTATCAATTGCCGCAATACCGCCGGCTGCTAGGTCGTGGGTTCGAATCTGAAGAATGGTGAGGGAACCCTCTTGTTAAAAATCTGCCGCTTAGCATCTAACGGTGTGTTTCGGTAGCCTCACTCGACTGCGAGTTCCCAATCCAAGCATTGCCTGTGGCCTCGATGGGCTACAAACTAATTTATCATCACCAGATATATAGTCAAATACAACCCTGTAAATAGTAAAATTCATATTGTGGATTTACCTTGAAAGCATGCTAAGGAGCCTATGTCAGTCATTTGATTAGGCACCTTTTATAATCCACTACGCATTACAAATATCTAGGAAGGAACTTACTTTTTCCAGGCATAGTTTTTAGTAACAAGTAAGTAACCATAAAGTCAAAGTCAAATTTAGACTTGGCTTAGAATGCAGCACTCAGGGCATTCCTCTCCTGAAAGGGCATTAAAACTGGGGAAAAAGAATTCATTCAAAAGTTATCATATTCGCATATGTGACTTGAAATATTTTCAAGTTCCAATTACATGTAAATATATTGTCATATTCTAGTAGGTGTATGATGCGTACCACAATATTCCAACATTTCATATACACAAACCACACTGAATTGGCACAAGTCTCACATTTTTGTATTATTTTTGCTGCAGATTAAACTAAAGAAACAAAATAACTGCATTTAAGTGGGAATGATTTAGTTAGATATTCTCAGGCCTGTAGCTGGGAATAGCTATCTTATTTCATGTGTCTTAGGTTAAAGGAATAAGTGGGGGTAACCTGTTGTGAGCAAGGGTCAATACTGACTCGGTATGCTGACTTTGGTTCTGCCATGCCATGTGGTAGTTATTAGTTGCCCCCCTGTAAGCTAGTGTTAAGTAGTTTCATTGTGTTTGTTGCAGTTTGGTGCCTTAACCCCATTAGAGCCACGGCTTGGCAAGAAACTGATAGAACCTTTAACTAATTTAATACATAGGTGAGTCAATTACCATAAAATTGACAATCGGAATAACTATTATGTTAAATATGAATATTGTCTCTTCATTATATTTTCCTGTTAGTTATTTGTATTTTTTGTTTTAAATTGATAAGTAAATTATTGATAACAATTAAAATTGTCAGATCAACATGTAAAAATATTGTGCTATTTGCTTATTTTAAGGGTATGCTTGATATTATTTTCACACATCTGCTCAAGGTTGCACTAGAAAATGGCTTGGCAGTGGATTAGATGACACCATATAATTGATTTAATTAATTACATATATCTTACAGTATGTGTAATTAATAGATTTGTAAATATGTAGATTAGCTAGTCATTTTGAAAACCAAGTTTGGGTTGGATTTTATATTAATTAATCAATAGGATTTTTTCCGAGCCCGATGTAAGACGTCACATTTAATTAATTTTCTGACTTACCAGAACGATACATTATATCTCAAATTAAAAACAGACATTACTAAAATATATTTCATGTTGGTTTGTGGAAAATTAGTAAAATGTTATGTATGAGATAGGGCGTCATGAAATGCACAGGCCTTAGAGAATCACACTAGTTCTCTATACCTGTGTAAAATCATCAGAATGTATTACCTGTTTTCTCGTTATTCTATAAATTTAAATGTATGTTTAGTCAAATTCTTTCGTTCGTCGCCGTAGGAAGACATATAGTCCTGAATAAAATAATTCATTCTAAAAAGTAAGTTAATTCTATTTTTCGTCGTCATAAGAACGTTGTCACAACGTACGTTTATGACTGAAGTTATATATTTGACAAGAACTACCGTATTGTCGCCCGTCAGGGTTCACAATTTATCGGATACCAATATCTTAGAGAATCGGTTAGACTGTGACCAAAAACTGTCAAATCAGCTGTGTATATAGCTGCGACGACTAGGCATTGTCATAAATTGTAGTTTTTCTTTTTCTATCCAAACTTCAGTCTGTTTAAATATATATATATAAACTTACAGTGTTTGCTTTAAAGTGATATATAACGACTTCAGAATCACATACTTCCGGTTTGGCAACTGTTAATATGTACAATTCTTAACTGTGGCGTACATTACCTCGGCAGCACTTCAGCAATGTCGCTTCTGTATGAGTGCATCAACACAGTGATAGCGGTGCTGATAAGCATTAGCAGCGGCATGCCGGGACACGCCGCCTCCGTACAGCTCTGCGTACAGAAACTTAGGATACTCATCGAAGACAGCGATCAGAATCGTGAGTAACTGCTTCTTACTGTCCCATTAGAGTAGCCTATGGACTATTCTATCGCCTAGACTTGTTGGTATACATTTGTCAGGCTGTCGGGTTATTGAGGAATAATTTATTAAAATATTATTTATTAAGTAATATCTCTTTAAGACTATCTCACTATTAAAATGTTAAATAATATATTATTTAACGTTTTTATTATAAGTTAACAACGACGCTATTATGTGATTAAAAAGTTAATTGTTTAGTATTATATGTATAGTTGGTTAATTTTAACTCTTTATAGCATTGTCCCAAACCTTAGTGGTTAATGCTATTTTTAATATAACTTCATTTGTACATTTTAATATGATAATTAGAAAAAAAAAATTACTGGAACAAAGTGTTTGGCGAGTTATTCGTGAAAAAACAGTGCTCACCTTTCGTCGCGTCTATGTTAGCAAGATAGCGTAATCGTCGAGTTGAAAATCGGCTCACTGAAGCTCTGCCTACCCTTCGGCGATAAAGGCCTGAATCGTTGATGTATTATGTACGCTCAGTGAAAATGTGCATGGATGTTACTTCTAAGCTTTTACTTCATAATCCTAAGAATCGAAGTCACAATTAATTTACCTGAGTTTCCAAAGACGATTCGACGGAAGGCCTTCAAATCTTTGGTTTTCAATACACCGATATACCCTTTCAAAAATTAGTCTGATATGATTGGAGGATGATATATTTAAGTAGGCTAGATACACCTGGTGTGTACAATCCGCATAATAGGGATAAAAGTGCTCAAATCACATCATTGATTCCTCCGTTTCAATGTGGAATTAACCTTTTCTTGTTGGCTTAAGGGTTGTATGTCACAAGCATCACTGAATACCTTTCATATATATGTTATTACATTGCAGTGAAGTACCTGGGTCTACTAGCAATGTCGAGGATACTCAAGTCTCATCCTAAATCGGTGCAAGCTCACAAAGACTTGGTGCTCGCCTGCTTAGACGATAAAGACGAATCCATCCGACTGAGAGCCTTGGGCTTGCTGTATGGAATGGTATGTATGGGATCATCCATTAATCACGTGAGGCTCGAAAGGGGAAGGGGCATTTGAAAAATCACAAGGGGGTGGGGGTGTAGTGAGATAGCTGATGTAGATGTAGTGAGATAGAACAAAAAGGAAGCACTCCTTTAGGGGTTTCTTTTCTGTTCTCCCCATGGAGATTCGGTTAGGGTTTAAATAGGCGTCAAACTTAGCGATAAGTACGCGTGACTTTATGTTTTGAATATTATTGACGTTTCCAAGCCATTTCTTTATGAATTCTATGGAAATAACGTTTTTGACTTTGACTTAGCACTTGTTAATTTAACTAGTCTCATAGCTCAGTTGGTAGTAATCCTGCCTTTGCGCTGTAGGTCGTGGGGTCGATTCCCACTCAGGACAAACATTTGTGTGACGAACACAGATGTTTGTTTTGTGTCTGAGTGTTAATATGTATTATATGTATACATTTACAAAAAAATAGTATAAGTATTATATCAATTGCCTGGTTCCCATGACACAAGATATGCTTAGCTTACTTTGGGGCTCGATGGCACTATGTGAAGTGTCCATCAATATTATTAATATTAATTTACTTATTACTAAAATTCCGAACTTTTGAACTCTGCACCCTGATGTGGGGCGGTTATAGGGTTGCGTTGTACTACCTATCCCCAGCTACCCATCCATTTAGCCGATGTTTGCGCCACCATCGCCTCGATTAGGAACTGACTGGCAGATGCTTGACGGCACTTTTATCAGCTCAGTTGGTGGTAAAACTATGTTCTCAGTATTTATTTTTAATTTACGTCATTCATATTCTCATCAGGTGTCCAAGAAGAACCTAATGGAGATTGTAAAGAAACTAATGATTCACATGGAAAGAGCTGAGGGTACGCTGTATCGTGACGAGCTGCTCACAAGAATGATCGAGATCTGCTCTCAGAACAACTACCAGCACGTGGTAGACTTCGAGTGGTATGTCACAGTGCTGGCGGAGCTCACCGAGATGGAGACGAGCGCTAAACACGGTGAGTTAAGTCAAAGTCAAAAACTTTATTTCCATAGTTTTCATAAAGAAATGGCTTGGAAACGTCAATATTCAAAACATAAGGTCACGCGTACTTATCGATAAGTTTGACGCCTGTTCAAACCCTATCCGACCCTCCATGGGGGAGAACAGACAAGAAACCCCTAATGGAGGGATTCCTTTTTTTTCGCGAGCACGATCCTTGTAACAATTGAGTACTTAGGTCTATGTTACATTTATCATAATATACTATTACAGGATGTTTTGTGTGTCGTTGAGCAGATCGACATCAGACCATGGGGATTTAAAGTTAAAGTTAAATTACTGTGTTCCGGTGAAAGGGAGTGGGTGCCGGTGAAATTGCAGGCGCATGAGACGTAACATCCCCGTCTCGGAATGATGGACGTAACGCAACGCGACTTGAGTCATCACGTACTTTGGTCCCTGTTCTGTCCCCCATTATTTATTTATTTACTAAAAAGACAATGTTAATTTGCAGGGTGTATAATAGCGGGCCAGGTGACGGAGGTGGGCGCGAGAGTGGCGGAAGTGCGCGCGTTCTGCGGCCGCGAGTGCGCCGCGCTGTGCGCCCGCGCAGCTACCACCACGCCCGGCCCCTCCTCGCGCGAGGTGCTCTACGCGGCCGCCTTCGTACTCGCCGAGTACTGCCTGTGAGTACACCACAGCTCACTTGGTTACCCTGCCTTCTGCGCTGTAGGACGCGGTTCGATTCCCACCCAGGACAAACATTTGTGTGACGAACATAGGTGTTTGTTCTGTGTCTGGGTGTTGATTATATGTATGTATTTACAAAAAAGTATGTATGTATTATATCGGCTATGTGGTTCCCATAGTACAAGCTATGCTTAGTTTGGGGCTAGATGGCGCTGTGTGAAATGTCCACCAACATTTATTTATAACAAACTGAGCTAGACGCGTAGTCGCGGGTAGTTGGTGCATTATACCGAGCCATCTCTGCGCTCGGCCCGGCATCGGTTGTCTTCTTCCATGGCGAATAATAGTAATACATTTATTTGTCTTCATGATTACTATGATACAAACATTTCCAGATACTTAGTTATGACATCAAAATTTCGTACTATTAATTTTATAAATATATTTTATATAATTTTATAGCTATACAATCAGGTTATTAATTCCCTAAGTTAGGTAATATGCATTAACATTTAAACAGTTTGCTTTCTGCCGGTCTTACAGTGCCGTAAACGAAGAACCAGTATTTTTACTTTCAAACAAAAATAATAAGCAGTTTGATTTTCTTAATCTTATATCCGGAAGAGATTGCTCATCGCAATAAGACCGCCCATTGTTATTCCGCTTTTAGTGTACACATAAAATTGACTTTTATAAGTATTAATTTGTATTGGAGTATGTCAACAAATAGTTATTGTATTGTATCCTTTACAGAGAGGAAGAGGTGATGCGGGAAGCGATATCCCCGCTGCTGGTGTGCGCGGGCGTGGGCGGGGCGCACATGCGCGCGCGCGCCGTGTGCGCGCACGCCGCGCTCAAGCTCACCGTCAAACTGTTGGTGGTGTTCGAGCGCCGCGGTGACGTCACCTCCGCCATATCCGTCAGTACAATCAAATACCACCACTTACAATTATCATTTGAAAGGCCCAACTGAAACTATGCCTAAAAACTTAATATGCTTAAGATAATGACACACATGTAATAATATTAACACTCAGACACACAACAAACATCTATGTTCGTCACACAAATGTTTGTCCTGGGTGGGAATTGAATACACGACCTACAGCGCAGAAGACAGGGTCACGGAGTGATGGTTAAGGAGGTGGGCGCTGACTCTGCTACACAGTTAAATCGTTATTTAGATTATTTCGGTTAAATCAGAGAGTATCGTGTAACCCGACCAAAACATTTCACAATATTATGTGCGCAATGTAATAATTATTATTATAATACAACGTACCCCATCGTTGAAGAAAAATGTCGTAACAAAACCTTTAAACCTAGAACCTAAAAATGGTAACACGAACTAAAATTAGAAGAGTAATAGAGTATATGAGTCAAAGCTAAATTTAGAAATCTGTATATAAATAGGCAAAGAAAATAGTTTAAGTAACATTTACTCTCTCTCTTAATGTTCTTCTCAAATTTTCAATAATGATTATGACCGAATTTAGACCATTTGTGCGAACACAAATAATAATAATGAGTATAATATGTTGTCAGGTTTTGAGAGAGGCGATAGCGGGCATGCGCCCGTTGTTGTGCAGCGAGGATATGGAAGTTCAGGAACGCGCGCACAACGGCACCGCGCTGCTGACGCTCGCGCTGCGCGCCCTCAGCGCCGGCGACGCGCTGCTCACTGACGCTGCGACCGCACCCACCGACCTACCGCTACTCTCACATGAGAGGTAACACCTTTTTTTTTTTTTTTATGAAACAGTTCCCTTTTGATGCAATTTACTTCTCGTGACAAGAATTTCTTAGTCATAACGACACCTCACTGGCCTCACTGCTCAGTTGGTGGTAACTATTGCCTCCTGCTGGTTTGATTCCCATCCAAGACAAATGTTTGTGTGACGAACATAGATGTTTGTTCTGTGTGTGGGTGTTAATATTTATTTATAAATACGTATGTATTTATAGAAAAGTATATAAGAATTCCATAACATGTTTAGTTACCATAGTACAAGCTATGCTTAGTTTGGGGCTCGGTGGCGCTGTGTGAAATGTCCACCAATATTTATTTATAATAAAAATATGTGCGCTGCTGGATTTTACTGTATAAGTGCAATGACTGTTGTAACGCTTTTTATTAACACTCGATTTTACTACATATCAATTTTTCCTACTTCGTTTTTAAATTAAATTTACTCTTAAACTTCCAAAAACTTTATATCCATACAATTCATAAAAAAATATTTTGGTAGCGTCAGTTACTATGACATATTAAAAATATAAGGTCACACGTACTTCCTGCTAAATTAGACGCCTGTTCAAATCCTATCCGTCCCTCCATGGGGTTGATATCCAAAATTACTTAGTATTTAAATATCCCTAAAAAATACTCGCAGCAATGATGCGGAAACTAAAAAATTCCATCGTTTGCTTTAATAGAAGATCAGACTCCAATAGTTTGTTAGAAACTTTGACGCCTTTTGGACTGGCTAAGCTTTCGTAAACAATAAATCCACATTTTGTTATTTCCAGTAACGGTCTAGAAGACAATCTCGACGGGGAGGATATAAACGGCGAGAAAGCGCACAGATTCGGTGGCGGTCTCATCGATGAGTTGGCGGAATTGTTTGACGGTGAACTGAAGCCCGTCGCGCCCAAGGCCCAGAAGAAAGTTCCTATGCCGGCGGAGTGAGTACTTCTACTTAACACACTTTTATCATTTTGATCGATTTTATCTCTCAGATCTCTAAAAAAGAGAGTATCTGGTGTGCCGTAGGTTGGGAGTTCGTTTTTTTTTTATTTGTTTTGTGCTGTTGGCCGCAGATGGCCTTGACAGCGTTTGCACGGGTTTTTGGTGAGAGCAGACGGCTCTCAACCGGTAAAACTTAAAAATTATACACAACTACACCAAGGGCACCACTCAGGTTCGGTCCTCGGCTTGGGGCGTTGCGAGTCGGGAGGAATGGGAGAAAACGCGAGTTCGTCGCCGTCCAGGACAATATTTTATTACATGAATTTATATGTTTATCCTGTATCTCGGTGCTATAATGTAGTTACCTGGCTCGCACACTAAAAACTTTTCTTAGCTTGAATATTGAATAGAATGCGCCGTGTGTCATGTCCTAATATTATATATTTCCAGTTTGAACCTAGACCAGTGGCTGTCTCGAGACAGTTGGTCGTCAGAGAGCTCGAGCTCGGAGGAGGAAGGCGAAGGCGCGGTGTTCGCGGCGCCGCATCACGACCCGCGCCCTACCGCACAGTTCACACCGGAGGAACTCGATATGGTAACCATTTGTAACTTCAGAAACCATCAATCAGTTGGCACTTACATCAGTGGCTGTCTCGAGACAGTTGGCGCCCGCTAGGCCGCAACGCATGAACCACACCATATTCCACAGTTCACGCCTGAACTCGATATAGTATTTACAATTCCAGTGCAGAAATTTATCAACTGAAATCAGCTGCAATGTTTTCTCTACAATGCAGGAGAGGAGAATGGTTCAGTAAGTATTGGTAGTGCTAGCAAAATCCTGGAATATGCTGCAATACTTTTTAAGTATAGTAGAATATAATTCAGATTAATTGCGAGGTTTTACGCGACAGGCCTTGCTTGGGCTTAAACGGCGATAAACTATTTCCTTTTGGTTGTTGCAGCTCCGTGAAGCTCGGAGGCAGGAGCAGGCCAACAACCCGCATTATCTGAAGGGCGACTCCCCGCGCGGCTACCAGCAAGAGGACGTGCCGATGGCGGAAATCGCGCTTGAAGTTCCGCTTCAAGTGCATAGTGAGTTGTTGCTTAATTATTTTACTCTCGAGGGGTTCCATTACATAAATAACGGAAAAAATTAATATTTACACAAGCTTAACACAACACAATATTAAAGAAAAAACTACAAATGAATTATGAGTATGAATGAAAAACGTTGTCGCGTACATGTTTGTATAAAAATCCCCTAAGCTCAGTGTGTGATGTAAAAAGTTACAGTGCCTATAACTTCAGTTTTAAATAATTTTATATATCAAATCCGTAAATTGGATAAATTAACTGAGACTGCGCCCAGAGTCCTTTAACTGGGTTTCATAAGGTATCATACTCGGACGTACACTCTATACATAAATGACCGCTTCGTAGAAGGTATTTCAAGAGTTTCTTGATATGAACCTCTGCAAAAGATATTGTTAATGGGAAATGTATATTTACAGCCAAGAGATCTGATAAATACTTACTGACCCGCGAGAGCTCAAGCAAGAAGAAGGAAAAGCGAACGTCAAAGAAGCGAAAGAGCAAAAAGGAGAAACTTACATCGGAATCAGATAGTGAAGGTAATATTTTGTTTGCTTGGTCATGTAGAACAGATGTTTATTTTATTTATCTTTACTATTTTATACTTAAGGCTGAGGAGGTTACCTCTAAACTTCACAGAATATTTTGATGTAACAAATGAGGAGTATTCTATTAGATCAAGGTTTTGATCATGTTGAGAAAACAGCGTTAAGTAGTTCTAAACCAGGGCAATCTCTTATAACCTGTTCCCACACAAACCTGATCCAGTGTGCTGGATATGATGTCGGTAGTCTCATTATTAATCTGTTAACACTTGAAAATTAGTATTCCAAAAAGATGGATTTTCTCGTTTTATATCCTTTTTTTTATGTCATGTTGGTGATAGAATGAGCTGACGGCCCACCTGATGTTAAGTGATAACCGTGGCCCATGGACAACAGCAATACGACCCAAGTCCTCTCAACCAAAGTACGAGATGACTTAAGTCGCATTGCGTTGCGACCATCACCCCGAGACGGGGATGTTACGTCTCATGCGCCTGCAATTCACATACATATTTTGTAATTCGAATTTCAAATTATTTTGTCTTAATCGATTATCTGATCCAGGATCAAGATCCAATTTGTGAGTGAAAGGAGCGCACCGCCTAAGCTTGCTCTTGATTAAGTGTTAACAATGTTGTACAGATGAGGTGATATCGCGGCCCCAGGTGGCGGAGGGCGGCGAGCTGCCGGAGGGCGCGGCGCCCTCCGACGAGGAGCCGCCGCCGCCGCCCCACGACCCGCACCGCGCGCTCGACCTCGACTTAGAGCAGTGAGTGACACTTTATACTGTGTTCATGTATCTCTTTATCTCCTTAACGAAACTAAACTGGGTGTCACTATGTATTATATGTATGTACAAAAAAAAATAATGTGAGCCGTCACGGGACGCCTGGCAGATGTGAAACATCGACATTATTTTGTAAGAAACTAAGTACCCCATCACTAATAATGTTTATGATTTGTCGTAACCTTGAACGGACCAATCAGCGCTCATGCCGTGGCGACGCGCCGCCAAGCCAGAAATCGGTTTTACGTGCGGCAATAGATGTTTCACATCAAAAAAAAAATATATATTGTCTTGTTCCGATGATACAAGCTATGCTTAGCTTACTTTGGGGCTAGATGGCGCTGCGTGAAATGTCCACCAATATTTATTTATTTAAAAGATACAGGGTAATCATGTCAGTCTAAAAATCTGTCAGTTATGGCATCCATGTTATAAAGGATAATGATAAAATCCTCGTGATAATAAGCGATGGACTAAAAGGGCAAGCAGACGCTAATCACTAAATGTAATATGAAAGTTCTATAATTTTACCTGTTATTTTCTTTTCATGATCTTTTCACTATGTAAATGAACTGTATCTAAATAGCAAAAAGTAGCTGTTTTAACGAAGGCCATTTGTTCTCAATCTCAATACTTTATTTCTAGACCACTCCGCGAAGAGGAAATACTTGCCACAAGGATAAGCCACTACCCGGCACCCGACGCAGTGTTACTTGAAAAACCCAAAGCGTCTAAGAAGAAATCATCCGGCAAAGGAACGGAAGATAAACACGTCAAGAACAAGAAGGAAAAGAAATCGAAACAAAACAAAGAAGTCGATTTAATATTACCTGAACTCGCTAAAGATACTGAAAATTTCTTAGCTGAAGCAAAATCAAACGGCAAGAAACGTTCTAAATCGAGCAAAGCTGCCGGCGACGCGTCCCCTCCGGATGACGTGAAAGTCACAAAGACTGATAAACATAAGAAACCGAAGAAAAAGACCGAAGACATGGATTCAAAAAAGAAAAAGTCTTCTAAAAAGGGTAAGTTAACAAAACAGTCGTATCCAGCTGAATGGAGTCATCAAGTTAAGTATTCAGCAATAAAACAAACATTAGAGCCGTATTTTCACTTCGCCCGTCTTGTTATTATGTGACTGAAGTGAAGTGACATTTGGACTAGACTTGATTTAGACTGTTGGTCAAAGATCTAAACTTAGATGATTTCATGAAATTTTGTATTAAAACTAACCACTGTATTTGCTTCCAAAGATTTTTGACAGTTTCATTTAATTAATGAGGAAAATCACTGCGAACGAGGAAGCCTTGGACGCTTTATTATTATTTATGGACACATTAACATCATCGTTAAAGAATTTTGATTCCACCAATTTTATTTATTTGTATAGATAAGATATGCCGGCACTTCACGGACGAACCAGCCACAAAACTGAAGCTAGATCAAATATAAAATATTCTCTTGTCTATTTCTTTCAGACAAACACGAGACAAAAGTTGGATATGAAGAAGCTTTAGGTATTTCTACGCCTAGCAAGGAAGTCGTGTAGTGTAAATATATACATATTATAATATATTTCTCGTCTTGTCATATTACTCATTCTATCTCAGTGCAATTGTTTATTTGAACAATTTAGTTATATTTTATTATAAGTCGTTATGCTTTAGTAACTTTATTTCCATTATTCGGAGTCAACCATGTCCATTAACTATAATTAAACAAAAATATATGTAATCATGTACAGTTTAATTAAAAATGATTTATCACAAAATGGTTTTTTTTTTCTCTAAAATAATTTATGGGTTCATTAAATATTAACAAACAACAAGTAGGTATAAAGAATTTTACAATAAATATTTATCAACCAGTGTTCAGTCGTTTAGAATTAAAAAAAAATTTGTCTGAGAGGTAACTTGTGCTTTCAAAATCTTCTCTTCCTCCTGCCGGGGCATGGACCCTTTCCGCCGCCGCCTCCGCTTTTCTTCTTATAAGACATAGCGACCTAGAAACACGCTATAAATGAACCGTGTTATACAGAAAACAGCCATGTGGGGAAAAGTACAAACGGAGTTTAAGCATTTTTCTGTCGATGGTTGCACTTCGGTATGTATTGATTCATATATTGTATTGACTCATATCTCCGTGAAAAATAGAGATATCGACATGGCTGTCTTTGCAAAAAATCCGTCATGTCGAAATTAGTATGGCCGCGTTTATAACTCATTTTTGTAAAAAATGCCACATGGCTGCTTTCTGCATAACTAGGCCCAATAATCCACTTAGCGTATGCGGCTATCTGTACCCATTACAATATAGTTATAACCACTTGTTTGGTGACGAGGGCATGTATCTTATTACATAGCTCTGCGTCATGGAGAAATTATGTGGCCGTAATTACACTGCCTTGCTATACCAGCCGAACTGGTGCATTACTGCTTGGAGGTACTTCGTACAATATAGAGCTTCGGTAAATGGATTCAAAAAATACTGTCCTCGTGAGCAAAGCCGGCCCACCACAATCTAGTATTAAATATCATGAGATGCTAGTTGCTCATGTTTAATCTATTATCATGTTTATGCAAATTAATATTTTTGTATTCTACACTATTTGTAGTATAAAGTATTGCGTGTGACATAATCTCAGAAACTACTATTACTCACGGAACCATATAACGTGCTAATTTGTAATAATATAAGTGAAATGATTTTTTGGAATTGGTTCGATAGTATTAGACCTTTATACTTATGAATACCTAGATCATAAACCAACATTTCTACTACTTGTCTATAGGTATATCATGAGGATGGTGTCTTTATAAAAACTACTGATCAGATCTAAAACAAATTTATTTTATAATAGCATGACTCTATCGATAAAGCCAATAATAAATACTCAATGGGACGTATTAAATACGGTATTGTACTTGTTGCGAATGAAAACTATAAGTATTTTAACAAAATACATAAACATACAAGTTAGTTATTTACAAAGAAACATGTTATAAATAACATTATATAAAATACTTTGATTATTGCGTTGATACACGTATAGAGACAACCACATAGAGCGCTCACGAAAAAAAATACTTATACAAAAATAAAGAGAATAATATCTGTAATAATGATAAGCTGAACTTAACGATATCAACAATACTTGTAAAGTTGGCTGCATCAATAACACTATATAAAGAATTCACGGAATGCAGCGTCAATTCACGTCGTCTATATTTGAACTTATTTGCAACAACTACGGTCACTTATTCTAAATGGTATTCAATAAATAGTAACACGAATTTAAAACTAATCTACCTACGTAATTATATAGATGTACATATTATAACTTGACTGAAATAACAAATATATCCATGACATATTTCTTCAAAGGTACAAGAAGTATGTGGACATTAAAATCGCGTTGAAAAGCATGCGAATACAAGATTCGCGTTCAAAAATGACTAACAACTTTAAATTCCTATCTACATTGAATAGTAGAAGCAGTGCAATGAATATAGTTTAAGTATAAATTCGAAAGTACATCCATTCGAAAGATAAAACAATTACATGAGACGTTGTGATAATATGGGTTATGTAAAATACTGTTTCTACTTTTCGAGGAAGTATTTGGGGATGTCGAACTGAACCTCAACGCCGGCTTTCTTGGCGAGGGCAACGATCTCCGACAGTTGTACGACAAGTGCCGCCGCCTCGTCGAGGTCGTCTCTGGGAACAATTCGGAGTCCCGACTCGGCGACCAGTTTCCTCGCCTCGTTGACCTTCGTACCCTGGAAATTGGCAACAATTAACCGACGGTTAATTATTTAACTTATTATACCCTGTCTTATCTAGATGTATGTTATCTTTCTATCGCACTTAGTTGCTTATTATGTATGTGAGAATTATAAGCACCTATGAAGGTACATGGAATAGAAAAATATTTATTGACCATGTGAGGGTATAAATAACTGTTATAGCTCTCACTTCTATTATAGTTTACAGACACTGTGCTACAGGAGGCAGAAATATTACATTAACTCCACAGAATATCACTCATAATAAAACATCTGTTTTTTTAATATGAAAACATCACTGATAATGCCTTAATTATATAAGCTTTTTTTTTATTGTTTTAAACCACGAATTTCGGCAGTGAAATAAAAATTAGTTTACACCCAATTAATGATCATAATAATTAATTTATATCTTATCTTTTATAATGAGTTTAAGATGATTTGGGGGAACTTTTTGTGCATTGTCTTCCATATGAATTATTCATGTAGTTACCTGAAGACGGACGATTACAGGGATCTGAATGTTGAGTGTTTTGGCGGCGTTGATGATACCCTCTGCGATGACGTCACACCTCATGATCCCTCCAAAGATGTTCACCAGGATGGCGGACACTTTCGGGTCAGACAAGATAATCTTGAAAGCTTCCTGTAACAACACAACACAGTTTATTAAATATTGACAATTGAATAGCATAGACGTGATAAGTGGCTAGCTCATCATCGCAACTGTTTCTAACGAGTTTAATCCAAAATATTTTGAGAAAATGCAATAGTACTTTCAATAACACAGTAACACAGTTTCTATAAATTGTAACACAGTTTCTATAAACTAAAACAGGAGGCAGAGTTTCCACAGTTATTTGTACCCTTACTTTGTATGAATAAAAATTTTTGTATTTTTTTTGTATTTTGTAATATTAGAAATAATAAACTTATCAATGCCCTTCTGAATCAAAAGACCTTTGTAAACGCTCTATAGATCACATCTCATATATGCTCATCTCTGAGACGAGAAGGTGAGAACTCTCGGATCAAGCGTCACGCACCACACATGAATAAATTCTTCTAGCTGTGCCCCGCGGTTTCACCCGTCGTTGACATTATCCACCACTTCATTTAAGAGATGAGCGTTATTAAACAAACAAACTGTTCAGCATAACGAGTGTGTATAGTTGTATTGTGTGTTACCGAGACGGCCTGCGCGGTGGCGCCGCCTCCCACGTCGAGGAAGTTGGCCGGGTCGCCGCCGTACAGCTTGATGATGTCCATCGTGGCCATGGCCAGCCCGGCGCCGTTCACCATGCACCCAATGTTGCCTGGGAAACATTTATAACATTCAGCATTGTCATTTTAAAGTTGCGATTTGTATTGTGAAATTACATTAAGTATATTCTTATTGCATTTTTATTTTAAGTAATGTTTGTTTGTTGAAACTGTTAAAATATTTACATTACAAATTTTAATCTTCTTCTTCTTATTCTTAATTTTAAACATTACTTAAAAATACAATAATTATAGGCAGCATACAGTCCACTAGCAGAGGTGCCACAGGTCGAAAGTTGTATGACCGTTCTTGGTACCAAAAATAAAAATTTTGCTTTGAATTGCAAAGCAGCACTCAGTATGAAAATCTATTTTTAACAATCATTTGTTTTCTATTTATTATTTATATAATATACAGGGTTACAGGAAAAGTCGTGCTAGATCCGTTAAGGGCGTGGAGTACCCATCATTTCTGACTTATTTCACTATGAAACACCCTACCCTAAACTTAACCCTTTTCGAGATATTCGACTTTTAATTTTTTATTGAATAATGCCGATTTTTAGGCTACGAAATTTATTTTTGTTTATTTTGTGTATCTTATTATTATTATTATTGCATTTTTACATGTGTAATAAGATGCTTTAGGACATCAATCATTAAAATAGTGCATAAGTTAATTGAATAGACCGTAGTAGACAAGTGAAAGTAAAAAAATAAAAAATATATTAGCAAGCTTATTTTTCTCTAAGGGATATCTAAAAAAAATATTATGACACTTGTTCGGCAGATATTTTTTAAAATATCTACGTTTCATCAGCTATCTAACGAGGTCTAACAATCTAGGGTTTGTATTACATTTCGTGGAAAAAAGTAGTTGGGACGTTTGTTACGGATACTGCGATTGTGTGTCTGCGCAAGCTCGTAACGAATACATAACTCGCTACCCCGGTCGTCGAGTGCCGGATGTGGCCTGTTTTGACAGAGTTTATCGAAGACTTAAAGAAACTGGCTCTGTTTTGAGACGAAATACAGACATGGGAAGACCACGAATTGACGACGAAGAACAGGACAATGAGATAGTGCAACGCTTTCGAGCGGATCCGACTACTTCCACTAATATTGTTGCCCGTGATCTGGGACTTTCGCAATGGAGAGTGTGGTTTACAGTGCATACTGCTGGCCTATACCCGTACCATTACACGCCGGTACACGTTATTGAAGAAGGAGACCCCGCGAGAAGATTGGACTTTTGCAGATTTATGCTAAATGCTGACGTAGAAGACCCAGATTTTCTAAGAAATATCTTGTGGACGGATGAGTCCAAATTTGATAAAGATGGCATAACCAACTATCACAACGTCCATTACTGGGCCCCAAAAGAACTAAGGAATCCCAATAAGAAAAGAGTGAAAGGGTCCCAACGAAGATTCAGCGTGAATGTGTGGATGGGCATTATCTCTAATCATTTGATTGGACCTTACTTTCTCCCGGATAATCTAAATGGGGAAAGCTACGAAAATTTCCTGAGAGCAGACTTGAGTGATTTGCTGGATGATCTGCCACTCAACCTGATCAGGGACATGTGGTTCCAACACGATGGCTGCCCTGCCCATTTCAGGAGAAGTGTCAGAGACTGGCTGGACACAAATTATCCAAACAAATGGATAGGACGAGGTGGGCCGTTGCCATGGCCAGCAAGAAGTCCGGACCTAACTCCCATGGATTTTCATGTATGGGGGTGCATGAAAAGTCTTGTGTACAGCGAGCCGAATCCAGTTTTGTCTGTGGAAGACTTAAGAGAAAGGATTGTGGATGCAGCAAATAAAATGAGGACCACGTTGACCACTGGAGTAGTGAAGACTGGTCTCCGTAGAAGGATGCGACAATGTTTCAGAAATAGAGGCGGCCATGTTGAACATGAACTGTAGAATAAGAAAAAGTTGTGTGAAAACCTTTAATAAATGACATTTCATGCATACCTAATGTTTTATTTTACTTTTTAGGGCTAAGTATAAATTTTCTTCTCCACTGTCGCCTATGAAACTAATTTTTTTCCAATGCATTTGAATAAAACCCTAGATTATTATACCTCGTTAGATAGCTGATGAAACGTAGATATTTTAAAAAATATCTGCCGAACAAGTGTCATAATATTTTTTTTAGATATCCCTTAGAGAAAAATAAGCTTGCTAATATATTTTTTATTTTTTTACTTTCACTTGTCTACTACGGTCTATTCAATTAACTTATGCACTATTTTAATGATTGATGTCCTAAAGCATCTTATTACACATGTAAAAATGCAATAATAATAATAATAAGATACACAAAATAAACAAAAATAAATTTCGTAGCCTAAAAATCGGCATTATTCAATAAAAAATTAAAAGTCGAATATCTCGAAAAGGGTTAAGTTTAGGGTAGGGTGTTTCATAGTGAAATAAGTCAGAAATGATGGGTACTCCACGCCCTTAACGGATCTAGCACGACTTTTCCTGTAACCCTGTATACAATTATCGTAATAACTACTGTATATAAAGTATAATAAGAAAGTACTATTACCAGAAGCAATGCATGTGCAAAGATTATGGTATACAGATTTATTATAATGTACCATAAATCCATAGAGAATTCTTCTAATTATCTATTCTAGTGAAATGACAGAGTCAAGAGACTTTCCATAATCATGTCAAGTCGCCCGAGTGAACCAGCTGCATGTTCTAAGTTTCATACAGAACAAACATCAGCTTACCGTCCAAAGCAATGTAGTTCAAATTGAACTTAGCAGCTTCAATTTCCTTAGCGTCTTCTTGTGTTGTGTCTCTGTATGCAAAAAGCTCCTTCTGCCTGAACTCAGCGTTGTCATCAAATCTGAACTTGGCATCCAAGCAGAAAACTGCAAAAAAGAAGGTTAAAATTAAGGTTACACTTTGTTTTTTGTAAATACATACATACAATATATATTAACACCCAGACACAGAACAAACATATAGTTTTCACACAAATGTGTCTTGTGTGAAAATCGAACCCACAACCTACAGAGAACCTAGAGAGAAAACAGATTTACTACCAACTGAACTGTGAGGCGAGTCAAACTTTATATCTAAACATGTAACAGACACTCTATGATCATTAACAAGGTACAAAGATCAATTTTATCATCGTGACTCGTCCCTATTAACAATCCTTATCAATACTGTCACTACTCACATTTGCCTGTAATAGCATCTTCTGCATATGGATTGATTTCAATAAGCAGGGCATCTTTCTTCAAGAATAGGTCATACATCTTCTTTATCATGTCCACTACATTGGCAGCTTCGTCTTCTAGACCAATCTAAAATGATATTTTCTTTTTATACACAAAACTATTAATAATCCATTTCCGAGGCCCTCATACTACTTCCAGTGATCTGTTACCATGCAAAAAGTGTGAACCCCATATGGATACCATAAAACTTTGCCTATATACCATAATCCATTCATAACAAAGGCCTATTAAATTTTGCAAAGAATAACATATCAAAGATATGCCACTATATCAATCTAATCAAGTATTGATAAGAATTGTATCATATTTACATAAACATTTGATACAATTCTGTTTGTTATTAACTGGTGCAAAATAGTAATATCAATCTTAGGTACAAATTTTTGCCTGTGAACGTTAGACTGGCGATGAGCTAGTATATAAATGTTATTTACCTTCTTCACAACTCTACAGATCTGTTCATCTGACATGCCCTTCACAATATCAATAGGTTCGTAGGTGATCGCGTCAGGATTTTCAGCAGCTACATCTTCAATATTGACACCACCTTGAGAAGAAGCGATGATAACTGGACCCTGTTACATGGAATGTAACATTAAACATTAAGATTTCAATAGTACAGTTTTGTATTCAGATTATCTTGCTTGTTGGTGGCACAATGCCTCCTTGGCTAGTTGCCACCTTCAGCTTCAGAATATGGAGTATGCTCCATATTGCTACTACTGCTCCTAAAAAACTAGTCACCCAGTTACCCATCCAGGCCTTGCATGGCGCCGTCACTGACTACATGGTCGCTTAGCACCAGGTGACAGGTAATCAAACATAATCCTATCTGTGATTATCAATCAGGATTGGTAGAAAAGGGATCTACTTACATTGAAGCTACGTTCCATCATGATAGCAATATAGAACTCTCTTCGGGGGAACTTTCGTTCAGTGACCATCACCATGTTGCAGATACGGCCCGCTGCACCAGTCTGTTTAGTAACTAGGAGTTGTTTAAGCATCTTGCTCGATAGTTCACCGGCGAGTTCAGGCCTGAAAACAGATAACAGTACAAACACTTCAAAACATTTAAGGTCAAAATCTTTGCGCAGCCCCACCGAGGGCTAACCTACGTACATTTGCAGTGAAACAGACAAGTATATGTTGTATAGTAATAAATAACACTTACGTGTCAACCATTCGGACACCACCTTTTAGGCCTGATTTGAAGTAGCCTCTTCCTCTGCCTCCAGCAAGTACCTAGAGTATTTGAAATTATTTTTTGTATATTTATATAGGTAACATTGTAATAAATCCAGTCCGTACACTTCAATATGTTTAACTTGACTGGCCATATAGCTCAGTTGGTAGTAACGCTGCCTACTGCGCTGTAGGTCGTGGGTTTGTTTCCCACCCGGGACAAACATTTATGTGAGGATTGCCATGAAGAAGTTTCTCAGAACTGCGATAATAACTAACTATAACAATGAAACATTTAAATGTATGAGTAAGTAATATAATAAACTTGTAAAGATCATAATTACCTGAGCTTTGAGCACAATGTCTTTGGTGTTTAACTCTTGGGCAAATTTGATTGCCTCTTCCTTGGTCTTAGCCACATTGAATTTGGGCACAGGAATGCCAGCATCACGTAGAAGGGTGTAGCTGACATATTCATGGACATTCAAGTGGCGAACCTGCTGCTTGCTGGGTATGTTACTGGCTGCTGTAGCTGCCAGGAGCTGTAATAAAGAGACTCCTGAAGATTAAATGTTTCATTAGTCTTATCTACTGTAATTCCTGTGGCACCTATAAAAAACCAACCGACTCAAAAGTTCGAGTTTTTTGTTCCTTGTTAAATTTAATTTTATTACTAGTATTACAACAAATAAATGAACAAAACAATTTCACTCGTTCGATGACGTAAGGTCACATTAGAGCTAAAAACTACAAGGTTAGATTAAAAATAATTTCAAGTTCGAAATCAAGGCTTATTATTTTTGTTTGCTCAGAAGGTATGTGATTGATTTTTATTTATAATGCCAGATACCCAATTCGCCATTTATTATGAACATTAGAAGACACCAGTTTTTAATGAAATTCATATTTCGATAACCAGTTCGTTGATGGGAAATAAATGTCGAAAAATATGAAACAAACATTTTATGGTAGTTGCGATCGGCAGTAGCATTTCTACGCACCTTATTTCCATTTTTTACAATTAATTTTTCCGCAAGAGCCAAAGAACGAGGCAGCATATTCGCCATTTTTACAAATACAGACTGATGTCCATACGTTCCGTTCCGTACGTATATAATATTACTCTATGCTATTTGGACTGATTCGGCTAGCCTAGGCATAGACTAAAAATATATATTCTGTGCTTCTGTACGTCTTAGCCTGGTCTATGGTGAGTGGCCCGTAGCCGTTCAATACATATATTGCTTCGTTCTAGCGATGAGCGACTACGAACGAAAGGAAATTTCGAAACATTATTCGTTCTAATTTCACCGTTACAATAATAAAATTAGATATTAAATGAGTTCCATATTCGAACAATTTGAATTCATTCCAGTGCATTCGAGGATGCAAGTAAATTTCCTCTCCTTCACAGTCATTAATCACCTCGCGCTGTTTAATTTCTACTCAAGCACTATAAAAATGGAAGTAGGTTTTGTATTAGGCTGTGATTATCACTGCTGAGCTACCTGTATGCTGTGTGACATTGCTGAGTCAGCAGTCTTCGATAGTTAGTTTTATACTTAGGATGGAGTCAGGAACAACATTTTTACATTGTTCCAAAAATGTAAATAGTGACAAAACCATAATTATATAAACTCAATTTAAGAAAAAAGCCAATTTAGTGCCTGTTTTGAATAGAAAAGAGACATTGGAGAAAAACAGGATCAACAATAGAAATGTATCAAGATAAGCGAGTACAAAAAGTACTTGATACATTATTTACCTTACTAGGAAAAACGTGTATAAATAATTAAATATATAATTTTTTTTTACTGGCAATGTCATTTTATAGCTTTCATCAAGTGTACGAAACGTAAAACCTAGTATAATGCGTAGGTACATAGTACAGAGTACACATAATCGGCTTTTGAAATTTTCGACACTAATTAGTCATCGGACGGAGACAGCAAAATTCTTATTTTGCAATCACCTCGCAAAGTTCAAGACCCGACTAAATAATCTGGCTTATTTCATTTTTCACTTTTTAATTATTAAATTTGAAATGGATACTATATTATTATTTCGAAAGGCTTCAAAATATTTTCGCAAAAAGTGTCTAAAAATATAAGGGCTCATTTAGTCCCGCTACTCCCCAGCCAGCTCTGCGGTTATGTGGGTATTATAGAAGTGTTGGAAAAGTTTTCAGCGTGCCTCAAATACCTACCCAAAAATTTCTACCAGCTCTCCTACTTTAATATAAAAATCCAAACATTAACTACCAAGTCTACACCGATACAGACATCCCAGACCCGAAAATCTATTCCAGCAACATTTTCGCTAAACGTTCTCTAATAGTGCGACTTAGAGATTATGCCTAACACATACGGTGACCGCTTGCAACAACTATTATTTATAGCGCCATTCCAGTCTCTCTAATTATAATTACATATTTTATATCGAACTTGTGTTAAGACCATAAAGTACTTCAAACCATTATGGTTTTTAAAAGCATCGGTTGTGATTTCCTTTATTCAATTAAACTTGGACAACAAAATAAACACGATTATAGTTTATGATGGTGTATTAAATAATATAAGCCTTAAAAAATAATAAAGAATTTTATACACAGGTTAAGTAAAGATCACAAAGATTTGAAACTGTACAAGAAAATCTGATATCTAGAAATATACATGGAGAATGAGAAGAATAAAAATTGCACTTAAACCACTACTAACTAACTATTAACAAAATAACAGGTTTTTAAAGATGGTGATGAATCGTTGATTAAAACTGTTGACGATTCCCTGGATATAAAAAAATATTGTTTGTTCAGGGTGGTATGTTGGTAACCCAGATTGTTCATACAGAAATGAAGAGGCTGAAAGGGATCGTCTTTTAATATAGAATAATTAAGTAGTACAAAGTGTATGATGTTGCGATATAAATAATGACATAGATTTAGTTGAAATCGCGATCGGGGAATATGGCCGGCGCGACCAGCGTCCACACGTAGAGACCGACGCACAGCCAAGAGGATGTGATCTTGACCCACATAGAGGCGACGTTCTCCTTCGACAGCTGCGAACTCGGGCTGCAAATTAAACGTTTATTAATTTCAATTTGAAAGAGCACAAGAGCGTTGTGGTCTAGTAGTAGTGACCCCGAGTTTCAATCCGGAGGTCGCCGATTCAAATCCCGAAGTGCACCTATGAGTTTTTCAATTGAAAGATTTATGTACAATACAACGTTCTCAAAACGGTGAAGGAAAACATCGTGAGGCAACCGACATGCCCTAGAATTTAAAACACGAAGACATGGGTCAAGTGCACGAAAGGAGCCTCTTCGAGGCGCACTTAAAATTATTTCACCACACTGGTTCGAGAGAACGAGTGACTCGAATTAATAGATCTGGAAACAATTCTCAGACGTCATAATTTTGATTAGCGTTAAATATAGTGAAGGTTTGTAAGGAAGCGTTCACTGCTGAATTTGCGGCGTGTATGCCTCAAGAATATGTCAGTGTGACATCAGAATACTCACTTGTACCAATTGGTGAGTGTCATCATGATGTAGAGTGTTGCCAGGGCGAACACGCAGTGGAAGAAGCACCACGAGTACGCGACGCCTTCGCCCTCGTTGTCGAACACCTTGTTCGCGTCGGTGCGGCCCGCCTCCCCGCCGTCGGTGCCCTCTATGGAACCATACACTGCGCTCAGTACGCGCCATGCATATCATTAACACTGGTGGATTTAAACGCTTTATGGCGCTTCCAGATGTTGAGTTGGTGGTTCTTAGCGACTTTACAGTAAGCCAACTTTCCTTCAGCCTTTGCGGCAAACTTTAGTCTGTACTTGCCTACATCTGCCGCCAGAACTGCAAGATGCTACTATTAGGTATTACTACTACGTAGTACTACTACTACTAGTAGTAGTAATGGTGAAAGAATTTTAAGTGCGCCTCGAAGAGGCTCTTTTCGTGCACTAGACACATGTATTCGAATTTTTGGTCCTAGGACATGTCGGTTTCCTAACGATGTTCCTCCCTTCACAGTTTGGAGAACGTGGTATTGCGCACATAAATTTTTCAAGCGTAAAATCTCATCGGTTCATTTCGGGACTTGAACCAGTGAACTCCGGATTGAAACTCGGGGTCAGTACTACTTGGCCACCACGTCCTCCAAAGGTCCTCCTACTATGATTGGTACTGCTCTTGACTTTATGTTCTTGAGTCTACTTTTTGAGATCATAAGCGCGTTTTTTTATATATGCGGGTAATAAGGAGTGTCTGTTGGAAATTAGAGGCATTCACGCCATTATTCTACCATGGCGAGCTACTAACAGATGTTTGGTGAGACACTTGGACTGTGTTAGGAAGCGTCATAAATAGCATACCTAACATGAGACGATAGACATGATAATAACAACACAGACGATAATAACATGGTAGTATACTAAAAGTACCAAGTTTCCAAAAGGGAAACTTCACCTCACAAGCATTACACACAGGAGAACCATTTTAATATAATTGAGTAATGATTTTAGCAGCAAGCTTTCAAGTTATCAGCGAAGTAAAACAAAAAGATCACCATGAAAAGTAACGTAATTGTCTACATCAAATTTGCATTATATGAAAAATTATCGTTATAACCTCTACACACCGAACCCTTGCTCGACAACGCTATTAATTAATTATTAATTAACGTAATGTAATAAAATTAATACGCTTAATGGCGCATCCACACGCTCAGTGTGAGATTTCTTATTTAGTTTCTTGGAAGTCTCTGAAGTTAACTAAACAGACAGTTATAAAGTACAGTAAACATATAATATAAAGACCAAAACATACAGTTAATAATGACTGGAAATAACTGTTTTTTTTGGGTGCATATCCCATTAATTTTCAATTCGTTTTAAAATTAATTTTAAATTATATATCTTTTTAGTAACAGTTAATCAATTTGTGATTTTTAACATATAGGCATGTTTCGTCTTTTTGTTCATTCTTTCTCCCGATCAAAGAAAATATATTCTAAACTTGTATAGTATGTAATGTAACTTCTTGGTCGTCTATTAAAGCTTTCAGGTTTAAACGTATCATTTGCTTTCAAAAGAGTTGACTAAAGAAAAGAGAGAAGAAGAGAGTTGGCTGGTCGACACGTGGGTTTGATCCGTAGAGGCGGTTACATATACTTATTTACATTTACAGTTGCTTGTCACATGATAAGATCTAAGTGATATGTGCCGAAGAACTAAGCTTCAATTAGGTGCGGTACAGATGAAATCGAATGATGACAAAATGAAAAAGCTATTAATAAAAGCAATCCGTGAGTTAGATGATATGAATCAGATGATATCAAGAATTATTTCCAATTGAACCTGACATATGCTTAGACGTATTACTTGACGCTTCTTTAATTGCTGAAAAATACAAAAACTGGACAGATGTTTGAGGAAAAGTGTTCATTAAATACTGTAATATATAAGTTTAATAAGAGCAGTAGAACTCTCGCCAAGTTCGTCCGGGGAAGTCCTGCCACCATGCCCATTTCTGCCGCCAAGCAGTAACGCGTTCGCGTTACTGTGTTCCGGTTTGAAAGGTGTGGTTGCCGGTGAAATTACAGGCACATGAGACATTCCACCTACACATCTCTTAGTTACGGGCGCATACGATGCGACTTAGGTTTTGTCGTACCTAGTAGGGGAGGACCTAAGCCGCATCAGTTGTTATGGGACGAGGTTACCACTTACCACCAGGTGGGCCGTCGGCTCGTTCCGTTACTATATCACATAAAAAGTTTATAATAAATAAAAATATACAATTCCTCGTTTTAAATACTTTCTAATATGTGTATTGAATACTATGAATCAAGGGGAATCTATGCAGAAGGCCTACTTGTGACAATAATGGCGCTGTTACACTTAGGCAGCAATGCAGACCTAAATTGACGATATGAAAGTAACCGAAATGTTTGATGATCTAATTCTATCCAATTCCAAGCCCCTGAGTGAATGAAGCTGATACTCTCTGCTATGTTAGGCGAGTCTAGCTCTACAATAACTAGCGTTGCCAGGCGTCCGGATAAAGCCAGACACAGTTAGGCTTTTTGGTTGCATGTCCGGCCAAATTATTTGGCTTTTTAAATTTGGTTAGTTTCTTTACATTTCTCATATGTTGGTATAAAGAAGACTTATTCAATTTTATTGCTCTTCCATTAGAATTTAAGAAGATGAAAAAGTAAAATGATTATGGTTTGATATAATGATGAAGAGGTCAAGCTTAAAAAAACTGTCGTGTTACTAAGACTAAAAAAATTAGAAGTGTCCGACATTTTTACCAAAATGTCCGGCTAAAGTAGCCAGTCTGTGCGGCTTTTCGGTTTTACGACCTGGCAACCCTAACCATGACTACAAGGTATAGGATTAGTACAGAAGTCTGTTTCCATCTACATGTCAGAAATGGGATATGTGCATTGTTATCGTACCTTCGTTAGCAATGAGACCTCCAGGCCCTTACGCCGTTTCGTCGCCGCGCGATACGCCCGCAAACAATGCACAATTGGGTTAGTTCAAAATGTTAATTCAAATAAACAAAGTACACTGGAAGCTTTTAACATAAATCCATGCATTTGTTGTATAGCACGTGGATAGTTCAAAGTGAAATTTGTGATGATAAAATTGTTACAATATTCAAGATTTCCTCTTATTTGTAATGTGGCATATGTGATGACATCTATACAAATAAATAGAATTGGAGTGTCTGTTTGTAATATTAAAGTAACCGCTTTTTAATAATTGCATATGGATGTATACACGGTACATATACCTAAACAAATTTTTTTTTACAATATATGTCTGTCTGTTTGTTCCGGCTAATCTTTGAAATGGCTGGACCGATTTTGACGGGACTTTTACTGGCAGATAGCTGATATAACAAGGAGAAACATAGGCTACCTTTTCGAGGGGTAAAATAGGGGTGCGTGATAAAACCGAATTCCACTCGGACGAAGTCGCGGGCAACAGCTAGTGCCTAATAAAACGACTAAATTAATGTTGGATTATATAAAAAATCGAGTTATTTTTTTTATCACCCCAGAAGCACACTGTCATAAGGTATGAGTGCCATCACATTAGCCACACAGGTATCTGACGGAACGATATTCACCTGCGGATCCCTCCTTGGCGAGGATATGGTCCGACATAGTTATCTTAGACGATGAAGAGGCAGTGCGGATGCTCGAGTACAGAACGCTGCACGCCCAAATGACCAGCCCGATGATCGACTGCTTGTCGAAGGAAGCCTGGGGAAACAAACGGTATCAAAAAATATGCTCGCTATACAAATAAATGAGATGACAAATAAATCTATGAGTGTATGTAATTACTAAAATAGTGAATTTTCCTGTCTTATCTAGTGAGTAAGTGACGGAATGAGTCAATATCCTATGAAATTATTATTTTCTTCTCAGCCATTGTATTTTTATTTTATGATGTATGTGATAGAACGAGCTGACGGCCCACCTGATGTTAAATGGTAACCGACGCCCATGGACAACATCAATACGATTCAACCACCCTCTCCACCAGAGTATGAGATGATTCAAGTCGCATTGCGTTGCGTCCATCACCCCGAGACGGGGATGTTACGTCTCATGCGTCTGCAATTTCACCGGCACCCACTCCCTTCCACCGGAACACATCAACACGAGTGCATCACTGTTTGGCGGCAGATTACCAGGTGTGGTGGCAGTACTTCTCCGGGCGAACTTAGCACAAGTTCTACTGCTACTATGGGTTGCTCCTTTCGCACCACCCGGGGGACACGTGTAGGGATTCAAAGGGTTCCTACGGACCTACGGACGCGAGCAACGTGGCCCCCCAAAATGGGTGTGTGCATGTAATTTAGTCTAACTTGGCATCAGTATAAATGAGCCAGTTTCATGTGTGATTTTCAGTGGCTATCAAGAACCGTGGCTTCTTAAAGAAGTAACGAACTTAGCGTTATACACATAGCAATAAAGGTTTTGGCTAAGTAAATAGATATGAAGTGACTAAATGTTAGCAGTGTGGCTAAAACGTTCAATGTATGGTGCGGTATTGATGTGAGATAAACGAGTTAGAGGCTAAGATTTTAGTTGTGCTCCACAGACGGGAAGGATTTTTCATGCTTAAGATGAAATTTAAAGAGTGAACAAAAGGAATTAAAAGCAAAATAAATTTGTGAGTAACCTACTAGATTTGGTAAAATTGATAATTATGGACGGAAGTAAATATTTCAGGTAGTTTTAACAGTTAGGTGAGTAAAACGGCATGATTTAATAATCTGACTTCACGTCATCAGTATTGCTTGAACAAAGTAAGTATTCAAGCAAGGTCACACGTCACACAAGCAGAAAACTGGATATATGCACAAGGAAAAGATGATTGGTTAAAAACGTTGATGACTTCACATACCCAATACTTGGCTTCTTTTGATTCCTGGTAAAGCATTTACGAAGATATTACATAAACATTTAGTTAATATGAAATTGTTTCTTGTACTACTACTATATTTCATGTCGTTCGCATGAACCAGTCTGTAATAATTAGAGTGCGCCTCAAAGAGGCTCCTATAGTGCACATACACAAGTCTTTTAAATGTTGGTTCTGGGACATGCCAGTTTCCTCACGATGTTTTCCCGATTCCTATAATTTTCAACCCTCGGTGGTCGATTACTGATAAAATGTTGTGCGTGATAAAACCGAATACCACGCGGGCAACAGCTAGTAATAAATAAATATGCATCAACAAACATTGTCATACCTCACCAGTTCCCCCGGTGATGCTGTTGCACTCGCCGTCCGCGTTCGAGAGCGCAGACCAAGTCAGGTACATGACGTAGAGCGACACGACAGAGGACTGCAGCAGTCCGGAGCGGGGCTGGTGCTCTTGTACCGCCGGCAGAATAGAGATGCCACTCGCGATCACAACCAGAATCAGGTTGATGGAGATGAAGAATTTCGACAGGTCGCAACCACTGGACTGTGGAAATAACACATTTCTGTATAAGTCCTGGTTCTTGAATGACTGGTTGGACTGGTTCGTAATGGTTTGTGAATAAAGAAGTTTGTCTTATTATTATATTTTTTATTAGTTTTCTTTTTTAGTTCTAGTTTTATTAGTTACAATTAACTACGTTAAAAATTTTGAAATGGTATTTTAGTGATGGGCTAACTGTAAACGAGTACTGTGTAAAATTTACTTTTAAATTAATATAAATAGGCGTTATATATAGTACAGTAGGCGACTGAATTAACGACAGATTTTCTTCGTTAACACGAGGCGCATCGGCAAAATTAAGAGGTCTGTAGCAAGTCTAAAATCTATTGTTTTTCAATTTGATATTTTTAACTTATTGGCAGGTTTATTCGCACTTACATCACAATTAGATGTTAATATAAAAGTATCGACAAACACATGCTTACTTTAGTGTAGTAGACATAAAGAAGAACGATGCCGGCGAGTGCGAACGCGAAGCAAGACAGCATGGCAAGTAGCAAAGCCGCATACCAACCGCGAGACTCGCTTTCTTCATAGTTGGCTATTGATAAATAAATAAATATATTTTTTCGGTGATCAGTAAAAAAAAATATAACCACACAGGCACCACTTTGGGCACACTTACTTTTTAAGAGTCAAGGTTTTTTATGAGGCAAATTTATGGAACGAGCTGATGGCCCACCTGATGCTAAGTCGTAACCTCTGCCCGTAACGAACAATTCAACTTGGGTCCACCAATACTTAGGTACAGCAAGACCCAAGTCGCATCGTATACGCCCATAACTTTGAGATGGTGGAACGACCCATGTGCCTGTAATTTCACCCGCAAACCGGAGCAGCAACGCGAATGCATTACTACTTGGCAGAAATGGGTATGGCGACAGTACTTCCCCGGACGAACTTGGCGTGAGTTCCACTGCTTCTGACTTGTACTGAATTATTATAATATTAGGTTTCACGATTTGGGAAAATTATTACCAAGATTTAGAACAAAACCATCTCTAGGTGCCATGGTACTAATTCACATTTTCAGCCTTCTAAATCTACTTATAAAAAACCTACCCACCACAGGTAAGGCGATTCTGGCGTCATATAAAACTCAAAGTGATAAAAAAATTGAAAAGGACTTAACAAAGTACTATAAATAAAATGTGTACTTACAAACCCAACTTTCGGCCCAGGTATGAGCAAAATCAATAATCAATATCAGCTGTATGATTATAAAACAGAAGCCTCCGATCATTCCAAACACCATCCATGTAGACGCGAACGATCCTTCCGGGATAAAGAATGCGCCGATGATACCACCAATCACCAGCAGATACTTGATGCCCCAAAATCTGGAAAATGAAAAATACAATTTGATCGCACGTTTTGTATAGAGTCTTGCTTTGCATATTAAACTACTTTATAGTGTTCAAATTTATGTAACTTTAAGGAATTCTGAGTATCACACGTCCCATTGGAAGTAACTAATTAAAAAACTAAGCAAAGCGGCAAGTTTAGTCGAAGTAGACGTTTGAGTTCGGTCATGGAAGTACTGCCATCATAACCATTTCGCCCGCCAAGCAGTAATACATTCGGGTTGTGAGATAATCATGGAAGGTGTGGTTGTCAATGAAATTACAGGCACTTGTGACACTACACCTTCACATCTCAGGCGCAAACGATGCGACTTGGGCTTTGTTGCACCTAAGTAGAGGACCCAAGTGTATTGCTTGTTATGGGCAAAGGTTACCACTTAACACCAGGTGGGACATCTGCTCGTTCCGTAACTTTTCCACATAAAAAATAAGAAAAGAAGTCGATATCTATAATATTAAAAAAAGAATTGTATGCTATTTATAGGGAAAAAACCCAGCCCGCTTTCTTATTCAACTGTAATGTAACATTTACATGATTTACACATACCCATTTTGAATTCCAGCACGGGGATCTTTTGAAGATTTAACGCCAATCGTAAGCAATGCCATTAGTACGAAGAAAAGACATGTAGCAAAACAAATTCTGAAAAATAAAACAAATTTAGAAGTCACTCTCATAATGATATCAGAAGACTAATAATAAATATGATTATATTCACTAAAAATGTGATTATAAGCAAAACATAAAACAACATTTTTGTCATCTTACCTGTATACAGCCAAATAGCCCACAGCCTGATCACAGTCCACTTTAAAAGAACTGGGCATCAGCTGCGTTGAATTCTCACAAAATGGTACCTGACAATGTGGAATAATAGTCAACATTTACAACCAAAGATTTAAATAAACAGAATTGTTATAATACTACGCTAAAAGAAGGACACAACAGAAAGAACACAAAAAGAAAGATGGTGAAAAAAAAAAAAAAAAATATTAGTGAGAACGCTCCTGATCTGCACAAAGTAGTATTACTAGCCTTATTGTGAGATGTGAAGACTTGCATCAAATAAAAACTCCTCTGATTTACTTTTTTCTTTTTAATTATGAACACATCTAGAAATATAACATTCATAAGAATTTTCTTGAATTTGATTCAAGAAAATTCTCTAAGGACTGTCAACCATTGGTTGCAATACTATGAGACTTGGGTCTTCCCATCTTTGGTTCCTTGTTATAGACAGAAAGTATCACTAAAAATCAGATAGGCCAGTAACATTTACCTTCTTTAGTTCATTATGTAGTCCTGGAGCGAGAGTGATGCACGCTGCTATCATGACTAGCATGAGCATTACAGCATACATGAGTCGGGTAGATGTTGAATTAGCACATGACGGGCATGCCGAACAGCACAGTGAGCATGCTGCACTTCCGCAGCAGCATGCCAGCTGAAGATATTACAAATCAATTTAGAAAATATTTATGCATCTCAATTACATTACACACTCTCGCAAAAGCTTCTTTAAGTATCGCTCAGTATCTCACATACCAGGCTCCACGATTTTTATATTTTGTACATTGTAGTGGCATCATGCACAAGAAGTAAAACAACTCTTTTATGGCAAATAAATTTAATCTTATTCTTAACATTCAGTGAAATGTTTTTCGTTAATAAATGATAAGTAAATTTCGATGTCCAACACACCGAGGTACACACCTCTGGTCAATACTCAAACTGTTATTCATCAGCCGATTGGCCTATGGAATCATGAAAACACGTAATTGGTATTAAATTCTTGTTCTTGTCCAACCGTGACTTGACCTATATGACAAGCCTTTTGTAAATACAGATATGGTTCGAATAAAACAAAGACAAGCCATTCTAAGTAATTATTTGTGTCAAGGAAATGAAACCCTCTAAGTTTTTTATAAGTGACTATTTGCGAAGTTGTATGATTTCTACATCATTCATTTGTTGAACTATACCCTCAATTATCTCAATAACTTATTGAGATTCACTAAGGTTCAGGTGCTTAGTTTTATCTCGACAACAAAGGAGCAAGCCATCTTCAATATGACTAATTTTTACGAGTTCTTCCTTAATCCTTACCTGAGCTGCTGAACACAGGCCTAACACAGCTCCCATTGTAGAGAGAGATCAGAGAAATGAGATTTAACGCTTGATGCACAGTAATTTAGTATGAAACTGATGAAGAAAATCTCAGATTAAATGACAAATGGAACTCAAAACAACATATCGCAAAAATCTCAAAACAATATATGTCTATATCCCACTCCCAATGTTGCCACCTAACTTTTTGAAAAAAAGAGCCAACGAAAAAATTATAGCCCTTTGCATTAAAAACTATAAATGATAAGCCTTAAAATTTGCTGCTTATTCTTATTAAAACAATTTGTATGATAAGAAAAATGATTGATGAGGAGTTTAATTTTGTTACGAATTATGCTAATTGACTTCATACGGTCTGGCATATTCGGTCCCGTAATTCGCCAACTACAGATCATGTCTGGACTTGTAACGCATTGGTCAGTATTTTTTAATTATAAACAAATAATAGAAAAGAATTTCTATATATGTCATAAACTCTAGCAACTTATTATAATTGGATGTAAAAATTTTCAAGATCTACATACGTAATGCCATAGAATTAACGCAATTTTGATGTCAAAACTCTATGGCAAGTAAGGCCGAGTATAATAATATACTCTATGATCGAAATAGAAATAATTATTATTTCGATCATAGGGAAAATAGTACACACTAGATATATAGACTCACTAGATAGATAATATTACATACTACCTCCATAATTTCGATTGTCTCTGAAAAAAGTTAGACAAATATTGAAATAGTACCTATTGTCATTGTGACATGTCAATATGTCTTAGTCTTCTTCTTCTTCTTCGAGTCACCGGTTCTGTCGAACCAGTGTGGTGAAAGGATTGTAAGTGCGCCTCAAAGAGGCTCCTTTCGTGCACTCGACACATGTCTTTGAATTTTTAGTTCTAGGACATGTCGGTTTCCTCACGATGTTATATGTCTTAGTTGAAAACTAATATGTTAGCTAGCGTTGCGGTATTGTGTAGTATTGCTAGTATTGGGTGTAAGAATGCTTACTCTTTCATTACGTCATTTTGTTAGCTTATTTAAACTTTCTCTTCAACAATGTATTAATTTTTGATGTGAAACATCTATAGCCGCACGTAAAACCGATTTCTGGCGTGGCGACGCATCACCACGGCATGCGTTGCATATTACTTTTACAAAATAATGTCGATGTTTCACATCTGCCAGGCGTCCCGTGACGGCTCATTTTTTTAATCTATTATTTTCCTGTAAATGGGCAAAAGTAAAAGTTGATTTAAATTTGTGCTAAATATCCTTTTTTTTTAGGCTAACCCAAAGAAAAACTAAACTAACAAATACTATCTACGACGTGTCTTGGTCTGAAAGGGCGTAGTTGGTAACACTGTTTATTTCTCTTTGTTAAGTGAAAAGATGACTGTAAAAAAAATTACGTATGTACTCTACTCAAATAAATGGCACACATAGGTATATATTGCCTAAGCTTTAAGATGTACTTTTTTTGTACTTTGTGAGAGAAAATAAATATATATATTATTATTAGGTATGTACTAGCAGTTATCTCGCTTAGGGTAGAGATGAAAAGGATAGTTAAAATGGGTCAACACCTTCCGACCGTTTTGGGAGGTTGCAAGGAATGCTACTTCCAAAATTTTATCAACGTAAATGATTGCATTATAAAAAAATCGAATTGTGTCAAGATTACAACTATTATCAAAAATGAGAAATTAAAAGTTGCCTACAAGAAAGACTTAGGTACGGTTTAAAAATGTTGTTCACAAAATACTAAGAGCCAATAATTTAATGATCTATGAATATCTCGTAGCAGTAAGTATTGCGACCATACCTATTCTGCCGACTGGCAAAGGCATCCGCGATACCTTGTTCCGTTTTGAAAAGTGTCGTTGACTGTAAAATTATTTACGTGAGACATTCCACCTTTACGACTAGAGTTACAGGCGTATACTGTGCACTTCGGTTTTGTTTTAACTAAGTCCGGCCCTAAGTAGGGGCGGACCCAAGTCCTGTTGCTTTTTATGGTCAGAGATTACAACTCGACACCTCAAGGGCCATCTGCTCGTTGAATTAATTATGGGGTTTGCTTTGCAGACTCGCCAATAATACAACTGTTATACTAATAATTGAAATATATTTTTCAAGACACACAAAATTCATACTAAACTTATTGAGGTATAATATTTCAGGCAAATAGAACTACTTCAAGTAGCACAATAATAAAATAATAACATATTCTCTTTTATATTTCAACCAACAGTTTATTCATAAGTATTTCGAATAGATACACAGTGAAATTTCGTTCGCAATGAAATGCAACAATGTTTATTATTAATAGTACGTTTAGAGAGCATAATGTAGATACGCGATGTATGGTAAGGCATTTCATGTTCAGTGATGTTTGTTGCGTACTTCTATTCATTTATTAACATTTTAAATTTACCTTCAAAAATGTATAAGTACATTACAATTATATTTAACAAAATCATTTTGATTACAATTGTAACATAACTCAAAAATATTTGGAAAAAAAAATATGGACTTTCCGATAATTATATACATATATTTTAAAATAACATTCTATTCTACGTCAATTTTATTCACATATATATATATATATATATATATATATATATATTATAAAACGTAACATATTTAACATTACAAATATTATAAAGGCAGGTATAAATATTGCGGAAATAATAGAATTATAAATATCACAGTAGAATAACTGCCAGCATGTATCTTCTATGTACCTAGTAAAATATAGGTATGTGAGACTAATAATTATCATAAATTATGAAATCAGTGATGTGATGACGATAATAAATACAACAAAACAAACTGAAAGCCGACAGTTTCGGTAAAAACTTCTGTGATATTGACAATAAAACAAAATTTTACTAAACCATACATAATCAACATATTTGATCATGTTGCAACCTTAAATCTAGTGGTAACTATTTTAATCAACACGATTTATATCATCTTTCATTTTTCTGGTTCAACAATATACCAAGAGTGGTGTCTCCAACTAACTGATACTGTAATGATGTAACAATATTTCAAACTGAAACCACTGAATACCAAACTATTTTCTTAGATTCAGATTATCCGAAAGCGATATTTGTAATAATATTCTTCGATAAAAATAATTATATGTAACTGATGTTATACTGTGTATGTTTTGCAGTGTTTAGCTGCGCTTTGTTTTGTGGGAAAGTGAACGAGAAGATGACATATACAGGTACATACATGGGTACCTTAGTGATATTCTTAGACATATTGTATGATTAAGACTTACACGCATACTTTCTTAAAACTCTATATATAAGTATAATTAATCATTATAATAATGTTGTATTGAAAATATATAATATACATAATATATTATATATTCGTGGTCATCGGCAAACAACAATAAACTAGATACTTTAAATACTGCCTATACTGACATGATCGTAACTAGGAGACATATTTTCATAAATTATAATTGCCCACATATAGTAACTTAATAGTATATTAAAATATACATAAATATATATATATATATATATATATATATATATATATATACGAGTACATATATCTTATTTAACAATATTTATAAAAAAAATAAACGAAATAATAGCACACAATATTGTAGACCAGCAAAATTATTAAATAGTTATATACATATTATGTACATATATTTAAACGTAATATAAATGTTATAGGTTTGAATAAAATAATGTGAATATATACAGTGAATTAACCGGTCTCAAATACTATATGGGGGAATCCTAAAACACAATCGATATATATAATATCGGTTAGCACAACGGTGCCCAACAAGTGTTTAATTTTAAGTGTTATAATTTACGATTAGTTAGCCAGCTTCAAATGATATTATGATCTAGTAGGTATATGTCAATGAAAATAACAATTTAGAACGTTAATATGTAGATATAAAGCAAACAAAGTTATTTTACAAATTCAATAAAATCTAGGATAGGACGTAGAACTGAAATTTCATCACAAATAATTGTGATAGTTGATTAAATTAATATGTCATAACTATGTTTTCTTTTTACTGTTTGTTAATGTAAAAAGTATTATTCACAGATACAATTAGCAACTAATGTAAGTACAACAGAATAAAGAAATAGGATTCAATCAGGTAGCGTTATACATTGAAGGGAAGACCACACTTTAAGGCTATTTACAAATTAATTAAATGTTTCGTCTAAACCGATACATTATCCCATTAATGATAGAAGACGTTAATTTTGTTTCCTTATAAAATTCTGTATTTTATTGGTATACTTAAATTTATCATAATGTAATTCGAGTGACGTAGTAATTTTGAGTTTATTGAATTAACTATAAATGCTAAGCTACTAAAGAACCTAAAAGTAAACAAAATCTAAGTACGATATTTTTTTTATTAAATCATGTATAAATATAATTTATCAATTATTAAATAGATTTCTTAAAAATTATGATCGAAAATTAATTTAAATGAGAACATGACATGAAACGTAATCGAACCCATGATACAAATAAGACTTAGAGCTCGACTAGCGTCGATAGAGTCTGATTATTTATTTAGCAGGTCTTACTCAACATCTTCATCAATTATGTAAGACAAGAAAAATGACAATGGTTTCAATTCTGTTCAGTTGCATCAAACTAAATTGAAGCCAACTGTGACATCTCTAGAATTTGCTGTCTTAATAAGTTCGTATGAAACTGAAAGAGACTGAAAGAGTGTTTCATATAGTTTGAAAACAACAGAATTGGCGCCATGGTTTCTTTTTTAACATATGTATTGAAGAAATCAATGCCAGAAAAAAAATACAAAATGTATAATATAATGCTACAATGGCCCTCTAGATGATTATGCATTACGAACGTATATATCACGAATTATGCATTTTGTACTGTTAAGTAAATATTGTTTAGTAGGTATTATGACTTTGGTGTTGAGTGAATATAAAATTGAGCAAAATTTTGGCTAAAAAAAATTAATATTAATACGGTACACGTAAAGATGTACCTTCATGTTATCACTAAAAAAATAGTGTCTTTATATAAAAAGTAAAATATAATTCGCTACTCTACAAAAAAATATAATAAGAAGACTATAAAATATGTTTTTATGTATACATACATCACATAAATCTAATAGCTTCGAAATAATACACTGAGATCGGTATCGTATTTTATGCATATAGAAATGAAAGTAGTTCACAAATACCTGAAATCATTATATATTATTATCATGACTTTTCCCGGTTTTGTTGGCTATTACTTCAAGTATACATGTTATAACGAAAACAATAATAAAGATATCAAAAATAGTTACCCTAACGGCATTTCTGAAATGGCTGCATGCTAACGAATGAGAAGTTTTCGATAATTTTAAGCTGCTCAAAGATTTTGAAATCGTCGAAGTATTATAGTTAAATTTTACATTCATAATTTGACATGAAGCTCAAAGTAATTGCTTTTGTTCAATAGTAGCATTAAATTATTTTTCCGTTTTTTTTTTCAGAATGCGTTTATGTTTTGGTCTTTGTGTCGACATTTTAGATGAATACAATCCCGCTATTTAGTACTTATTTTATATAAAATTACACTATGCATTGTACCTTACACGTTATAAATACTATTATTATGACTTGAAAAATAATTTATAACTAAGCTACATCATGTAAGCCGCAGTTATCTAGATACTTACAATATGGCAGTTGTCACTAAAGTTAGCTGAGTTGTTTCGTACTTACTATCTACCGTACCGTCTATATATATATATATATATATCTACCGTGTTCATTTGGTATGGTGCGCGGATTCATTGTAACAGTACAGACAGTAGTTTAATGACAACTTCATGATGATCACAACCATTATTGCAATGAAAATTTGTATTTGGTAATATTTGCAGGTACATCACGTTAAAATCACGAATCATAAAGAAAATCAGCTTTAAGCACTTTTAGAATGAAATTGGCAAGACTAATATGTTTTTTTTTGCAAATAAATCTTTCGCAGTTGTGAAATTATTTTGTGTTTAGTTGTGTAATTTCAGATTTTTCTGTTCCGTGACCTTCTCGGTAATCCGCTATAGACAAAGTTATTTAAACTAGTACCACAATTTACTGGCTGCAAACTAATATCCGTGTTTATACTATTCATTATTACTAAGTCACATTATGATTACACAGTTGGAAATATATGTTATTTACATGTTTCATCTGTTTAATACTTGAACTAGCGCGTATCAGAACCAGTATGGCATATAAAAAGGTAGAAAATGTGCGCATATCTTTAGAATTTTAGTTCGGCACTAGTTCGTACAGGGCCCTATGTATTGCAGAGATCTAAAACGCATTCGAAATCATAAAACTGGCACAAATTCAATATTGAGTAGCGGACCCGTTAACTGTATTTTTCCCTAGCGGAGTCTTAATTTTACATATGTTTACCAAAATATGGTTACTTTTTATTTGGATACCGCGCTGTGTCAAATATGGATATAGAATATTTCACAGTAACCTAACCTTAACAAATTATCTTATACCTAATTAAAAATTCATCATGTCACAGTATATAATATTTTTCGATTTAACGTTTACTTTTAAGTAACAATAAATGTATAACATTTTCATACGTAACTAAAAAAAAAAATTATTTACACTCCTAAAAATTGCTTATCATCGTTAATATAAGGTACCTATTTATTATTAGAATAAAATTTATATAATTTACTTATATGCAATAAAAATATATATTTACAACTCGATCGATAATACTTAGCCTTAAAAATAATATTGCAGCTCGCAATCGCCTTTATTCATTTCTTGCCTTATAAATGATGCCTCTATCACTTTGCCTTACTCACTTCGGAAGAGCTAAGTTCACGGAGGCCGCGTGGACTCCTGTTGTGCATTACATTCCACCCTTGTGGGGCGGGCGATGTCATCAAGTCACCAAGTTTCCTTTAATAGGTTTCACTATTTTTGGCTTTTGGCGTGATATTTCCAACATTTCGCTGGCGTCCACCGAGTGGGCGTAATCGCCTTTGTTGGCACACGCGTATCGCTTTCAAGTTGTCGATCGGTACATTTTGACTGGTCTCGGGCTCCGACAAGCTTGCTCCCTCGATGTCATAACCTCTATCTCCGCAGCAGCGTCGCGCCTGGGCCGTATCTGACGCGACCCGCCTGGGCCGTATCCGACGCGACCCGCCTGGGCCGTATCCGACGCGACCCGCCTGGGCCGTATCCGACGCGACCCGCCTGGGCCGTATCCGACGCGACCCGCCTGGGCCGTTCCGACGCGACCCGCCTGGGCCGTATCCGACGCCACCGGCGCCGCTCTACTGCGCGAGTACTACTCTTGAGTATTTTCTCCTTGTTCTCGTAACTCCAACTTTGTATACGACGCAGATATGTTCATAAAAATTAAATCTAAACGTGTTTTGTAGTCTTTTAGTCGAATCAGAGATAGCTTACAAGTCTAGTTTCATATATTACGTGGTTTTCTTTTAATAACTAGTTATTCAGTCGATACGCAAGTTTATATTTAGTGATCAATATCACTGCGGACTTCAACTGGACAACACATTAATTGATTTTGTACATCCAGTTGATGTTTATATTCTATGCCCCTTATATACTCGTTGAAGTTATGTGCATCAGTGGGAAATCATATTTTTGCATTTTAACCGTTGAATTATTTATTACACATTCGGAAATGTGGACGGAATAATTTGACTTTATCAACATTTATAATAAACATTTATACTGCACTTCTTTCGGTTAATTGTAAATATATTATATATATTTTAATTTATGTTTTGTTCAAATAATTTAAAATAAATATTACTGGAGTATTATAAATTTTATATTCATTTACAGCTTCCTTAGTTTTTTATCAATATAAATTTACCTGAATTATTACTCCTGTTTTCACACAAAGTATTAAAAGTAGTAAATAAATGTTTTTCTTTCTTTCTAAATGAAGGAATTTGGCAAAACCATGATTTCACACCGTTTATGTCAGTCAATCTTAAATCTAAAACTTATAACTAATATTCACAGTCTCCGACTGACATAGTCGCAGTTCTCATGCAGCTTGCATATTGTGGGTCACAGTAAAGGCGAATCTACTGCGCTACAAAAATACGTGGGCAATATCTATGTAGTCAAAATACAGCCACATTTAAAGAGCAAAAATATGTCTCCTTTAAAAATTTATAACAATATCTAAATCATAATTATTACCACATTATACTTAGATAAAACTCTCATCCGCAATATATCTCCATAAAATATACGCTAACCACTCACGACCCGCACTGGGAACAGTCGTCGCACTGCGAATGTTTCCTGAGCTCTGTTCGGGTAAACAGTATTGAGTACGTAAATGTTGCTATTTGCAATAAATAGCTAATGTTTATTTGTGATGCAGTGCACGCACGACAGAGCCGGCGTAGGCCCGCCGCGTGCGCTAGTCGCCGAAGCGCGTGCACGCCTTCTTCCACTTGCACTGAGTGCACCAGAGATCACGTTGGTCCATACCGTACACCTTGCGACATTTCTTGTTGTCCGAGCGCGGTCTCCGCCCCGGACTGCTGGGCGAGCCGCCACTCGTCAGCCGCATGTGCTTCTGAAATAATGTAACATAATCTATCTATTCGAGTCACGAGGTGTGGTGAAAGGATTTTAAGTGCGCCTCAATGAGGCTCCTTTCGTGCACTTGACACATGTCTTCGAATTTTTGTTCTAGGACATGTCGGTTTCCTCACGATGTAAAATATATAAAATAATAATATTGGGACACATTTCACACAGCGCCATCTAGGCTCAAAGTAAGCTAAGCATAGCTTGTATCATGGGAACCAGACAACTGATGTAATACTTATATACGTTTTTGTAAATACATTAATACATAACATATTAACACCCAGACACACAACAAACATCTATATTCGTCACACAAATGTTTGTCTTGGATTCGAACCCACGACCTACAGCGCGGGTTACCAACTGAGCTATGAGGCTAGTCAATAACAAAACGTGTTTTGTAAGATTTTGCGACGCATTACACTGACGTCATTCGCACGTTGTTCGTTCATTGGACTTACCGGTGAGTGTGAAGTGGACCAGGAATGCGTAACGGGAATGCTTATCGGCCGCGCTGTTCCATTTTGCATGGTGGAAAGCAGTCCTTGCCTGAAAAAGGAACAAGTTATCAACCATATAAATCTATAAGTCTATGGTAGCCTCATTAAGTAAGAAGTTAAAGGTCGAGGTTTTACCTATAAGAGCCAACGAGCTGGCGTTGATATTCAGGGTCCTCGTGAGGGGGGCGGCACATGTCTCGGTGGGATAACGTGGGCGGCGGCGCCGGTGCCACCACCTCGCGCTCTGTGTAATAAAACTCTTCTTCATGGTCACTGTCACCTTCTTTCTTAGGTCTGAAAACAAAAAAGTTACATATATTAGTGTCCCGCGACGCGCACAAGAAACGTTTCTAGTTGCTACCTACGAAGATGTTATTCATCGTACTTGATCCCTTCAACCCGGCCCATTGTTGAGCAATTGATCATTGAACGCTTATCATTATGTTTCCGTATCTCCGATTGTGTTATTTAATTTATTCAACATTCCGAACTCGTTTGTCGCCGATTTCCTGAATATGATTCGCTGAGGCGTCCAACGAGGCACTGAAGAGTTTAATTGCTATGCAAGGCCGTATGAAAACTTGTTTCAAAGTCGATATTAACCTTCTGAAAAGGGATTTTATTTGTAAAATACTTGCTATGTATCATCATCGATATTATAAGACTGGTAGGGCAGAGTTACGTAAGCGGGCGGAGTGTGGGGGCGACCTTGTGGCGTCGCTCGCCGGGCGGCGCGGCGCACGCGGGAGTTCTCCGCGCTGCAACCTTGTCGCGAAGCCCGCTTCCGGGTCACAAAGGCCGGCCTTTCAGCGTTCTAACTACCAATATTGTCGTATATAGGTATATCAACGTTACATTTTCATTTTATTTTCTGAGCTCTTTAAAAGGTCACTTGGTTTTTATTGCACGTCATTTGTTTATCAGCGATGCATTCATTTTCATGATCTTGTAAAGGCAGTCTTCAGCTTTAGGTATGATACAAGATACACTGTTGAGACTCTTGTATCAGGTTTTATGTATTTTATTTATAACTAGCTGTTGCGACTTCGCCCGCGTGGAATTCGGTTTTATCGCGCACCCCAATTTCATCCCTTGGAAAAATAGTCTTAGTTACTCCTTGTTACATCAGCTATCTGCCAGTGAAAGTCCCGTCAAAATCGGTCGAGCCGTTTCAGAGATTAGCCGAAACAAACAGACAAAAAGACAGACAGACAAAAAAAATGTTGTTTTGGTATATGTAGTGTGTATACACATTCATATGCACTTAGTAAAAAGCGGTTATTTTAATATTAAAAACAGACACTCCAATTTTATTTATTTGTACAGATTTAGGCGTCAATCTACAAGCTGTCATAAAACTGTTAAGCTACAACGATAACTTTCTTTATTGATTCAGGAAATACGACGTTTGCGGTGCATGCGAGCCGCGACCTTGCCAGCTGGCTGCCATTGCGCAATTATTGTTGTCGGTAGGTGCACTACACGTGTAGCCATTTACTCGCACCGCACGTGACAAGGGCACACGTGACTAATACATACACTATTTGTCTAACTGGTATTATTCCACAATCTACGTAATATTATAAAATCAATGAAGGAATCCATTTGACATGACTGTTTGTTGATACTGTGGTATTGTTACTTACCCTAAATGTGTGTTCCTTATATGCGCTTCAATGGACGAACATGTGTTAGTGGTGTATCCACATCCTCTCCAAGTACACTCAAACACAACGCTATTGATCTGAAACAAGCGAATATCCTAATTAGTGTCAACGCATTGCAATATGACGTATGAGGAACAATTTCACAAAACATCTCAATGCGGTCAAAGCAGTCCTTGACGGCACATTCAAAATATAATGTTGATGTTCAGCGTAAACGTAGCAGGCAGATTGTCCTGATAATCGGGTCTTCTACACTTATTGGTGACCCTCCCTTATAGGCAGGGACGTCCGTAGAAGCTGATTTTCATTTATCCATTATTTCGACCCCGCAGCGGCGGGATCCAGGGTCACAGGATCGTTATTACACCAACGTAAACACTTTTGAATAGAGTTCAGCTGTCTAACTTCGAAATTTCCAGTTTTATCTAGCTTCAGAATCGAATGGTTTCGATTCGATTCCGAAGCTGATTAAGAAGGCAGATTTTCAGTCATTTAAACGAAGTTTAGGTAGTTTAAAAAGATTATTTCGGGGAAGTAGGTCCTACATATAATAATTTCGCATTACTGTATTCCAGTTTGAAAGGAGTGTTCGCCGGTGAAATTACTCGCACATGAGACATTCCACCTTCACGTATAGAGTTATACAGTGAAAGATATGCAAGTGGAACGAGAAGTAGCACAAGCACATGTATATAATATAACCTTGCGACGCGTGCCGCCTCACTCGGTGCCGTTGCCAAAGTTTCTGCAATGACCTTCTGCTCAATGCCGCATCATTCTAAACTCGATGCGCACATCTGTGTGATGGGTCGCCCATGGAGTATGGCAGGCGGACTATAATTAGCTATTCACACTTGTTATTGGCAGTGACAAATAGCTTCAATACGGATGAATCCAATGACAGTTAAAGTTCGGTGTTATACGTATCGGTAAATATTCTGATCATGACAACACGGAGCTCTGCAGCCTGCAAACTGAGGCTGTATCAAGTGCATTTCGAAGTAGGTCAGGGGACGTGAAAACGAGGCGGGTGTCGGCGGGGAGGGAGAATAAAGGCCGCGAACTAGGTCGCAGCACCACGGCCAAGGGTGGTCCGCGAAGGTTGGCCTTTGTCTTAGTCGAGGGCCACTTCTGATAAAAATGCTGCACAGTATATTTTCAGTATGCCATAACTGCTGTCGGCAGGAATCTGGGAGACCGTGCCTTCGATGTTTTACCGGATTCCAAGAAGTACTTAGCAGGAGGGTTACCAATGACAGGGCTCCTTGAAACACATGAATCATTCCCATTATTTCCATATTTGACGATCGTCATCAAATTAGTAGGGCGAATGACGTTTGATGATTCAATGGTGCAACACAATGACGCCATGAAATTCACAGAATACCAGTTCGTAGCAGGAAACTATAGATTATTCGCTGTAGACGTAGTGCGAAGTAATTCATATTTATATTTCCATTTTAATATATTGGAAATTATTTTTATGTCATTACTTTGATGTATACGTTGAACGTATTAGACCTGTGTTGCGCGTTGTGAGAACACCGTGTCCTTCAATTCTGGTTGGAAACAGCGATCGATACTGCGGCAATGTCACTGAGTGCTGTTTCGCTCGTGGTCCAATGGTAAAGGGTCAGAAATTAATGAAAAATGACAAGCCACGAGGCACTTAGGATATTGAAAGTTAAATGCACCTGAGTTCGTGAATTTTATATTTGCAGTCGATTTCATCGCAATCATGTTAGGTAAATGGCTCAATATAATCTGTGAAATTTGCGATTTGCGATAGATCTTTATATACATAAACTTAGGTTTGTTTAAATCATATTCAACCGAGAATTTACTTTATAACAAAAACTTAACATTACTTTTCTTTGTTATTATAATGAAGAACACCGTAAGTAATAAATATTTTATATTTTTCAAGACCGTAGACGTCATGGGTTAATATAATAATAAAATAAGGTATATTCGTAATAATGACCTTATTTGCATGCATTGATATATTCCATAATGTTAATAATTATACCTAGGTAGTATGTAGAAGATTAAATTGTATTACTGATAAACTATTATGTTTATGACGTAGTAAATTAAAATCAAATAGATATTTTCATTAATAGACAGTTGCTATGCTAGCCCTCCCTTGTCTTCAGGGTGGATGGAGGGTGGCAAGCTTTAGCGAGGGGAGCCCTCCCCACCAGTGCACCGATGGCCTACTTTCTGACTTCAGTAAACTTCACGATTCTATGTAGATATAGCTTTAAGCGAGGTGTTCACGAGTTATAATTTTGAACAGTTAAATGCGTCATTATTATGAATACCAGTAAATACTTTCACTGAAATAATTTATTGAAAGCGAATACATTTGAATTGTATGTATGTTTGTTGATTCTAACACAATACATGATAAACAAAACATCAATGTATCATGGTGCCTGCCTAGGATTACAAGCTTGTAGTTTCTGCTGCATGAAAGAACAAAGAATCAAAATCACTTTTGTTTCTAATGATTTGCATCTGCAACTATCCAACTTGTAATAATTACTACCAGACGTTGCAACTCAGTGGAAAAGTTGCAAACAGTAACTAATGGGCTGTTTCCTTGGAATAAGTTACGAAACGAGCAGCGTTTGTCATTATCTTATATTTAAATGAAATTTACGAGATAAAATCGATCAATAGTTCTGCATTTGAATGTGCATGAAGATATAACAACGTAGAATACACAATAGGTCCGTAAATCGTTGCGGGATGTAAGCGCGACGGGCGGCGCGGCGCGGCGCGGCGGCGGGCGAGCGCGGCGGTGAATAGGCCTCGTCCTGCGCATCTGTGTGGGTGCCGTGTAGAACGCTTACACGTGCCGGTTTGTGGGTATGTGTGCGATGCAGTCGTGCCGGTGCTTGTGTGCACCAGTTATTTGTGCTGTGCATTCGGGAATAGACACAGATCAAATACTAATGCCCTGATACCGGGACCCGATTGTACGACTAGTCGATAAACAACTGCGAATTGATATGACTATATTTTGAACATCTCGTTTGCCAATTGGAAAAACAAGCGTAATAGAGCTTGTTTTTATGATAAGGAACGTAAAATACGTTGTTCAATTAATCTTCGCTTGTTTATTTGTAGAGATAAAATATTTTAACTACGTATTACGTAAGTGGTTCTGAGTACTGATCGTGGTAGATTAATGGTAGGAGTTTGCTGTGCATGACAGTAATGGCAATACCTGCTATATATTTGCTTGTTATGGGAGTAAGTAAAATAGGTTAGTTGAGTAGGGAGGGGAGGGGGGGGGATAGTGGGAGTCCACACGTGCCGCGGGGAGATACTGGCACGCGGAAACAAGGTTGGGTGGTGGGAAGGGGACTCCATGATGTGTCACGCTGCAGTATCACACAATCGTTTTTATATCTATTTACTTTGTCTTTTATATTACTTTGTATATTAGTGTATGTAATTTTGAAAATAAAATACGTACAAAGAAACTAAAATGCGTAAAAAACGATTTATTTAGTATTTATAATAATAAAGATCATTTATTTGTAACAGTAACAATATATATTTTAATTAATATGAATCACGATGATGCTTGCACGAACAAATAATATTTATGAGTGCATAATGAAAATACAAGTAAACTGGATTTTTCAAGTCATATTCGATTTACCGATTAATGATTATGTGCCTACTCGTATGGTAACTTGTCAGTGTAAATGTCATGCTGGTGAGATGAAAGGTGGGGTCGTTGAGTGATTAAGGACAAGGAACTTGCGGATATTTTACAGTACATTATACCTACGTACATAATGTATATAGTAGAAAGTACCCCACCGCAGTCTTCTTTCAAGTAAGTAAACAAGTGTAGGTAAATCCAAAGTGAATCCAAGCGCACAGTTTTAGAGCGCAAACTTGAATAGAAAACGCGCCAACGAAACGAACCGGCACAAAATGCCGGTTTGTTGTTGCGCTATCTCGCTCTACCGCGAAACGTGTCGAGATGATATTGATTTGTTTTCATTGCATCTCTCTTTTGCCCACGAGCGCTCACGATATGTCGGTTTCGCCGGCGTGACCTTCCTTATTCACACATACACAGTTGATATACACACAAACACCGCTGGATAAGTTGTTTTCCTGCCATCTTTTTCTAACGCTAAGATTATAAAGAGCAATCGGCCCGGCCGGTATTTTTTATGCGTACTATGCTTAGGTGATCTCTATGTAGGCCAATGCACGGGAGTCTTCCGACTACCGGAATCACAGCTAAAGTCAACAAAGGTGCTTTGTATTTTATATTATAGGTCTTGCTATTTAGTTTAAATTATTGCTTGCGTTTTGTTTCTTTGTAATATTTTTTTGTTGTAGTTTTCCAGCCTGTGCTTTATTTAGTCCTGACACGTTTTTTTCATTCTTTGCATTGTGGGTCATTGGTATCACAAAATAGCTACCTCTACAACCAATTAGTGATGAAACAGTAGAGCGGGCCGATATTCTGTACAGAACTTGGTGAAAAACAAAGACACTAACCATGGTCAGTCCTTTTCGCACAGACTATTAGAATTAGAACTACTACTACTAATTAGAACACAAAATGTTTTTTTTTCTTTATTTACGAATATAAGAGATCCATTAAACTATTCCTAAAATGTTTATAATTCAAACATAAACTGAGATTGCGCGAGATGTTGGAGCGAGACGAAAGATCACGTGGCGGCCGCGGCCGGCGTCCAAGTTTGAAAACTCTCTTTGTCAACGAGCTGCATGTTTACAAACAATAAACCTCAAATGGTAAGCAACGTTTAGCATTTTCCTTTCCGGATGAGGTGGAGGGTATATGGGAACAACAGTTAGTCACCGACAGTTTCAAATAATCCATGACCGTTCCATACAGTGAGGCTTCACACAGCTCATCATCAATTTTGCTTGTAACAAAGAAAATTAGATGAGACAGAACGATGCATCGAGCGAGAGGGCGGCGAATGCGCCATGCGGCGTGCACCCCATGAAGCCAGGGGACTTTGTAGGTCACTGAACTTTTGATAGTTCTACCCTTCGCGCCTCTTTGTATTTCAATAAGTAAGCCGGTGATGTTATCAATAAATCTATACTCTACACTTAGCCTTACATCCTTATTTAAAAATTTGATGTTTCACGTACGTATCATTATTCGAGCATTTACAGGAATCCTAACGTCTACAGGTGGCATCTAAAGCGATGAACCCAGGTCTAAAACACGGCGCGGCCTGTTACCCCGCGCCCCCCTCGGCGGGGGGTTCACCCTCATCACTTGACGTTTTTCTCTCAACCTTCCAGCCGCCGACACACACAAACAACCCACAATGTAGACATAATACATGAAAAATATCCAGTGGTGGCAAGAAACTACGCAGCGTTCGTTCGCCTCATTTTACTGACAGAAGTGAGCTGCGTTTGCTATTGTTCGTTCTGATCGGATCGAAGTATAACCAGAATTGTTGATATTTATATTGAATTTTAACAAAACGCATCGGATCGGATTAGCATTACGCCTAACTTGGATTTTATATGATACAAATGCGTGGCAAATCTACTTGTAGTACCAATAAAACCACCGTAGAGTATCATACGAGAATTTACATCATGGATCATTAGACACACGTTTTGTGACGTCATTGTTCAGTTGATTTAATTAAAGTTATCAATCCATATAATGTACATCTATTTTCTAATTAGATCACCACAAAGACACGCACGTGACAGAGTCAAAGGTGACCAGCGTCATTAATAATCATATCTACATGTCCTCGTGAAATGGATCGTGTTTTGCGCTACCCACCACCGCTGAGTCTGTTGCGTTGAAAATAGGTCATTTATTTATTACTTATGAGAAGAGCTTATCATTTAGAAAGTTACTAAATTATTATTTGATTATGTTGAAGGCAATCAGTGAGTTCCATTACTATGAGTCACGGGCTCGAGTGGCTGACGGCAACGATCTTGGAAGGTGGTTAGATGACGAATCAGTCGCGTGGGGCAGTCGCCATTCGCCGGTGCCGGCCGGGGTAGAACGCCGCGCCGGCTCTTGGTCACCGACCTCTACTTACAGGTTCCAACTTGTTACAATTTCACTTTTTCTTTCAACCCGACGGGATTGATACACCGACTGGCTCCAGGCGTCTTACTATCTCTAAAAGTTTTATAACTATTTTCAATAATAAGGTCTGTTTACAAATCAGGTATGAATGCAATGTTTTTTTGCAGGAAATACAAATATCGCTAAATAAACAAGCGCTCCGAATAATAGTTATGTCATTGATAAAATATTTGGCAATGTCTCAACATATGCAAAAGACAATCGGAATTGTATTTAACGGGACACGCAAGAAATCTTCCGTTACAGTTTATGACACTAAAGTGCATATTATTTCGTGAAATGGGGAGTTTATTGAACCCGCAGGACTACTCATTATCGTAAATGACGAACACGTCACTCCATTGTACCACTGTGTTATACATAACCTCATTTATATTAGTAATTTTGACATTGTGTCCTGTACGAAGCGCCACTTTAAACGTTTAATGTGTTTCTCTCTCTCTATTTTGTCGTACAATTTATGTGTTACTTTCTACGAGTCACCATAGAAAATTTATAAATTTACAACCTGAACTGTATCACACATCTTATAGTGAACCAAGTAAAGCGGCTGCGTTATAGTCCTGGCTTTTACGTGTATTTTTAGACGTTCAGTCTAAAAAAAAACGCCTAAAGTAATGGAACAATGAAAACGGTGCGCCCCAGCCGTGGCAACTTGGTGAAATTGTTCTGCCATTTTTATTTTAAAGCTTTTTCAAGGATAACTGTAATCTAAAGCTACAGAATGTCGGTACAAGTCTTCCTCCCTTATTTAGACCGATCCGAGAGAATAGCGAAATATCCTGTACAAAGCATAAGTGTAAGTGTAAACAGTTGAACTGTCAAGAACGGCCAGTGAACCGGTCTCGGTGTCATTGCCCTGCCAATGCCGGTTAAAAAAACGCATCGCCTCCATACATCTATCCGGCGACGATGACTCGAGACGTGCGTTTATTATGAAAAGTAGCTGTCAATAAGTTTACACTTCACTGTCATACGTCATATCGTGATAATTGCAATGTTTATGCAAAAACGCAACAGCAACCAAGAAGAAAGAAATTAATTATTCCGTTTTAAAGTTAAATATCGTAATTTTTCTTATAAATTTCACATCTTAATGAATTGCAAATTTATTTGGCGGTGTTTGACCGCTTGGCAACAGGCAGTAGCATATCTAAAACCTTAAATAAAATTGCAATTACCACCCACAGCATGTCGTGTGACACGCAAAACGGTAACTATAGTGCTTCCTTTGTTCATATTAATTGAGCAAGGTGGTAGAAGTAATTGTCCAATGTGGTCGCACACCCATAATGACCGTAACCGCATCTGATACCTTGTTATAGCCCAACGCTGGTCAATGTCTCCGCACGATGCTTTTGACCGTACCAAGGCCGTCAGGATAAGGGTATTTGAACTTTATGACGTCCAACTCTTTTGCCTATTTTTGTTTGAAAATATTTTAATTAAACTTGAATTAAGAATGACTCAAGCGTCCCTTGGTTGGCTTTTGATTTTGCAAGAATGATAAAATATGTAATCAACTGGTAGGTGTGTACAGTACAGTGTTATTAGAACGAGGGAGTTGAATAGTGGGAGGACGATGACCTGTAGACAGAGACAGAGAGACAACAACTGTGAAGTTCGCGCGGTTACCTACTAGGGAGTGGGACACCAAAAGATTAATTTTTTACACATTTATTGTTTATTTTTGGTATTATTACTTTGTTTTTTTTTGTTTCTATGTTTATAATTTCGTCTGTTTATTTCAATCAGCTTCATATATAACTTATGCATTTTAGAATCACAAAATTTTACATTTCATAGAAGTTAAATATAAATAACAATAATTATACTGAAGATCTTTATAAACAATTATGTTGATTATGTTAAGAGGTTCTAAATCATATAAGAACTGAAGGTAGTTTTGAAAACGGAATTAAAAAGTCGTAGTAGCGTTCATCATGATGAAACCCTGTTCTTATGAGTGATTTGATTTAATGCTGAACAAATTGCAATATTTACGTTCTTGCGAGTTACTGAAGCAACACAGTTATCTAGGTGATCATCATGGCAAGTCTTCTTATTTGATAAAGTTACGGTACGAGCAGATGGCCCACCTGGTGTTAAGTGGTAACATCTGCCCATAAGAAGCAATACGACCTTGGATCCTCTCCTACTAAAATACGATAAAGTCGAATCGTATGCGTAAACTCTTAGTAACTCTTAGACGTGAAGTAGAATATCTCATGTGCCTGTAATTTCACCGGCAACCAGACATAGGTTTAAACGCTACAACAGGTTCTTGCACTTTACTGAAAATCACAGTTACCTACGTGATAATCTTGGCCAGTATATAAACAAGATGTACCTGATATAACAACAGGAGTGAAGAGGCCAAGTATCAAGATAAGTTTAGGCATGAATGCTTGCCAAATATTGGTATGACGAACCAGTTTCCTTGCTGCATAACTGTAGAGGCGATAGCTGTACATGTAGGTATGCAAGTAGGCTACACGTATTTAACCTATTTCTCTTGTTGCACAACTCAATCCTACCGAGTGTATACACAGCGCCATCTAGCCCCAAAGTAAGCTAAGCATACCTTGTATCATGGGAACTAAACAGCTGATATAATACTTATATACTTTTCTTTTGTACATACATATAATACATATCAACACCCAGACACAGAACAAACACCTATATTCGTCCCATAAATGTTTGTCCTGGGTGGAAATTGAACCCACGACCTACAGCGTAGAAGGCAGGACTACAAACTGAGCTATGAGGCCAGTCTAATAAGCGGCAGTAGTAACGTTCTAGTTAATCATTCCGATCAATAAAATTATCGAACAGTAAATTGTTCTAGCCCTGATTAAATCGCGTTACTGAGCAAAGGAAACTTGTATTTCATTTATCGTAGAAATATATGAAACCAAAGATATAAACGCGTTTTTTGTCCTATAAACCAATTTTTTTAAATGTTTTTGAGAATTATGCAGTGTATTTAATAAGAAATTAAGGTGTTACGGAAGGATGATCGATGGATAACTATAATGAAATAAACTTAATAGTTAGTCCCGTTGTTTTCAAAATGGCTGCTCTCCTTATTGCTTCTTGTCTTCACCGCATAAAGTCTAAATTCACGAGCGTCCCTAATCCTTTGGGACTTAAACTGCAATCTCAAGCGTGCTTTAACGACATCAAAGTCATGTTACGATCCCGGAAAAGTCTAGCGATCTTCAAATGCGTATTCAGCCAATTGGCGATAGATAAAAATGTATTTGACACAGGCCGACCTACTTATTACTTCACCGACACACATTGATACTGTAATCACTCGAGTCTCGTGTTCCATTTTTGCTACGTTCTATATCGAAGGGTTACTTTATATATATTACTATCAAATACCCTTAGTTATTTTGTCGGGTGTAATACATACTTACGTTTCAATGATAAAAACATTATCGCATACATTATTTATCACAATTTACATACCTAATACTACCTATTTGAGGAAGTATAGAAGTATAATAATAATATTGGTGGATTTCACAGCGCTATCTAGCCCCAAAGTAAGCTAAGCATAACTTGTATCATGGGACCAGACAACTGATATAATACTTGTTTACTTTTTTGTACATACATCCATATGATACATATTAAACACCCAGACAGAACAAACATGTGTATGTTCCTCACACAAATGTTGCGAATCGAATCCACGACCTACAGCGTAGAAGGCATGGTTACTACCAACTGAGCTATGAGGCCAGTCAAATATTTAAACTATAGTCTTCAATGTGATGTTACTCATATTACCGTAGCTTACCTCAATGTTTTAGTTGGCGTTTAATTTGTTTCAAGCTTGTGATTTTTATCGATCGGCTTATATCACTGGAGTTGCGTAACTAGTGAATTACGCGCAATTGATGCACAAAGCAGATTGCTGGCCCATTCGCCAGAGCTCGCGTGTTTGACGAGGCGAGGGGTCGATGGGTCACCGAGCCCGTTACCCACACACTCACACCATTAATTAACCCATGACGGAAACCAGATATCGGGCTCATATATTTCGTACGTATGCTAATTTATTAAAAAGTTAACGTAGTATAACAAACGTAAATAGCGCTTCGAATATTAATAGGCGGCAAAAGCCGGTTACCATCCGGCTCGGAGGATCACCTAACGTTTTATAATTTGATTGCTTATTAATGGCGCAGTCGTCGAGCGGATGGAGGTCGTATGAGTGATCGGGCATCGGAGAGCGGCTAGTGAGCAAGAGCCGCGAACGGGAGCTAGTCACACTGCTCGCGGGTGCCGCTTACAACTAGAGATGAAACGGATAGTGGTTTGGTCGGATACCGGGTATTCGGCAAGCTACGAGGCCGGAGCGCCGGATATTCAGCCTTTTATCGCGTTACACAACGCGATCAGTTTGATTTGAATATAGGCGCGAGATCGGTAATATTCGGGCGCGTTCGCAAACAAACATTTATGACATGCAATTGTAAAAATAAACGGTGTCCATAACTTATTGTGGTAGGATTTGACATGTGTAAAATAATCAGTTTTTTTTTAATTTAATGATCCGGAGTCCGGCCGGATACTGAATTACTATCCGGTATACGGCCGGATAGTGCAAACAAGACCGGATAGGCCGGATACCGGATATCAGTTTCATCTCTACTTACAACGCAATGTAACTGTTAACGTGTTAACCGCGCGGGGAACGATCCGCACATAACGCGGCTTTGCCTTCCGCGTTTTAAAATAGATACACGAAGGTCGTGCTATTATTTGTGTTGAAACTTACCGCTATCATTTAACAAAACATAAACCTTGGAATTTATACGTACACACGTTCGTAAAAATTATTATCTACATGTTTTTTTTTTTACAAATCGCGAACTAACGGGGCATGGAATGAATCCGTGAACAAATGTTTTGATGTTAGCTAAGTAGTCGCAGTTAATTGTTTTGGTGCTTTTCAAGGCCAGTCAAACAAATAAACGGCTTGTTTTCGTGCGTACTTGTGTCACGTTGCGTTGCGCACGCGCATATTACCAATATTTTTCAACTCACGTGAGCCGCGTGTACGAATATCTAAATTTCGCTTATCGAAATGAGATAGAGCACGATCCTAAAAATGTATGAAACACTATGGTAAAGGACAACGTCTCTGATTCACAGAATAACGAGCAAAAATCAGTTTATAAAATTAATCGCCATTTAGATGATATTTATCATGACGCTGCCTCACTGAGATCTTTCAAAGAATGAGCAATTGTAACAATCAATAAATTAAAATTAAAAACTTTTTTAAAACAAGCTTTTTAGGATTCCGCCATATTAGATTAGAGTGACCTCACTTTATTTTTCGAGTTATTCTCAGCAAGCCCTTTCATTTGTTACCCATATTGTAGGAGTGCATTGAAAATAACTAGTCCGCCATCTTGGGTATTCCGCCATGTTGGATTTAGTATGACGTCACACAGCTAACCATGCATTGTCATCCAAATTAAACGTGTATACAAAATTTCAGCTCAATTGGTTGAAGATATCTGCATCAAAATTGAGTTGCAAGATTCCACCCCAACAAACATAGTTACATACATTGCAAGATAAATAAAAGCTTGTAAAAATCAGTTTAAACGTAACGTATAAAACGAAAACAATATTTAAATTGATGTAACCGTGTAGTGACGCGGTATAGACAATACAGTAATTACAGTGACCGTGAGTACGCGGAAGTCTCCGCGGCGCGCACAGATAACGTTTGCCGCACTTTATCAGCGGTGAGCGATATAACGGCCTTCGCACAGCACGTACTTGCTTACCCGTGCCGCAATGTCACACAGTAATTAATACACACAATTGGACTGGTATGATTTACACTGCACCAGGTAATTGCTTACCAAACAATAAGTGCTACTGAATTATACATACACACACGCCTGTTTCCCGGAGGTGTAGGCAGAGGTCACGGTTTTCCACCTGCTTCGATCCTGACATACCTCCTTAGCTTCATCCACTCTCATCACATTCTTTGGCGGTTTAGGGTATTAAGAATTATTTTTGATCGCAACAAGGGATCATGTAAAATTTTCTGTTCGGGTTTGAAATGCAATAAATTTTGTTAAATAAATAAATTAATAAAAAAATCTTACATTTCACTAACATGAGTAGTCAAGGGCAGTGTAACTAGGAAGTACTGCCTCCTTTTCTGCCGCCAAGCAGTAATGGCATTAGGGTATTCCGGTTTGAAAATGTGGTATATGAGACATTTCACCTTCTTAAAGTTACAGGTTTACACCTGCCACCCACCGCAAATGACTTGAAATTATGTTTTAATCGTTTAGATGGTTTGAAAATGAAGCAGAAGTCAGCTATAGGATCATTAAAAAATTTAACACTTCATACCGTTCTTGGGAGTTCCTGAGTTCTCTGGGATTTAAAAAAATTGTGATATTATTTGTTATATAAGTAATTTATTTTTAAATAAAAGTGTATATGAAATAAAAAATGTTTTAATAAGATGTATGTATCAACGACAACAATGTTAGAAAAATGCGGTCAGTTAAAATAAATCGTCCTACAATGTTAAACCACAGCGGCTGTTGAATCGGCCCTGTCTAAACAATCGTATATTGTTTATAAAATCGCTATCAGCAACTGTATTGTTCATACGGCGAATTAATTATGATAACTGATGCTTGTTAAAATTATGCAGCCTAGATATACCAATGCTGTTATTATTAGTACAAAAAACTTAGGAGATTCAGTTGCCATGCAGAAATACCTTTAGTCTTATAATTACTCAGGTTTTAGCCTATGATTGCTGAAGCGTGATCTGTTTCACCGCTACGCGGACTTACGCATCACTTTGTTCCGCTAAAACGTGTGGTAGGCAGCTTTCCGCTTATTGCTTACTAGCTGTTGCCCGCGACTTCGTCCGCGTGGAATTCCGTTTTATCCCATTTTACCCCTCGGAAAAGTAGCCTAAGTTACTCCTTGTTAAACTATCTGCCAGTGAAAGTCCCATCAAAATCGGTCCAGCCATTTCAGAGATTAGCCGGAACAAACAGACAGAAAGACAAAAAAAAAATGTCGTTTTGGTATATGTACCGTGTATACATCCATGTGCACTTAGTAAAAAGCGGTTTTCATATTACAAACAGACACTCCAATTTTATTTATTTGTATAGATGTATAGACTGGTAGAGACACTGCAGTCATCTAGGCGGTGCTATCGGGACCTATTACGTGTTTGAGGTTACACGTGTGCACAGCGATAATGCCACTCGTGCGCTTTTGAATGTCGCATGCGCTGTTATATATCAATTTTACCTTATCAGCAAATATGACTCTGTGCTGATTTTTACGGTAAACGCGCCTGGCAACAGCGACCGTGCGGTGACATTTCCTTAATAATATGGTCACGCAAGGTTTGTGACGCGATAACCTTTCAAATCTTTATAAATCACTTTTAAATTAGTAGTGCCTCCGACAATCACGTTCCCTTTCAATAAATTCCTCTCAAAAGGACAAAAATGTATGGATATGGTTGGATAACTGACGTATAGGCAGTTGATTACGCAAGGATCTGAAGCCGTGATGCAACTCTATAAAAGCGTTACGCTGGTAACGAACAATGACGTCACAACATGGCCGGCACCAGTGGATATTCAAGAATGCAGCGCACGGCCGCGGCCGTCGGTGGGCACGCGCCCGATATTATGACGCCTGCTGATAACTAACGACGCACGCTATCTGCCTGTTGTTTTTTGTCCGACACCTATCAGACGCCCATTTCTAAATACCAAATGAAACTAGTGGCATCAAATGCATTTATAATGGTTGCAACTAATAATAGGTGCAAATTGCGTTGCAACAGTTGCGCGGCGTAGCAACTTGTTCTCGGAAAGAGTTATTGATGCTAGGAACGAACGGTCGCCTGTAGGCAACTGGCAGCGCAAATGCAGTCCGGCATTGCAGTGTTATTGCTGTGACTTTTCCTGAGAACAAAGGGCTCCTGCGAACTATTATCGCGCCTGACATACTGCAAAGTCTGTTGCCATCGCTAATTGTCTATATGCGCGTTCATTGTCTGTTCTATGAATATTAACGCAACTACACTTTTTTGCAAAGTAGTCGATGATAGAAATCATCTAGCCCGTTTTGCATTCGGTGTACCAGCTATGCCGCTAAAAACTCAACTGTATATTTGCATCGTATTCAGGCAGAGCGCTGGCAAGGCCTCGCTTCGCTTTAATAGCGTGTCCTCAGCCAAGGTCTGCGAGCTGACGTCAGCCGAACTGCGCTCGGTAACAAGAGATTTCGCACCTACTTATAAACATTCTACTATGCACCGAGTTGGTAACGCGGGCTATAAACGGCGCGGACTTGGACTTTTGCCTTTTTGTAATGACGGTTGAGAGGATAGGAGACGTGATATAATATAGATCGTCCAGGTAGAGGCACGGGCAGGGGCCCGGTCGGCGTAAGTGGTACGCGGGAACAGGTTCCGCACGGATCACATGTGGGCAGGTCGGCGACCCCGAGGACGATAGTCCGAGAGGCAGCGCCTCCCGCAGACCACCTACTCCACAACGTTGCTGACATTAGCCAGGGAGATTTATCAATTCTGACTTAGGTATTTCTAGTTTGCATGATTTCAGCATGACAAGTGATAAGAATGTTAACCGGAGTCAAACTTAGAGATAAGTACGCGTGACCTTATGTTTTGAATATTATTGACATCTTTATGATTCAAGAAGAAGATTCTTCCAAGCTTTCTTTATGAATTCTATGGAAATAAAGTTTTTGACTTTGACTGGTGACTGGAGTTATGTTAAGAGATTAGAACGGATAGAGCAGGACTACGTACTTAGTGATCACGATATGAACAACCAGAATTTCTAGACAAGTAATTTCAAAAGAAATAAAGGTGACGAAATGTGGTTAAGACAGGGGCAGAATGAAGTCCCAAATTGTACTTGGGCGGCACTGATAGCTATAAAAAGAGCTAACAGTTGGCAGCGTACCGTGATTATTTAGCCCGGCGACACCGCGTCTGGGGCATACCATTGTTTTGTTGCACCAATAATACTCTGTGAGCAAAGTCAAACGTTTACGTAAGCAGCCGGTATGCTAGATAATACATATTTAGATTAGTAACAGTATTCTAATACCAGGTGATAGTAGATAGTTATTGGTGTGTCCGCCTGCGTAAGAGAATATATTCCCGGTAGATGTTTCGTACAATAAAAACCTTTGCAAATGACTATTAGCCAGTGGAATCAGGTTAATATTTTCTAGTCAAAAATGGCACGGCGATGTTTTATACCAACCATTATTCCTAATTAGTAATTAAATAGTGCAAATTTAAACACAAATCGCCATCTAGCCTCAAACTAAGCATCAAAATTGCTCGTCGTTAATTATATTCTTATAGTCTGACACCTAACTGTACTTAACGACAATTTTTTTTTTAATTAAACCGTCCCTACACGAGTTAGAAATTTTATAACAACCAATCTCTCCCTTAAATATACAAATGGCTTTGCCTTGGCCAATTTTGTTTATTATCCAATCTATATATTACGGATTAATAATTCATGAGCTCGCTCGGCTGTAGTCAACTACTGACGTCACTCACACGCAAAGCAACAGCCTTGTAGATGAGTACCTCACGAAAGGTCAAAACAAACTCCTGAAATTATCGGTCACATAATATGACATTAGGATAGGTCACTTTGTATCATTATATACATTATAGTGAAACAAGGATACGTCACTTTGTTTCATTATGTAAATTATAGTGAAAGAAAGTGACTTTATCTTCAAATGAGATTCCGAAGTATTGCCACTTCCTGTATTGTTAAATTAATTGTACATTTTATACATTCTGATGACACAGAATGGTAGCACAACACCTAAATCGCATTTGATTTAATTTCTAATTTATGTAGTTTTAAACTATTGTAGTGTACAAAACAGGGAACGGTGGCGGTAATTGCTCATTGTGAATAGGTGTTTACGTAATAAGTGTAACAGTGAGAAGTCTCCGGTCCGCCCACAGCGGCAGCGGTTGGGCCGGTAACGTGCACAAGTAACCTTGTGCACGTTAGCCACAGATTATGTACGAAACAATACGTGGGTTGCCAACACAAGAATACATTACAAGTCTTCACTTCAAATGTTGCTGTATGCCATTCAAAAAACTAAAGGAATGCAAACATTTGCCATAGTATTGTTTGGATAGTTATCGATAGTGTGGTCTTTCCAAAGCTTGCTAGACAATACCAGGTAATCTCTAGTGAAACACCAGCAAGCAAGGTATATGCTGGGGTGATTATTATAGAGTTATAAAAAAATATACTTCTGCGTTTTTAGCTCTGAGCTACGATTTTATCAATCTACGAGAGGAAGTAACTTCTTTTTAAGGACAATATTTCAATCCCAGATAAATAATTTAGAACCGCACGAAAAAAAAGCCTTTAAATTTTTCAACTGCTCTTTATCTCACAATAAGGAGCTATTTTGTATTTCAGAATTGCTGACTTCAGGGAACGTAAAACAAACATATTGCATTATTAACTGGTGGTGCTTAAAATGAATATTTGTTTCAGAAATAGTTATATAACGAATTAACCTAAATAAACGTTGAATGAAAGCTCATCATACTGCTAAATTAATATCAAGGATCCAATTGTTCAATGGGAGTTACGCGAAGGCCGAGGCGTAGGCGTGCGGCACACGACACCCGGCCTTTTCCACTACGCAATACATAGAGCTAGAAACGTGTTCGTATAAATACCGCCCTAATGACACCAGGCGATAGAGGCGTCAACTTCTATTCGGAACGCAATAACAGCGAGCCCTTGATACTTATTTTCAACGTGTTTATGTAGTTAGCATAATAATAATATTGGTGAAAAATTCACACAGCGCCATCTATCCCCAAACTAAGTATAGCTTGTACTATGGGACCCACAACTGATAGAATACCTACATATACTTTTTTTTTGTAAATATATATTATCATGTGGCAAACCTGTGACTGCTAATGCGTTAGTAATGAGAGTTGTCACATCTATCGAGCTATTGGCTGCGGTCGCCGGTAAAAGACGCGGTAATAAACACATTTATGTCAATTTTACAATGGTATTGCATAAACGACCGCCTTGACATTGGACGCAGTTAACTGCGCACGTGGATCGTAAATCATAATATAATGTGCACATGCATAAACGCTATTTATCTGTTTCAGTGCGAGCAGGCCGCTGGGCTCAGCTGCTCCGCGTGCAAGATACCGGTGCATTACGCAGTGAGCTGACTCTGAGCTAAGAGTGGTGCAGTGTGCAACCAGCCTAATTCATGTACCTCTTCCGGGTTTGTTGAAAATTAGGGCTTGGCCCCGATTTAATGGAGCTGTTAGAGTTATGTGAAAATGGTAACGGCTTTAGCGCAACACCCGTTAAGTCTACGTTTTCACGATAGTGAAACCTACATGGGGAAAAGAAGCCTATTTATGCAGTTGGCTCTGCCTAACCGTCGTGTGTGTGTGTGTGTGTGTGTGTGTGTGTGTGTGTGTGTGTGTGTGTGTGTGTGTGTGTATGTACGTGTGTGTTTTTATTGCGTGTGTGTTTTTTTAGTGCGTGTGTTTTTATAGTGCATGTGTGTTTTTTAGTGCGTGTGTTTTTTTTTAGTGTGTGTGTGTGTGTGTGTGTGTGTGTGTGTGTGTGTGTGCGATAAAATGCAAAGTTTATAACACTTTTGTAAGCATTGTTCTTTAAATGTTATATCGGCAAAATAGCGCTTGCCAATTAATATGTTTTTATTTTATATGTAGCAGAAACAAAACGGTAAATGATTATCATTACCACGTGTTGCAAACGCACTCGCACTCGCACTCGCACCTATTGTGTACACCACTTGATATCAACAAAGTGCATAATGTGTCAGTGACTTCTTATCTAATTCATGACTTTGGAATAGTCAATAACATGGTAGATATTGTTGGATTTCACAGCGAATAAATATTGCACAAATACTAATTACAAAGAACATTCTGATAGCTTGATTTGACTCCTTTTGCTTGCGCAGCTTGATTGACGATTCTGACTACATTCGTTCCAGGATAATTTTGATAGCTAACTCAGCTGGTTGATCTTAGGTAGTTGACACAAAAAGGAAATTAATACCAATATTGATTAAGGATACTTTCCTTAATATAATAATAATATTATACTAATATTGGTGGACATTTCACACAGCGTCATCTAGCCCCAAAATAACCTAAGCATAGCTTGTGTCATGGGAACCAGACAACTGATATAATACTTATATACTTTTTTACTTAAAAAATATGAATAAGAAAGTTATAATACATACAATGACTCAAAGCATTAGCAACTAACATTTAATTATTTCTATGCAAAATAGTGTATATATAATACGACATGTAGGTTATCCTGCATTAGGTAGTCCGAGTCGTGATGTAATGGCATTCAGTGGGACGTGCGCGGTGCGCGGTGCACGGTGCACGGTGCACGGTGCACGGTGCACGGTGCACGGTACACGGGTATTAACGAACACCTGTTGCGAGAGAAAGTTGCACAAAACGACCATTCTAGAAATATCTCGCCGAAGGCAGGCTAATAGTTTATCTCAAAAGGAAATTGGACAAAGGAAACTGATACGTAATTACCAGTTGCAGCACAATATATTATGATATAATAATAATAATAATAATACTTTACTGTACACCAGAAAAAAATATACATAAAAATTAATAAAACATAGAAATTAGAGGTACAGTGGGCGGTCTTATCGCTATGAAGCGATCTCTTCCAGACAACCATGGAAAGCGTATTTAATAGCTGAAGAGTGGTGTTTACTAAGAACTAACAAGAGATTACAAAGAGGAAATTGTAATCAAATACGTAAAACTATTTATGATGTAGGTAAGCATACATGTCAGCGATTTGAAGGTGCATCTGTGGATTGAGTCATGCGAATGCGTCACGCTGAAATATTGTTAGAGTGCATCGTCAGCTTTTATGGACGGAGCCTGAAGGCCGCAATTTCAGGGATCTTTGTGTGCAATTACTCATCTTTGCCGTTCACAATGAATACAAGAAAATTTATTTATCCTACGTTGAAGAACACTGAATTGCACTTTAATGTTATCTCATTACGAATATCTTTAGAACGAAAACAAAAAAGGGAAATTGTTTTATGAAAGTATGCCACGATTTGAGCATACGCCGCACAAAACCGAGTGCTAAGTGTGTCACGGACTAATTGAGTTTCTGGCCACATTACGTGGCATATTTTTATTGAATTTCAGCCTGATTATTATCTGTTGCATCGAATCACGCGAAAGCGATTATATTATTGTTAGATGTGTAATGGTTACGACTAAGTATTTTTATGCATAAAGGTCTTCGTATTCTGGCTTGGCAACTGAGATATTTCCATGTTTGTGACTACGAATAATATTTTATGAAATAAATACTTTAGTTATACCCTGAAACATGTTATGTTTCCATAATTTCACTGGTTGATATTCGCGGCGAATTATACCGTTAATGATTGCAAAAGAAATGCTTGTGCAAGTGGTTTGGCCCCGGAAATGTATAGAACTTTTCTTGCTGGCACCGGCTGAACCACACATCATATAGTAAAAGGCATTGTGGAACCCTGAAAACCAGCAAAAAGAGAGTTCAACTCTGACAGAGCATGACTTACCCTCTTTTTGCGCGGATGTAGATCTTCATAGTCCATGGCTATGCCTTCGTCGCTGAAGGAAGAGGAGACGGGCGGCGGTGAGGGCGTGCCGGAGCGCCATGATGAGCCAGAGCTACTGCTGGCGCCAGGAGACACCGACGACCGGCCACCCCAACCACCTGCAGGCAAACATCTCCTTAAAACACTGTTATGGGTACTACATGGATGGAAGATACGATATAAGATGGAAGGATTCCTGAACAAGCAACGAAGCTTCCGACCCAAAAATTCAAGTCATACATAAAGAAGGGTCTGGTAAGTAAAGCTTATTACACTGTAAATGATTATATAAATGACAAATCCCCATGGTGTGATGTCGCTCTGCTCAACGACACACAAAACACCTGTAATAGTATATTATGTAGTCATAAATGTAACATAGACCTAAGTAATCAATTGTTACAAGGATCGTGCTCGCGAAAAAAAAGGAATCCCTCCATTAGGGGTTTCTTGTCTGTTCTTCCCCATAGAGGGATAGGGTTTGAACAGGCATCAAACTTATCGATAAGTACGCGTGACCTTATGTTTTGAATATTGACGTTTCCAAGCCATTTCTTTATGAATTCTATGGAAATAAAGTTTTTGACTTTGAAGAAAAAATGAATTATCTCCGTTCCAAATCTATTGGCAATGGTGCATTCCTATACAAAAGTTTACTTTAATATAATATATTTAAAATAGTTCCTCATCAATCCTGATGGCTCAATTGTTATTTTAAGCTACAATATGATTGCGATGTTTTGCATTATTTTTCCGACATAGGCATCAGTCATCGCCGGTATATTATAATGAGACATATAACAAATTATTTTTGGTATGTGTGTGTGCTAGTGAAATTGAAAGCGTGAATACTAATAAGCAGTTATTCAAATTAAAAACGGTTCCAAAACAGTAAGTTCAGTTTCTTTAATGTGACTAAAATAATGAATCTTTATAAATGTATTCGGTTGCATGAATAAATAGCGAAGCGGAACTATGGACGGCCACTTTCACTGATGTAGCGGCCGCTGGTTAGCTATTCTCTAACGGCACATGTGCCCGAGCAGCGTCGCAGTCAGTCGCGGTTCTCGAGATGCATCGTAAACTTTTATGGAGGCATGTAACGACGGACGAAGCTCTGCATTACGATTGCATAATCGAACCTACGCCCGCATCTAAATTAGGCTAATGTTTTATTCAAGGAAAGATTTACTGCTAGCGATTCTTTATTTATGAATCGCTACCGGTGTCCTGCCCATGGAATTATACTTAGAACAATGATGAAGCGTTAGTGCAGCTATACATAGCTTAGAAACTGCAATGCATTACGATCCTAAATCGTCTGCTATTATTTCGTGAATCTAGAAAAGTGTGATTCAAAGAGCAAGAATAAAAGAAAACTAGATTTAATAAAACCTCCTACAGTCACCCGGCAAAAATGGGATGAAATTGCATCAAATATGCCAGTCGAGCAAGAGAACGTTTGATAGGTGCCCATCACAAGACCAGTGTTACACTAAATACCTGTCTAGACTGTGTCTAGACGTTGTCTAGACGCCATCCACATTTTGTAGATTTTACTTAACCACTGCTAGTATGCTGTTATTCAAATGAATATTACTTTGACGTTACAACCAATTAACTCTGGACAGGTGTTGTCAAATGCAAGAGCAAAGAGAATTTGCGATTGTAGTATCAATATAGAGAGCAATAGCGAAGGAAAATACCAAAGTATAACATTGCATGACGTTATTTATGTAAACTTGATGCGGTAACTTCATGAACGAATGTTACAAAGTGAGTACCGATGTTTAAACTGCTGGTAGGTGGAGGAACAGTGGTGTAAGGTCGCTGGGCCGCGTGTCGGACTTACTGGGGCGCGGCGAGTTGGGAGAGCAGCTGAGCGACATCAGGACGAGGGCCGCGTTGCACTCGTTCATCTGATCGTTGGGCTCACCGTAGCCCAGGTCGCAAGAGCTGCTCGGCCCGCGCTTGCGGGATCTGAAACAGAACAAACAATGTTACAAATCATTTCATCTGGTATATTATGTTAGTTCTTAAACCCTCCTTTAGGGTTTTCTTGTCTGTTCTCCCCATGAAGGGTTTGAACACGCGTTAAACTTAGCGATAAAGCGTGACCTTATGTTTTGAATATTATCGACGTTTCCAAGCCATTTCTTTAACAATTCTATGGAAATAAAGTTTTTGAATTTGGCTAAAGCCTCCTAAACTAACACTCTCTTTAAATAGGAGTCCATTTGCACCTTCCTTATCCCATCGTCATATTCCCAATTTTTTGGCGATTCCCTTGAAGTTATTCTGCATAATTAAATGTTTTTTTGTTTTGTAACATATATGTTGAAATAGAAAATAACTAATTTTATAACCACAAATCAGCCACCTCTCAGCGTTTGCTGCCGCCGCACTTAGCGCCAATAATTTTCATCGAAAACTAATAAACAATGTTCTAAACATTCGAATATTCATTAGTGGTAGCGTCCAGAAACTGGGCAAATACATCTGCAGCTTAACGCTCAGTTTTGGTTCAGGTATGCAAAGCAAATCAAGCAGCAAAAGCAGATACATTGGATAGAAGCCGCGAACACTGAAGCGAGGTTTGGCAATCAATATCTCGGATAACGTATTACAAACATTTCTGGGAAAGCCTAATAATGAATGTAGTTTGGCCCCTTCACACAAGGTTTTTAATCAGCCCCACAAAAGTAGATACTGGCAACGCAAAATCCACGAAAATATATTTGAAAGTTATCGACAGGCCTCACACCTCAGTTGGTGGTAACTCTGCCTTCTGCGCTGTAGGTAGTGGGTTCGATTCCCAACTAGGACAAACATTTGTGTGACGAATATAGATGTTGGTTCTGTGTCTCGGTGTTAATATGTATTATATGTACGTATTTTCAAAAAATATCAGTTGTGTGGCTCCCATAGTACAAGCCATGCTTAGTTTGAGGCTAGATGGCGCTGTGTGAATTGTCCTCAATATTATTATATTATTGTGAATTAACTTGGTCAAAGTGAGACTAAACTGTTGAAAAAGCTGTAATAATAATGCTGCCATATTTAAACTGTCTTACGAAATATGACACAATCAACAAGTCTAGACTAAGTAAATTCGTTTCTGAAATATCTACAAAGTTCAGGAGGCTCGAATGAAGCGAGGAGGGCGCGTCAGTAGTTACGTAATCGACGGCGGCGACGGAGACCTAAAAACCAGACATCTATCAAGTCACATAAGGACTAAAAGGCTTCGCCCGAGGCGATACCCTGCACCACCTTCGGCAAGGACGTTCGTTCAACTCGCACTCGCCAGTTTGTTGAACGACCTACCCCAGTACAGGTTACATACCGTCTAGGCAACGTGTTTCAGCCGTCTGACTTCAGAGGCCTAAGCATTTTTGGACCAAGTTCACACGATCAATCAGAATACGTAAGTCAGTCTTCCGTCCTCTAGCGATTTTGTTTAGTTTTTCCTTAATCGTGTTTAGTAATGGTGTGAAACTTTCCCCCGAGTATAAAAAAGACTGTTAAGGTTGTAGTTATAAGGTTTCTAAAGCATTTCCTATCATAATCATCATAAATAAGAATACCGATTCTATAATAAAAAATAAGTGTGAAACGCCAGTAAAGGTTAATGACAAAGCCTTCGTATAAAAAATTTCAATTCAATTATGACTCCAATGATCTTTGCTGTGACTTTCATAAAGCCAATTGCAAATGTCAAGAATTCAATGTACTCTTCTGTTTACAATAGGTTTTATTGTAACTATATTTAAAAGCAGCTATGAAAAATATCCTTTAGTTGTTTACACTGCCAATGACTCCCATGATGACGCAGTTATGAGCCGTTCACAAATAAATACTATTGAAAAACAGTCGAGTGCTACATACACATGTTACATTATATTTATTCGTCAAGTTCATGCTAAATGACATCATTTTATGTGGAATGGCCTATATTAAATGATAACGATCGACTGGATAGTAACAATGTGTGTCGTATATGAAAAACCTCAGCGGCAAGCAATGACCGCAGGTGTAATGACATTGCAGGCTTTGAACTCAATTTTGTTGAACTTGTAGGCTAGCGTTCGGGAGATCGGGAGGATGTCGCGGTCGCTCGGGCGAAAGGCGCCGTCGCCGGCCGGCCGACGCGCGCGTCTGAATTTCGAGCCACTGACTTCAGCGTTCGAAAGTTCGCGACCTACGCACGCACTTCACCAATCAAATATGCCGATATTTTATTAAACAATCATAACGGTGACCTTTTCAGCATTTATATGTTTGTATAAAATGTCTTGGAAATGCGAAAAATAAGTCTCTATCTTAACGATCAATTCGAAATATCTAGTGCGAAACGGCTGTCACCGAATTTCAGAGCATTCAAGGCATGTCATTTGGCTTTTCACCAAGCACCATACATTTTCATATCACGAATATTCGCGATCATCTCGCGATTCGGCCGCGTAGAATTCCGAATATATTTATATCCGCGACACAGGCGACCTACGAACGCACCCTAGATACAAAGTGTATTCACCCCGCGCCGCTTTGACCTTCCACCAGGTTCGTTATCCGATCTAAATAGATGATAAGTGTGAATGGATACACTCACGACAGGTCGTCTATTTTATTCTTGATACTAACTACCTGCATCGTAACAATACTCATTTTAATTTATTAACAGGTTAATCACCGAATTACACACGAAATGCGCCGTTTTCGAACGTTCGCCCGACCGGATACTGTGTCCTTTTAATCGAATCGTTTCGCTTCGGGCAGTCAGTCTCTTACATTATGCATCGTTTGAAATTGCGTCGGGACGCTAAACCGTTCTTCTAATGTACTAAATCGTTTCGCTGAAGAAAAGAATGGAAATCACTTCCAGAGAATGGCGGTCGTGATCCATAGAGCGGTTAGGTGAAGTGACGGGCGGGGAGGTCATAATCGGTGCCAGTGGACGAATGTCTCGGGTCTCGGAGGTGACTTTGCTGGTCGTCCGCGATAATGGGGGGATGCTCGCCGGCCGGCGCGGCCGCTGCGCCGCGCGCGCCGTCACACAAATAGCGTAGCCGTGACGTCACGTGACGCTGACGTAACGCATGCACGTTTCGATTACACATTTCAAATGATATGAGATAAATAAACTGGCATTGTCGCGATGGTGGGACGTCAGTACGACGGACGTTGCGCCAACAGAACTGTCGTCGGTCGTGATCACTTGAAATGCGCTTTTTGTTTTCCGACAGCAGTGATATATTTCGCCACGGTCACCGGCCGGCAGCTGTACACACACACGCCACACGATGCCGATGTAGCGTGTTGTGCACGTAACATTGAGAACGGCCTTGCTGCTCGTTGCCGGCATCGTAACCAACCGATTGTACACTCGTTGCGAAAATATTATAGTATCCATTGTAGTATGTGATGTACCCCTTCCATGCATAGCTGAATATTTGCATTACCTATTAATAGTGCATTTTAGCACTAATTAGAGTTTAGATTGTACTACATATTCAGTGTTTGTACTACTAGAATGCACTGCAAATATTACTAAAGCTAGGTGCAGTGTGAAATAATGCATTGCGCTCCAATGTTTTCCACGGGGGCTGCGCCGGGCGTAGGGTAATTTTGCTCATCGTTATTTATAAAGAATCCTCATTAAATATATCTGTGTGTCGGTGGACCCATTTCCAATATGGCCGAGGCGAACGGAACCTAATGACGATTTCACTTCGTTCACTACGTCCGCTTTCGTATATTTTCTTTTACTCTACCGCTCGTGCATACACGTAGTCTATACATCTATACAAATAAATAAAATTGGAGTGTCTGTTTGTAATATTAAAATAATCGCTTGTTACTAAGTGCATATGGATTTATACACGGTACATATACCAAAACAATATTTTTTACAATTTTTGTCCGGTTATCTGTCTGTTTGTTTGTTCCGGCTAATCTCTAAAACGGCTGGACCGATTTTGACGGGACTTTCACTGGCAGATAACTGATGTAACAAGGAGTAACTTAGGCTACTTTTCCGAGGGGTAAAATAGGGGTGCGTGATAAAACCGAATTTCACGCGGACGAAGTCGCGGGCTACAGCTAGTTGTAATATACAGGGTGTGGCGTAATGAGTGGATAATAGGGTACCTGCGGGTAGGGGCCATTGTGGCGGTTCAGAAAAATATTTGTTATGCTCAGTAAAAGTGCCTCGGTTTTCGAGATATTCGACATTTTCGAAATTTAAGAAATATTTCACCCTTCGTCACTATTTTTGGCGCCCAGACTGCAAATGAAATTTTTTTTTCTATCTGTTTTTTGGATAGTATTCTTGGATAGATGTGCTATCGAATGGAAACTATTATTTTTATAACACAAGCACAGTTATGTTTTTAAAATAAGATTTCACTAAAATTTTACTTGCTTTCGTTTGTTTTCCTGACCTTTACCCTTCTGTGGTGTAAAAAAAATGTATGGTCACTTGAATGCCAACGTTTAAAAAAATTAGCCTTTTTCATCGAGATTCCGAAATGGTATATTACATGGTATTTCCACAAGTTGATTCAAAATTAATTCCTATTAAAATGGGTAGAGCTAATTATTATAAAATTACAAATAGTACTAAAATTTACTTCATTACTTAAAATCACCTAAAAACATTAGTTTAAAATTCGGTAATGAAATAAAACGAAACAATAAATTTTAAATGCATTTCATTTATTAAATTTACTATCACAAAAGGTGTTCGAAAAGTCCACCACGTGCTCTGATGCATGCTCTGCACCTTTTGATAAAAGATCTTTTAATCCTGTTCGCAAATCTTTGCTCTGTGATTTTCTGAGCAGCTAATCGCACACGCTCCCGTAGCTGGTCCACTGTATTAATTGGGTCTTTATAAACCTTTTCTTTAAGACATCCCCAGTAAAAAAAGTCCAATGGGTTGAGGTCTGGTGAACGAGGTGGCCACAAAATTGTCCCCAAACGACCGATCCATCGTCGACGATATGTTTCATCGAGGTATTGTCGAACATTTCGGGCGTAATGAGCGGGGCAACCATCGTGCTGCAGCCACATTCTTCTTCTATCTTCTAATGAAACATCTTCTAATAAAAGTGGAAGTTCGTGCCGTAAAAAATGTAAATACGTTTCTGCAGTCAATGTTCCAGACAATTCGAATGGTCCGATGATTTTGCCATTTAGAATTCCAGTCCATAAATTAATTTTGAACTGGTACTGGGACCTGTCTTCTCTGGCCAAATGAGGGTTTGTACGCTGCCAACTGTGCAGATTGTGCATATTAAAATACCCATCTTTTTTGCACGTGGATTCGTCGCTCCACAAAATTTTATCGAAGAAATCGGGATCAGCGTTCATTTTTCTCAGCATTGTTTGGCAAAATGCAACTCGTGCAGGGTAATCTCTTGGTTGCAAACATTGCACGCGCTGGTAGTGAAAAGGATGTAATTTTTCTCTTTTTAAAATTCGGTGTATTGTTCTTGCTGACATGCCAGTATTAGAGGCTATTACGTGCACAGATGTGGTCGGATCAGCAGCAATTTCATCAAGTACGTCCTCTTCATTATGTACTTCTGGTCTCCCAGAACTCGTGCCACCGATACCACTTCCAGGAATTCGACCTTCCATGTAAGCATTGTGTACGCGAATTAACACACGATAATCGGGATGGCGTGCATTGGGAAACCTTTCCCGATACAGTGCTGCTGCTCGATTGGCGTTACCACCACACTCGCCGTAGATTAAATGCATTTGCGCATATTCAGACGCAGTGTATAGCTGAGGCATTGCAATCAATATGCAATACCAAAAAATCCAAGTTACAAAGCAAATCAAGTCCGAGATCACAGCACAAAATCGTTAGGTTCACAAAATTAAGACGTCCAAATCGCTAGGCAAAACAAAGTCCGAAATCACTGCACAAAATCAACGAGTATCAATCTAAAACAGGATAACACGTTGTTGTACGGGAGTAGTATGATAGCACACTGACTCGAAAATCATAAAAATGCGTTACGCGAAACGATAGTTCTCTTTCACTCATAGCATGAAAGAGCAAGATAGACATAGTGTCGATTGCCGCTGGGCCGGGAACCAATCTGTTCCAAGAATTACTAGTAGTTCTGCGAACAGTAGACAATTATTGCTAATAATAGTTAAAAATATTTCTTTAAATTACGCCTTGATAAGTTTGGTAGGAATTAATTTTGAATCAACTTGTGGAAATACCATGTAATATACCATTTCGGAATTTCGATGAAAAAGGCTAATTTTTTTAAAAGTTGGCATTCAAGTGACCATACATTTTTTTTACACCACAGAAGGGTAAAGGTCAGGAAAACAAACGAAAGCAAGTAAAATTTTAGTGAAATCTTATTTTAAAAACATAACTGTGCTTGTGTTATAAAAATAATAGTTTCCATTCGATAGCACATCTATCCAAGAATACTATCCAAAAAACAGATAGAAAAAAAAAATTCATTTGCAGTCTGGGCGCCAAAAATAGTGACGAAGGGTGAAATATTTCTTAAATTTCGAAAATGTCGAATATCTCGAAAACCGAGGCACTTTTACTGAGCATAACAAATATTTTTCTGAACCGCCACAATGGCCCCTACCCGCAGGTACCCTATTATCCACTCATTACGCCACACCCTGTATATAGTCATCATAAAAGTCTCACACTGCAAACATTCCACAAGTTACGTAACTTACGGACGTACTAAGGATAAGATGTAGTTTCTCAAACATTAAACGTAGGTACCTAATCGTCGGTCGTTTTAAATGAGAACTACCACAACAAGAAACACTATTTAACAGTATTTTGTTATTGACATTACATAATATTAGCGCTTCCTGCTCGTCGACTCAATGGCAAATTATGGTAATGAATTTGAAAAATAAACTGAAGGCCTTCAGAGCACTATTGTTCGTGCAAGTTGTTTGGCATGCTGGTGATTGTCGAGTTGGAGTCGCGAGCTCAGAGGTAATGTAGTTTTTGCTACGTTGGCGTAGGTCGGGAGAGCGTTTTTGTGTGATATAAAAAACTGATCCGCTGTATCTAGCTCACCGCTTGTCTGAATCTCGTAGCCGCCTCCTGCCCGCTGATGACATCACCGGGCTCGTTCGGTTGCCGGCTATCGTTCGGTTTCAGATAATAATAGTTGTTTCGTAATTCCACGTGGCAATGCCAAATTACCGTGCACAACTAGTGAGGTAAATGATATTTTTCTCATTCCCATGTTATCTTATGACGGTGAAAATAAAACTCATTCATTACAAATAACTTCATTCGTGGTATATACAGATAATCAAACAGAGACTAAACAGTTTTTGAAATCGATAGGTGTCCTTACCACATAATACAACAACCGGAAAAGTAACAAATAGTTAACAATTTTTTCTAATTAACATAAGTTTTTTTTTCTCAAACTATAAAAAGTAGTTAAAAAGTTATTATATTTAGTTTAAAAAGAACAAATGGGCTTCTTAGACAGGGTTTCAAATTTCAAAGCCATGACAATGCCTCGTAGGTAAATAATTTAATAGGGATTATCATTGTACGGATAGTCAGTTAAAATTAACCCTGTTGCAGTCAAAGTCAGAGGTTGAGGTGACCTATAATGTGGTCGGGTCGGTGGCACGAAAACGTTATTGGAATGGCGTTATTAGTGCTTGTCATACCTACCGTGAACTAGCCAAACAATGAAATTGCAATTAACTTACAACACGACTCAGTTCTCTGAAAATTGAAGTATAATTTGCGGCCAGTTTTTGTACCCGTCAATCGGTGGAATAACCTGCAGGTAGGTCGGCGCAAAGTCAGATGGGCCGTGGACGCAGGGTGAGTAATCGTTCCCGGTAAATGACGCGCACACTTTCAACTCCTTTGTTCAAAGCCAAATTCTTTTTGGCATAACCTGTTTCCATGCCGTGAGGCAACTCTTTCCTCTGTCTGATGGAAACATTGCTACAAACTCATCGGATTCAATACAGTTGATAAATACCTATTTCCATCGGTTGCATAATGCTGAATACATTTTTGTAACACTTTCTCAAGGTAGCGGCACCTGCCAAATGAGATAACGGGCCTCCAGCACCAACGAAAGCAAACGTATACTCAGCGAGAAAGTGCACCCCACCACGGAGCGGCCCGGCCGCGCCGCGCCGCGCGCCTTCTCTTTGCATGTTGCGCAAACGCATGCGGAATGTAATTCGATGTCTTTTTAAGTTTATTTGTTTCAAGCGGTGAAATAGTATACATAAATTATGCCGCTCTCGTTTTTGGAACGTTAATCAGTTCAGCTAACCCGAAATCGCGTTCCACTACATCCATTGCTGGGGAGTAGGTACAGCCAGTGTCATGGCCGTCCGTCATACACGAACACCTCATTATCATACAACAGAACTTTGATTCGATAATGGAGTCACTAACTGAGACACGAAAGCAAATCTCTAACCATATAAAGACTTCGATAGTTTAGCTATTCTGTGCGTGTCTACATATAAATAATTTGATCCCATAAATGGACGGAACTCATTCATTTACATGCCAAATATTGCTGATCTGATAATCTGAAGCCTAAATCAATCACGTGCTAAGTATTCAAAGATTTGCGAATACCTGTGACATTGGCTCATCGATTAAATTTGTCTACTACCCGAAAAGAATGCCTGCAGTAATAGGTTTTACGGTATCCTATCGATTTGTTTCATTTTTAGCCCCAGACTGTTATTTTGGTCGTCTGAAATGGGATTATATTTGTTTACATTCCATTTTTGGAGTTGTTTCTATGTAGAGCTCGCAGATATCATTGTATGCGGTATTCTCTAGTGTGTGTGTGCCGTTCCATTTCGAAACTAGGTCACTGTGTCACATGGCGGCCGCGCCAAGTACCTACCGACCGAATGCGACGCCATCTTTGAATTTGGTTGATTCATAGTCCTATTGAAATTAGTTATTATATTAGGGTCTAGGAGTTGGATACGGATGAAACACTCGAGATATTTCTCAAAGAATTTCCATTGAAAGTCAAATGGGCATATTTAAAGTAACGTTACTTGGCAGCAAACAGCTAAGAAAACGAATGTTTGCGAACTTTCTCTTTGCTATGGTCCGGCCTCGTGATTGCGAAATTTGTTCCAATCACCGATGGAATCTTTATCCGAGATTCATCTAAGAAAGCTATTCAGTGCAAGTAAAATCCTATTATACTGGCTCTACAGTGCCCAGGTTGATGCAGTGTCACTGTGATGGTGTACTTTCAATATCTGAACAACATTTCAGATATCTGATCAGGATGGAACCCATTAATTTTCTCAAACAAATTTAGTCATAAAACAAGCCAAGGTTTCAGTAATTCACTCTTGGAATGTGGTTCTAGAGGTTTCAATAAATCATCAATTAAGTTTACAATGTATTCATTATTTCTTTGCTACACCTACGAGACGCATCGACCTTCATTACGAGATTACTTTGTCACTAGGTCATGTATCATACCGATAAAATGTTTTTAACACCGCATACGCGTTCACAACATCTTGCGTTATGAATCTTCACAAAAGGTTTATTCACATAGTTAATTAGAAAGTGTGTAGCGTTGTAGTAGCTAAAATAGTGGTGCAGAGTAGATAACACGATCCGAAAGCAGATTATTCCTTTAAGCGTCTGTTTCGTCGGTTGTTGTGAAATTTGGACCGTGAGCCGGAGGCCTCGCCTCTCACCTCGGCGTGATCACGATGAAAAGTGAAACTGCGGCATCGACAGGCGTCACGTCTCCGCCACTTGATGCAGTTTGTTCCGGTTCTGCCGCATTATCCACAATACCTGTGTCCCCAACGTTTACAAAAGCGTTTATTTCATACATGACACGATGATTTGTCACACTTTTTAAAACAATATGCTGTACTTAATTCAGAAACCAGTAGCTTTTTGGTGTTACATGGATTAATCTCGGATTGATTCGCTGAGCCGCGTACTTAATTCAGAAACCAGTAGCTTTTTGGTGTTACATGGCTTAATCTCGGATTGATTCGCTGAGCCGCGTATTATTAAGTAATTATGTAATCGATTGGACTTTTTTATAGTTGTCTCACAACAACGTTGCATTGTATGTCCCTGTTGAGGCGCGAGGGGAGAGGGGAGAGTGGCGCGCGAGGCGGGCTCCGGCCGCAGAATGTAGGCAAGTGTGACAAGGACACGCCCGTACTCTACGCTAACACTTCCATCCAGTTTCTAACATGCTCGGTGCGTTTCGCAACACTCGCCCGCGACCGGCGCGGCGCGTCCCCACTCCGCCGATGCACACAGTGCACACTCGTGAGCGATTACTCCTACCTACAAGGTAACCCGACGCGCAATACAACGCCGCTTACTACCTCAAGTGAGAGGAGGGTAACTTGTCTTCGAAGCTACGGCACTACTATGAAACTTAGCAACACCGAGGTACTTTATCTTGCAACTATTGTTCGTTACTTCCAAAATATAGATATGGATAAGATTGACGCAGTAGAATTGCTTTATGACGATGACCTATTTTCTATTGATATGGCAAACCAGTCGGTGGAATCCAAATAAATTTTGCAAGGCAGCAACCGGGCGTTAGAAATGCGATGGCCTTCCCTCGAGCTCACAGCGAGGTGAGCCGCTAGCTCAAGGCGAAATAGCATTGATATTTGTTAATTAGGCTTACTGTTCTTCTGACTTTTTGATCACTGGTCGTGATCGTGACTGTGTTGCCAATTCGCCGGTTACGTAGTTTAGTAGTAGTCTTATGTAGATATGTCCAGTATTAATCTCTGCGATTCAAACGTTGATGATGACTCGATAAGTTCCTACCAACCCTGCAAAGCTGGAACCGTGAATTCGATCTCTGGTTTGTGTAGCATAGAATTTTTCCCAAATTCAAATTCATATATTTGCGAAACATAGGTTACAGGATATTCGAAAAAATATGGTACAGTAATGTTTCTGCTTAATAGCCCATGTTTTTCCATGATACCTGAGACACAGTGTCATATTTGTATATGAACTTACACTTGCATGTGATGTGCGGGTACTTCGATGGTGGCGGAAGCTCGGCGGCGGTCGCCGGCCATATCGGCGAGGCGGGCAAAATCAGTGTCCACATCTGCAAGTCTGGCAGATTTGCGGGACTCCAGTAGTCTTATTTCATCCAGTCTTTTCTTTAGCTCGATTGGCGCCTGGGGAAAATAAGAGAAAAACATTTATTATTTTGTATTTATCGACATTACATTTACATATTTAAGATACGATTGAATATTTATGTTCAAGTTTGAAAAGTGTGGTTACAGGCGCAAACGACTTGGGTTGTCATACCTAATAAGAGTAGAATCCAAGTAGTATTGCTTGTCACGGGCAGAGTTACCACCAGGTGGGCCATCTGTTCGTTCCGTAACTTATTCACATAATAAAAAACGGGCCATTTTACTGACCTGGTCTAATTATACTAATCTCCAATCGATCTTAGGAGATTATTACCTATTGAGAATTTAATTTATTTTAATCGATATTAAAACAAACTTCCTTAAAGAAACAACAGTTCCAAATCAGTTTTATACCAACAATTAATGAAATATTTTTGAGAAGGCATTGAAAAAATCATTCACACTCTACTTCATAATTATATCAGCCGTGCATACATCATAACATTAATTGTGTAGGTCGCTACTGAAGTCAGATATGCGAGCTAGCGACATAGTTACTTGTTGCAAATTTGGCCGAAGGCTATGCGATAACTTAATAGGCACACTCTTCACTTAAACAATATGCAGTTTAGTGTATATTCACATGGCAACAATGGCCGGAGATCAATACGAGCGACCTTCCCAGCGGTCCGTGGTTGGGTGGACGTGACGTCACACCGGGTGGAAATGGAGCGAGCTGCATGCCGTGTCAGGGACTCGGCACTTGCGCTGCTCCACATACCAACGTAATATCTAGCCAGAATACGACAGAAATATGAAATTACAAATTGTCGCTAATTCCTAATAAAACCACAGAACAGGAAACGCATTCGTCTAAATAGTCGGCTTGATAGAGGCAAGCTAGTTCATTTTCTATGTGTACACAGCGGCAAACGTGTTTATGTCAGTTAGCCTTCTGTGTGGAGCTATATCAGTTGCCTTTCCGCATAACATTTATATTAAAGGTCAGGTTTCTGTATATGGATTTATAAGATTTATGCTAGCTTACAGATATTTCCAATTACACCAGCCGATAAGACACAGAGACGTGTGAAATGTCAACATCAGCACATGGGATCTTTGAATCGTGACTTTCGAATTTCATATACGATTACGGTTGTGATGCTAAAACACCCGGTGAACTTGAAAGGGTTATGAAACTCGTGCGCGTGACGCATAATGTAACACATTACACCGGTTAACTTATTCCTATTGCGGCCGCTCTCTCGGTCAAATATGAGAGCGGTCGACATTGGCTGCGTTTTCGACAGCTTCCTTCTGCGAACCTCCGCGTGATTGAAACCTTACTCGAGCTCGCACACACGTACAGCATACGTTACTACGTAAGCAACCTTGTATCGTTTAGCGCTCGTTTGAGATTACGATTGTTTGTTTGCTACCGTCGATAAGCCCGCTGTACCGGCTTATTCTAACCTAAAATAATTGTGCTACTGAGAATGAGTGCTACTACCTACCAAGTGTACTTTGAGGACCTTAATTTGCCCTAATGGACTGTATTTAACCTCCTTTACTAACGCATGCAGTGACCCTATTCTAGATAATTAGCCTTAATCTCTGACTCTCCTATCTTTTGTATTTCTATTATTACATCCTTATATTCCTTGGCTTTGGAGAAATATGGTTTTGCTTCTTATAGTAAATTATTCACCAAGGGTTATCCCCTTATTAGGCTTTAGTCATGGGCGCCATCTTGAATCGCGAGCTAACGATTGGGCTCTAGAATTAACTCCCGAGCGCAGTGAAGGAGTTGAGAGCTAAATGCCAAGCGAGAGACTCAAGAGTCCTGAGTGTAGTGAGGGATTTTAGCTTGCTCAAACAAAGACAGCTTTACCTCTAAAATAACACTTTTCTTTTCGCACCATGTGTGAGGCAATAAAGCGCCATTCTACAAAAAACAGCATTTATTACACTTTTAGAAAATAGACTAGAAGCTTTTGAAGTTTTCCATTTGTAAATTTCTTCTTACGCTTTCAAGTAAGTTTCTTTTGACTTTTCTAGAAGTAGTTTATTAAACATGCCCGAGGCATCCAATTTAATCATTCCGAAGAAAATCACTCATATCACTGGACATTTTTATTTAAGTTTGTAATCTTAAGATTTATTAAGTAATATTATCCAACTCAGATATTTGTAATGTTCGTAGAATGTTCTCATGTACCAGGTATGTAGTAGAAATGATACGTGGTAAAAAGGTCATACGAATGTTGACCAAACGTTGAATTCCAAACGAATTTAAATATCATTAGCAACAGCGAGCGAGTTTAGGAAATTCAGAACAATATTACGCCCCGGCTAGATAGTAAGGTGTAACACTTACTTCAGATTAGGTTTGCTTGCTACAGAAAAGAGCATTGTCGAGCAGTTGGTTGCTCATATGTATATATATGAGGTACTATTTACAAGTGTAATACCTTGAATCTGGGGATTTGTTAGGTTATTTCCGGTGTCCCGTATGCAGTCATAATAGCAGCTGATCGTCGAGTGACTGATCATATCATACTTTCACTTTTACTTGACGTGATTTCGTGCAAGTGTGGCCGGCACCGCCATGAGACACGGATTGACGTCGGCCTCTCACTCGCACCGGAACAATGAAAGTTGCGTTAATGAGCTTCATTGTGATTATCGTCTGATAAACATTCGCTTTTCATTATTATGTGGTTACTTACTATGGTACTTTAAAGAAGTTCAAAGTTTGGCTAATCGAGACACGAGTTTGGGGGAATGTGGGTAGTGTGGTAGTTTTTTTGATAGGTCGTTTCATCTTGTTGTAACAAGACTTGTAAATACTGGTTTAAAGAAAACGGCATTGGACATAAACGTCGTCGCAACAATAATTTGTCAATAGTTTTTCAATCAACTATTGATCGAAATTTCAATATGCAAGTGTTATTTACTATAAAGTTATTCTGTCCGGCGGTATTGATTCTATCGCCTCTCGGACTCGCCGTCTGAGTTATGTAAAAAGCGACAACTATTGCACAATTGCTTTATTCGATGGCGAAACGGCAACTTTGAAATGCCAGTGAAAGTCATCGAGTGACTTTGGCACGGTGCGATAATGCAGTCGCCGACACTTTTATTGTAGCATTAGTTAAACGTATCGACTGACCTAATAACATTGTTGCTACATACATTTATTACAATTCGTTTGCATACCAACTTATTGCATTCAATTACTTAATTAATACAACTGAAGTTATAAATCAACGATATTGTATAACGATCTATAGATAATTTGGGAATGAGGATCGCGGTCGTTAAAACCATTGTTGTATTGTTGTTCGGTCATTTGTTAAGTCGTTATGGCGAACAAAAGAATGTCGTTTCATCTGTTTCTGGTGTCAAACTAAAATATAATCTGCTCAAATTTTGACAGGCATTTAGTTGAGTGCTTGACATCAAACGTAGGACTACCAGTGTATTTGGCGTACCACGTTGCTCGCGTCCGTATGCGATTACCCTTTGAATCCATACACGTATCTCCCGGGTGGTGCAAAAGGAGCAACCCAAAGTAGCAGTAAAACTTGTGCTAAGTTCGCCCGGAGAAGTACTGCCACCACACCTCGTAATCTGCCGCCAAGCAGTGATGCAATCGTGTTGTTGTGTTCCGGTGGAAGGGAGTGGATGCCGGCGAAATTGGAGCCACATGAGACGTAACATCTCCGTCTCGAGGACGCAACGCAGTACGACTTAAGTCAACTCGTACTATGGAGAGGCCTTGATCGGTATTGTTGTCTATGGCCGGCGGTTACCACTTAATACCAGGTGGGCCGTCAGCTCGTTCCGTCACTTCAACTACATAAAAAATGTGTAACTGCTCTTGGTGCGTATTGATACTGTTCGCTCTACTGTGCATCAACGCGCAAAATGGATTATCTACGCTGCTAACATTTTATGTTGAAACTAAATCTATATTGTCGTTGCACTCAGTGATCATCATGGGTATTAACAGTCGTCATCCGAGTCATATAACGTTAGTGACGATTTGGCAAATGACACAACTTGCCGGAGCATTTCTGTAATTTTAGATATGTTTAGACGTAAGTTCGATTTGATAATTTATTATATATTAAATGACTTGTTCTCTGTTTGGAAAAGTCATCAAGAATTATTTGGAAATTTATTCGAGTAAAATATTTAATTTACTCAGAGTTAACGAGTTAAAATTAAGGTAACGTCCTATCATTTCGGTGGCATTGACTGCGGGGTGTCAGTAGCCCTAAGATAACGTGGACGCGTGGGCGGTAGGGTTGAATGTTTCGTTGAGATCAAAGACGCGCGTGCGTGATATTATACAGGTTCAAGTACCCTTCGCCGAAAGTCAGATCAAATTTCCAAGCCTTTCAGATACTAAAATTACATCGATTTACTGGACATGATTGGCTACGGGAGGTTACGGAACGAGCGATGGCTTATACGTGGCCTGATATGAAGCGCTAACCTCTGTCCATAACAAAAGCAATAGATACGACTTGGATCCTTCACTACACGGGAATGAGAAGATGGAATGTCTCATATTCCTTTAAAAGCACCGGCAATCACAACCTTATAAACGCTGAAGGCGACAGAATAGATTTTGTATATAAGATGTGGCAGTAATTGGCCCCAGACGTGCTCGTCACAAGTCCTGCTGCTAGCAGTAACTTCATAATGTCCATCCGACATCTTAATTCAGCCAAACTTGATTCCCGAACTAAATCATTGTAATAATGAATGTATTGTCGCTTAATATGGCCAGTTATTCAAAGCCATAGTTCGATGGAAACGGCCGCATTACGGGGCGTACTCTAATTGGAGTGAAATCGTCAGGCAGTTTACTTATCGGCCGAACAGGACACCGCTCCGTGTCAGGACAATGCACTCAGAATACATTACCTTGCTGCAGGAGAACAATAGGCCACCTTTGTAACGGCGACCGATAAGCTTTGTAATTATCAGTTATTTCGTTAAAAATATGTTCGGATTATAACAAACGTTAAATCAAGTTTGTAGCACTAACAGTCATTCCTATCCCATGACGGCAGTGGAAAAAGTACCGCGAGGAAACCAAAATGCTAATCAGACTCGGCTCCTGTGTCTCATTCACTATCGCTGGTCAATACGCCCGGGTCACTTCAGATTTAACAGAGGATGGTATGCCAACTAAGTCATACCAATTTATCAAAACGCTATCTGATGTAGACATTGAACAATTTGGCGCAAAAAGTAAAAAAGGTTTTATCGAAATTCTTTAAGAACAGCTATCAGGGTATCTACGGATTCCCATTTGCCTTCATTAGATATGCAGTGAAGCTGGAGTCACGTAGACACGCATGCATAAGCAATTCCGTTGACAGCGAACAATCGTGTACCAATAAATAGGTCAATAGCCATAGAGCTGGAACTCAACGGCAGGCGAAGCGTATATAGGTAGTTGTAACTGCAAACGTTTGACTCAATTCAATTTGCTTCACGTCTGTTATTGAAACATTTTAGGACATAAACATTTTATCAGACTTTTCTTATTTCTTTACAGAAATGTTTCCAATTTAAGATATTATATTTTTTCGAATATTTGCATTATTTACTTAATGGATACGCAGCATTGGTTTCACATTTCTCACTAAATATTGGAACAGCCAAAAATAGGTACGTGGGCAGTTCTGAATACATTCGTACTTGTTTGCTTCCTATACTGCTATATATACATTACGCAAATACCTTTGCCTTTAAATATATCTCCAAATGATAAGTCATTTGACACCAACAAAAATAATCTCAGCCCCGAACCAGAAAAAATCAAAACAAATATTTCGTGAAACTATTCCAAGCCATTGTTCATTTTAATGTTTTTAATTGAATATTGATTCAAACCAATCCAGCGACGACATGATAGCTGCATTATATGTTCGTTTACTTACATTGAAAATGTAGTAACTTTAAATTGCTTTTAACGGTTAGAGCACGTACGAAAGATTTATGTAGAGGTATTGTAATAGTAGAATTAGTTACTTCAATCGGATGTGTGCGGTTAGGCTGATCAATCAGTCGGCACGGCGGCCTTGTATGATTAGTGAATACTAACAGCGAGTTGCAAAGCGGATGCGGTGGAAGCAGGGCACGCCACGCGACCGCCCCGCCGCCCCGCGCCGTCCCACCGCCCAGCCCAGCCCCGGCTGCTGCAACTAACCTTGCCCCAAATATCCGTGACCTACATTCTGCAAGTCAAAATGCAGTCAACGTTTTATTGCAGACATTCTCCATCCATTACCGTTTAATTGTTAGATACCTACAGAAAATGTAGAGCTCTACATTTCTTCACTGCGACCGTAGACTGTTGTTTTACGAAACCTTGGCAAAACTGTAGTAATAGACTTCGTTATTGTAAGTGGGTTGTTCATCGATTGCAGGACGAACGAGGCGGCCTAGTTGGCGAGCGCAGGGCGCGGGTCGCGATCCTCCAATCTAGGCGCCCTGCATTCGCAGCCCGGGTAACCTCTCGTTGTTCTATTTCTGTATCTAGTACGGTCGGTCACTAGGTAATTGCTACACAATGGGTGAATTGTTGCTACCGTCCAGTTGCTAGACAATATTCCTACTAATGCGATACATGTAATAAGTACCTTCTTATATCAAAAGAATTAGCAGATAATAAAGTAAAATCGTAGCTAATTGCATATTAGTTAAGAAACTAATTTACCCGACGACCAATCACCCCCAATTCGTTAATCTGGTAGATTTAATTGGAAGTGATAATGGTGTATTTAAGTGGGTGGCAAAACGTTTATTAGGTATTTAATAATGTCAACGTCACTGGATGTGATTAGTGTTGTTGGAGTGATGACGTCACGTGCGTTGGCGGGGACCCGGCGAGCGGCGTAGGCGCGACGCGGCGCTGACGTCACGGGAAAATGCTACGGTGAAGGCGCGCGAGGCGTAGGCGGGGGCGCGAGTAGGCGGATGCGCGTAGCTAACAGCTCTGAACGTAAATAATATCGCGCCTCATTACGTAACTGAACGTGAAATCTGCACAAGGACGCGGCGCGGCCGTTTCAACATCGTCAGCACCCGCCGCGCCGCGCACTGCCACATCGTTTACGCGCTACGCTTAGAAAAGTGAGCGTTTCGCCTTGAAGCATGGTCGCCTCTCTATTCTTGGATCTGGAAACGGCCACTACACACGCTCGGGGGAGGACGCCGGCACGCAGGCGTCGTGACCCAACCTGACCCAAAAACGGAGTGCGACCTACCGCGCCCTACTCACCAATTGATAACGGGAACTCTATCTATATAGGTACGTGGACGTAACAAACGCACGGCCAATCCACGAAATTTACCGCTACTTTGACGACCTGTCACACCATCGACGGACCGGCCTCTCGAATTGCCAATGACTTTGGCACAACACATTATTAAAATAGCTTCTCTTGTTTTAGATACTACGTGAATCTTCGATGCCGCTAAGATATCCGGGATAATAATAGACGCCACAATTTTAACCGTGGTCTTAACTGCGTATCTTGCGATGCAGCGTTGAAAATAGAAACAAAAATAAGAGGAAAACGCAAGTGGAGGTCGAATTTCGTATACAGGCTGTGCGTCGTCACCGGTTCAATATCAGCGATTCTGGGTCAGTGGGTCACCGTGTCGAGCGAGCCGCGCCGCTCCCCGCTCCCCGCGCGCCGCGAGCCGCGAGCCGCGCACACTTGCAATTAAACTCGCTCTTTATACGAATATGACGCGGTGTGGGCGCGGGCGAGGGCGAGGGCGCGGGCGGGGGCGCGGGCGAGGGCGCGGGCGAGGGCGCGGGCGAGGGCGCGGGCGCGGGCGCGGCGCACGTGAGACGACACCTCATTGCATCGACTTGCATCAATCGTTTCAGGGTCAACACGCCGGCAGAGCTTTCCGCGAGGAACTCAACACCAATGTAGAGAGGTCACCGCAGTTCCATTCAAATAGCTCAGCCGGATTTTTTTAAATTATTTATTTATACTAGCTGTTGCCCGCGCCTTCGTCAGCGTGGAATTCGGTTTTATCACGCCCCCCTATTTTACCCCTCGGAGAAGTAGCCTAAGTTACTCCTTGTTACATCAGCTATCTGCCGGTGAAAGTCCCGTCAAAATCGGTCCAGCCATTTCAGAGATTAACCGGAACAAACAGACAGACAAAAGTTGTTAAAAATGTTGTTTTGGTATATGTAATATGTACCGTGTATACATCCATATGCACTTAGTAAAAAGCGGCTATTTTAATATTACAGACACTCCAATTTTATTTATTTGTATAGATGTTATGTTATGTTGTTATGATGATTAATTAACCTTTGACCAAAAATTAGAAAAGGCTATCCTATTCATTGTTGACCAACTCATGACTGACCTTTGTTCAAGAATGAAGCGATGCAGTCTTTGGCATAGGAATAGGGAGGATGTGAATATGTAATGGTAGCCGCGGAGTGGCCAGTGTCGCCCACGTAGTAACGGTCACGTGTATTACTGTTATACCTCAAATGTGAAAACGAGTTATTTGCGTTACTGAGTCAGACCGCAGCGCCTTAGCGTGCGTGATACGCTGTATACCAGTTATCCAATTTCAGCGACGCCTTGTATGGGCGAACTTAGTACAGCAAACATGCTGCTCTGGAATTTCGCGAAAGTAAAACGCGCTCTAATGAATTGAAACAGATGCGTCCCAATTCTAACAACGGACAGCATCGAGATTCACGCCTCGTTCTGCCAGCTGTTTAGATAAGAGCTTATAAATCATGTAACTATTCCAAGGCGAATACAATGAGGCCACTCACAAAGGGCCGGCCTTGCCTTCACTGCCGATTTGTGCGATGGAGGACTTACTAAACTACAGGCTAAACACATTACAATCTCATACAACTGAATAACTCCTTGCTTAACTGCATTACATCGTTTCCTTGAATCGGTAAAATAAAACATATCACCAAAACAATACCGAATTTAGAACAGCAACGGTTTTTGAAGACATTAAATGGTCAATCATCTCTGTTTCGTCGTTGAATTTAGGTCGAATATATTAGTCATACAATTTTGTAACTAGGCAGGGGAACTGTACGTGTTGACAAATGTTTATTTATGGCAATGTTAGATTATTTAATACGAATAATATGCTGACAAGGAAACAACAATTTTGCGACTTCTACTACTGAACTTTGAACGACTAAGCCAAATGAGTTGAGATACTTAATTATTTATGATTTAATTATTTGAATTTTATATTTCCGGTTTATAATTTTGAAACCGGTAGTTTTTTTCTTTACGTACCTTTTAATTTTAATGTTTAAGTACCTCTTCTAGCTTACGTCTCAAATACAAGGGTAGCTGCTGTTGAAACAAATGATATTGCAATTTCCTTTTGATTTCGGGTGTTTCGATATCACATGCTGGTCGTTTTTGATAAGTTTTTAAGAGAACCCGTTGGTATTCTTGAGTAATAATTCAAGGATGTAGCTTCATACGTGTGAAATATTACAATTGCTGTGGGCGGGCACAGCTAGTAACCTAGATTGAGTGTAAGGTATCAATTTATCTGTACTATCAGCCTCCTGCTGCTACGAGTCTTGAACAAACAAATCTGTAGGTATTCTCTAATCTTATCATTCTCGATTTATTTAGAAGTATCACCTAGCACTGTATCTAACCTAACAGTTTATGGCTAACAATTTGCAACTAAATTGAAAATGGAAAACAGTTTGTCAATGAAACATAAATGACATCTACACAAATAAATAAAATTGGAGTATCTGTTTGTAATATTAAAATAACCGCTTTTTACTAAGTGCATATGGAATGTATACACGTAACATATACCAAAACAACATTTTTTACAACTTTTGTCTATCTGTCTGTTTGTTCCGGCTAATCTCTGAAATGGCTGGACCTATTTTGACGGGACTTTCACTGGCAGATAGCTGATGTAACAAGGAGTAACTTAGGCTACTTTTCCAAGGGGTAAAATAGAGGTGCTTGATAAAACCGAATTCCACGCGGACGAAGTCGCGGGCAACAGCTAGTATTAAATAATATTGGTTACGTTGTTGATCATCATCATCATCATCATCATTTATTGTAAATCATCTTAAATTTAGCGACATTGGTACACTTAATTTTAATCATTATCAAGGTGTATTTGTTAAATTAATTTACACGAGAAAGTATACACATAAAAAATCTCTAATGCCTAAACTAGGCCGGGCCTGTATCATAGGCATTATCGTTCATCGTTCATATTTGCTCGGGTGCTTATTAGCATTTCCAGTTTTCTTTGCTTTTAAGACCGGATAGCATTTAAACAGCAGATTAGCCCAAATTAAGCTTTCAATACATTCTCTATCTACATTGCAGCCTATTCAACCTTTTTCTCCTCTCCCTCTAGGCCGGTGTCCCTGCAAAGACATGAAAAATGATCGAATCGCTACAAAATTTGTTAATGAAAACATATTTCCAGACAGCAACAACCTAAGAGCCTGGAAGAAATCGCTGTTAGCGATAAGGCCGCCCATAACCTTACAGCTACCCATTACCTTAAAGCTTAAGTATTAATCTTTACGAAATTTCCATGTATGGTGGTCAATAAAGTATTATTTATCTATCAACAACCTTCTTTCAACTATCAGAATAATTATTTGTAGCTATCAAGGAAAGTGTGGACAATATAACTTCATCGGCAAAGTGAAATGTACGTGGCACACGCCACAGCTCCACGCAACAATAAACGCCACAGTCATAAGTGTCTTCAGTGCATCGAAAAAAAAACATGACTGAACTGGAAAATCTGGAAAACGCATTCATAATTTGCTTTTGAATCTATACAAATAAATAAAATTGGAGTGTCCATTTGTAATATTAAAATAACAGCTTTTTACTAAGTGCATATGCACACGGTACATATACCAAAACAACATTTTTACAATTTTTGTCTGTCTGTTTGTTTCGGCTAATCTCTGAAATGGCTGGACCTATTTTCACGGTACTTTCACTGGCAGATAGCTGATGTAACAAGGAGTAACTTAGGCTACTTTTCCGAGGGGTAAATAGGGGTGCGTGATAAAACCGAATTCCACGCGGACGACGCGGGCAACAGCTAGTCGTAAATACTTTCGCCGGCAACGTTAAGTTATGCGATATTAATTACAAAGTTGGCAAGTTGTTATTGTTTGCCTCCACGAGTACGCTTATTGTCCGAGCACGCGCGATAAGTTTTTTTAATAGTTTCGCCATGTAATCATTCATTGTTTAACTAATAATTAATGTTTAATGCGTTTTCCATGCATCACGTAACATACGGATATCCATTTGCTTTATAACTTTATTCTTTGGAGATTTATTTTGTCAATTTATCGGAATGTCAAAGTAAAAAACTTTATTTCCAAAGAATTCATAAAGAAATGGCTTGGAAACGTCAATATTTAAAACATAAGGTCACGCGTACTTATCGCTAAGTTTGACGCCTGTTCAAACCCTAATGAGGAATGAAAAGGCGATACCATCCCTAGATATCTAATAAGGCAGAAATCGAACCAGTTACTGGTTCTTCGAACGCTAACGTATCCTGCAAGTGTTTACGCTATTAGGTTAGAGAAAATAGAATTTCCATTGTTTTCATTACTCATAAATCACCGTACAGCTGCACAGCATTGTTTAAAGTGAGTCTGAAACAGTTACCAATACCACAGCAACTGTACTGTACATGGACAGCGGTGCAGGTGAGTGGCACTTTCACACTCGACGCAGGCGCAAGCCGGCGCGTCACGACGATACGAAATAAACTATCTAAACGGTGATATCGTGCGTCAAACACCAGTGGAAACACTTGCGTCTTCATCGCACCCGTGACCAATTCGAGCCCAATCGCTCCACACAAAGAAACTCATGTTGCTTCACGAGAGAAATCTTATAAAATGCCGTTTACGTAAGCTGCAAAGTTTGCACGTTTTTTCTTTTATGACGCCTTCAGACGTGGTAAGGTTCTGACTTTTGATGGGAGCAACGTAACGGATTTATCGTTATTATGGCGTCTGCGATGTCCTACTTAGCGAACGAGCAGCGCAGCGAGGCTAGTCGGGGCTGCCCCATTCGCCACCGGGTAACGGTACGCCCGCCGCACGTGAAAATAATTCTTGACGCGATTTTGTAACGAATGCCGTTACTCGGTTCCGGGCCTGCCGGTGACCTTATTTCTGAGGCGAGCACTCTTTATTTTTATATCTTATTGCCTGACACCATTACGACCGGCTCGCTCCAAACCAGATACGAGAACTTAGCGACTCGTCGATTAGGTGTATAAAACCAGCTTTTGAAAGTAATTATGTAGTAACGTTTTGAAGAGTCATCGTTGTTCTGATAGGTATAGTTCAATGCGAAGTTTTTACATAATACGTGATGTATCCTCTTTTGCCGGTTGATAGCTAAATTGTTGTTTATACCGGCGGGCAATGAGTCAACGAGTGGTTACGGGCTGATTTCGACGCGAGCTGGATTTGCCGGATACATACATGTACCAGTAAATAATATTATGACGCGCCACACCACACTATCTCGTCAACAAGGGAAATACCACACGTCACATTGATTTGTCGAAACATTTACCTTAACTGCGAATTCCCGACAGTAAACGTTTGAGGGATTTACCAACTATAACAACTATATTTTGCATTGCAACAATTTTTTTGACGTGACAACGTCTTATAATTCGATAGAGCCGGCTGCACGCACGAAAAAACATGACTCATGCGGCGTTACCTCGCTCTGAGGCGTTCCATGTAAGGCTTGTGCAAGTGCAAGCGAGAGCGCGGAACGAGCGACAAAGAAGCACAATCGGCCTTTGCGTTCGGCAGCGTTCGACATCCGTCTCTCTCCTACTTGAGTGAGCGATGCGTCTGCGTGGACAGCTGTTAATACTTACATTTACATGTTTTGATCGAGTATCAAGTGCAGTGTAAAACTATTAAATTGTAAAAAAAAAAATGACATAATTGTATTTATGCGTACAAATAAATCTAACTTGATCAATTTCATTGTGATTTCCAATTACCTCCTTCTCTATATACATACAAATCTATTAAACAAATGAAATTAAAATTTTCTTTTGAAAAATGCTACCATTCCATCAGTATTTTCTTAAGACGTTGTCACGTTCAACTATCGTCAGTAAACCGACTTTACAGACAACCATTTTTTTTATACAGCTACGGATCGAGCCGACGGCCCACCTGGTGTTAAGTGGTAACCTCTGCCCTTAACAATTGTATGCGCCCGTAACTCTGAGACGTGTAGGTAGAATGTCTCATGTGCCTGTAATTTCACCGGTAACCACACCTTTCAAACACAGTAACGCGAAAGCGTTACTGCTTGGCGGCAGAAATGGGCACGGTGGCAGTACTTCTCCGGACGAACTTGGCGAGATTACTACTGCTCGTATTAAGCTCATTATGCATTTATTCTACAATAACAGTCACATTGGCGTTTTTTCTTTACTAACGCATTGTTATCTGTGTTTGCTTTGATGAAGTGCTTGGCCCGTGTGGCGTGTCGTGTGACGCAAAAATGTTGTTTCGTGTCGGCAGACGTAGCGATACAAATGATACCGTAACAGCAGAGACCGTTAAAAAATACTATTAGATCTGACGCAATCATTTATTTTTCGACTTTTATTCGCTTTGTTTTATCCGCTATTGTTATCTGCTTCGTACGACTTTGCAAATATTAGAGTTGAGACGAATGTTCCTCACAATATTCAAAACATTGATGAAACTAGCACAAGTTGTAGAAACGAGTCGGGGCGTCACGCTAGCACCGCGTGCCTACGTCACGATTTACGCACAAAGAATGGCACAAGGCCTGCGCACGCGCAGTAGTAGTTCCTTATTGTGCGTCGCAATGTTATCTGCTGTTTTGTCTTTGAGTTTAGTTGTCTATGCTTTTCGTTTAGAGCTGATCAAACAGCAATGTACGCGCTATTTACATATTTTTATGGGCTTTTAAGTACTCTCGACAAAGGGTAGTTAATGTACATACATAATGTGAAGCGATACATACGGTCAACCTTTATCGAACCTTGGCAAACAAATTGAGGGCCAGACAGTAGTCTCGACAACTATCTGGCCCTCAGTCTGTTTGTGCAGCTCGCCGTGTCGCAGTTTTGTTACTATCCAGTTGTTTATAACTAAAGTTATACAAATAAATAAAATTGGAGTGTATGTTTGTAATATTAAAATAACCGTTTTTTACTAAGTGCATATAGATGTATACACGGTACATATACCAAAACATTTTTTTCAATTTTCGTCTGTCTGTTTGTTCCGGCTAATCTCCGAAACGGCTGGACCGATTTTGACGGGACTTTCACTGGCAGCTAATGTAACAAGGAGTAACTTAAGCTACTTTTCCGAGGGGTAAAATAGGGGTGCGTGATAAAACCGAATACCACGCGAAGTCGCGGGCAACAGCTAGTATTTAATACAGTTAACGATCACGGTGAGGACGATATATGTGACGTTTGTAGCAATATATGCCGCCCGCCGGCCGGCATTCGCTACGAAAACAAAGACACCCAATAGTAGATAGGTCTGTAATCTGTGTCACAGGTAGTAAGTACTCCGCTCACCCAGTTTCCGGCCAGCCACTTCAATGTGAACCGCTGTTCAGAACCGACGGAGGTGATTATTGTAATCTTGCGGCTACTTGTTACATCGAACACGGTTATACGTATTATAACGGTTTATAAAATTTAGCACATGCACGACGGCGACGTGCGACGCATTAGCCCTGGCTTGATACGCTTTCAGGAAGCGGTGTATAACAACATAATTATAGTGCGCGCGCTTACACGTGTAGACCATTGTTTATCTTGTTGCTTACGCTCGCTCGCTCAGTGCTATTATATATAACAGCGGCTCACGACCCACTCGCCACCGGTAGCACGCTTTATCTAATCTCTAATTGTATCAAGAAAACAACTTGTTTTTAAATAAGTATATCCAAAGATAGTTACGACATTGCTATCGGTGCCCTTGGCGCTATGCTACATATTTTGATTTCCCAGCACAACACCGCTACAGTTTATATTAACGCTATTCGCGTCGTTTGTCCACTTTTCAATAAAACCTTTCCTGTTTTGCTAATGACATTGATAAGCATGTTGTCTGTTAGAGAAACCATTAATAATCATGACGCACGAACAACGCTACGGATTTAAACGATGAAAACAAGGAGTTTAATGTTTTCCGGTATCAGTACAGTGAACGGTGTCGATATGCAAGTGCACAAATATATCAGATAAACAATCGGCGTATCAGAAATTAATCGAAGTGCATCGGAGGGGTCACCGTGACCGCATAAAGGGCAGCGGAATCGTGGATTGCGGTGTTGGTGATAAGTTCCGTGCAGTATCTTTGTTTGAGCGTGTTGCACGAGCGATGCGTCGACACGACACAGAATACAGAGTAGGCACAGCGCCGGCCGCGGTCAGCACGACGACGGACGCGCTAGCTCGCCGCACGCGCCCCCGCCCACACCCTACATTACACAAGCCTTTGTCTCAACGCACTGATTCCGATTCACTCACATAAATTACCGGTTATTGCTAAACATCTCTCTTCAACTAACCTCAACCGGCACCGCCAAAGCCGTTCCAACTTAGTATACTTTTTGTGCCGACGAAAATAAGTACGCGTTGAAGTCTTTTGTATGAACGTGAAATGGCTCGCAAAAAAAACTAAATGTGCTCGCCACAAATATATGCGAGAGGTTCGGCCGGTTCCGGCTTTGTTTTTGTTGTGCGGTGTTCCGGGAGAGGCCTCGGCTTCAGCCGGTAGAACGGTGTACTAACCTCTGCGGCGGGAGCGTGGACCTGGACTCGCATCTCGTCCGTCTGGTGGTCGTGCGTGAGCACGTCGGCGCGCACCTCGCGGCCGTTGTACGTGAGGAAGACGCGCTGCGTGGGCTGCAGCTTGACGCCGGCCATGCCGCGGAAGCCGGGCCCGATGAGTTCGGCGTCGCGGTACTCGCGCGTGCTCTTGCCCCCGTCGAAGCGCACCGTGTAGCGCGTGTTCGGCGTCAGGTTGATGCAGTTGTTGTTCTCCGGGAACGGAGCCGGCGTCTTCACCGCCTGGATCATTCCCGAGTAGTAAAGTCCATCGTCACCGAGAGCGGCCACCCGCGTCCCGATTATGGAGCGTTTCGCCAGACGTTTGCCGGTCGACATTATTGCGCTTTCGTCCTCGCTCCTAACTGTAAACACACCGGCGGGCGTCCGAAGCCCGCACCGACTATTCTCACAAAGGTTCACTGAAGAATTTCAAATCGCCCGGCGAACTCGTTTCGCGGGATACCCGTCACAGAATTTAATAAAATTTGGTGAATTTCGTCGCGATTCCGTACGCTGCGTGCGGTCCGGCTTCTCTATAGGCCGGGGCTGGAGGCAGCACTCACGCGGAAACATAATACGACGGCAGGTCCTCAAAGATCGGGACTAAGGAGAATCCTTTCGCGGTACTAAAGTTGTCAGAGTTCGCGGCGGACGACCTCGATACGCGCGGTTCCGAAGAGAACTGACGCAAGTGCGTCGAGCGAACGCGGCGCGGCGGCGGCGACCGGCGACGCCGGCCGGCCGGCGAGCGGGAGCGGCGACCTCCCGTCTCACTCCTTTGTTTTGATACTCAGCTGTTTGTGCGAGCGAGAAGTGCGGGGCGCGCCGGCCGCGCGCGAGCGGGACACCGCAGCCGATGCCGGCTCGGTGAGCGGTCGTAGTTCGGGCGGACTGTCGGGCGGCGGGCGGCGGGCGACGGGCGGCGAAGGGCGGCCGCCCACGGGCGACATTGAGGCGCGCCGGCTCGGTTCGCACGTGGAGCGGTAACGGGATTGCACAACGCACCTCGCGACGCCCGCGCCGACTCCGCACCGCCCGGCGCCCGCTGCCGCTGCTTAATACGTGACACAGTTTCTATTCGGATTCGGGGTCGATTCAAATGTCAAGCAGATGCACCCACTTATGCAACTCTTGTCTTGACCTAACTGCATCTAAATACGTTGCAAACAATTATCGCATAACATTGTTTTTATCAAATAGTTCCTCTTCTCAGTGTGCAATGTGTAGTAAAACTACTCTTCCTTTTGAATAACATGTTGAGAAGAAAAAATATGAATAAACCATTCATCTTCCGAGCACTGGTTGTGACGAAATCAAAGACCGAAGAACAATATTAAAAATTCCTCCATCAGCGCTTTTTTTTCAAATGGAATACTAATAAGAATGGAATAGTATTTTTTTACTATTAGAGTATTCAGGTAGTTCAGGTAGAAAGCAAGCGGCTTGCACCGATCTATCTACGCTTATCGGAATCTACCCGACCTTAGTAGTAGTAGTCGGAATAAAAATTTGTACTGAGTACTGCAGAAGGAGTTTTATAACTTACAGCGAACTTCATAACTTCAGAAGCGAGTGTCATTGCAGCCATGATACCTAAGGAGTAGGTCATTAATAACTCTCCATCACTTTAGCGAAAAGGCAGGTTAGCAAGATAGGTCTTTAGTTTGGTAACATGGTTCAGAACAGTCACCCTTCTTTGGCAGAAAATAAAGAAAGGCTATTTTCCACGAAGGTCCCGCAAAGCAGTAGAACTTAAACTTTAACCACCGCAGTTTTTTATCTATATTAAAACCCAGGAAGAGATCAGATTAATCAAATTCGAGAACATTTGGCAAAGAGAATTAAATGAATTTTGATTGCATTAAGTAAAATATTGTTCGCCGAGACTTAATCTAAAGTCTTCACAGATTCATTTTATTATTAGTGAACTTGTCAACTAACTTGTCAGTCAAAGAGACTTATCATCTGCAACACCCACTCTATAGCACAAAGTATTGAACAAAGAAAGGGAGATCATTAATATTAACTAAAAACAAAAACGGGCCCACAATTGAACCTTGTGGCACACCCATGTCAATGGTTGACCCTGATGACTTTTGAGAGTCTTATTCAGTATACTCGTAATTCGTTAAAGAATTTCCTTTCATTTAAAATGGATAAGTAAGACTGTATAAGGTCATTATTTCATTTCCTTTGCCGTAGATAGATAGAAAAGATAGATATCATATAGAAAACCTTAGAAGAGTCACGGTGCATCACACACACACACACACACAAAACGTGGGTCAACACAACCTTGACTTTTGGCGTAGTACGGCTTACGATGTTATGAAAGTATTTCCAGTTGTTTTTTTTATGTTTATATGTTATACCCTAGTGTAAACATTGTATAGTTCCCATTACAATCATGTTTCATGGATTTTACGTGAAATTATGACACTGTTAGCTAAAAATATCTCATACAAATATCAAAGTCTTAAAAAACATAATTGGTTACTTTTTACCGTTTAAAATAATATGAAATATATAAACAACTTCTGGGAATGAAGGTTTTAGCTGATGTAGGTATCTGCTGTCCCTGGCACACTGCCCGTCACATAAAACATTATGCAAGTATATTGGCAGTAATTAACTATTTGCACATGCATCTAGCACGAAGGAGATTATCTATTCGTCAAGCTATAGGTACCGTCAAGTCCGTCAGCGGTAACTGGCTGAGGATAATCGAGCAACCAGACAAACATCTGTGTTCGTCACACATGTTTGACAGGATGAGAATCGAACCAGCGACCTACAGCGCAAAAGACACTCCAGCAATTTATTCTCAGTATAATCCGACAGAGATTAGATGAATATATAAGATAGATTGAACTCTTGGAAAACGTACTTACACATTCGAGTTAAAAAACAGGTGATGTAACAATTTTTTACACGCTATCCGTCACTATGTATCAGAGACCCCAGCGAGCTTAATTAATATGAAAATATAGGAACCGGAATAAAAAAATATGTTCGTTTGCGTGGCTATTTTCTGCTATATAGGTGATTATGACTACTTCCGGAATGTGAAGGTTCAGAAACAGCTTCTCATAGGTCGTATTAAAACAATATCTTATATCTATTTAACTGTTTGGATAAGCTTTTCGATATATCGTATTTATGGGAACTGCTTAGTCTTGGCAATCAATGTGAGCAGAGAATAACAATGACCTCAAATAAAATACAACAGAAATGTCTTGAAAAAGTGTTTTTAACATCCTACTAGCGACAGTGGGATGTTAGTAATACAAACAGTATGTATTTTTTGGTACTCGCTCAGCAAACACTTTATAATGGTACCGATAAAGCTTTCGGAAATCGTCTTATTAGTATCCTTTATTTTCTGATTACTGGGTATTGGTATTGTTCCAACATAGTTTCTGATAGTTATGTGTCGGATAAGGATCTTTATTCGTATTTTAATGAATAGCAGTAACTATGATTTATAAAAACGTATGTTTGAACTAGAAAAGAATATTCCGCCTTGTAATCATGGGTAATATCGTATCGAGTTAGGAGCACGACATTCTGATAAGTAGGACCTAATAGGAAACCTCTCAAGAATTTTCACATACCTATTTTAAATTAATAGTTTTATGAGGCCAAATTCCAATAATACGAATACAATGATAGCAGTTTTGTGGTATTTGGACACTTTCAAGAAAGCACGTCTTTATAAAAGTCACGTCTGTTGAGAAAGAAATGCAATAAAATCACGTCCTAACGTACTACCTAATATTGCACATTTTACACATGTGCCCTGATGATGATGAAATGTATTGCTAGTTAATTATATATTCACAAATTCCAAGTTTAAACATTAACACGATTTTCAATAAAGGCCTGCTGCAGTCGACAGGCATCAGACAGATCAGGGAGGTGTCCAAAAGGATCTCGCTCAAAATTACTCTAATTTCAGGTAGAGTTTATATGGTGTGATTTCGTTCCTAGGGTAGAAATCCTCAAACAGAAAAATTTAAACTATCATGAACATTATTTTTGCGAGTTATGTTGGTTGTCCGATATTTGAACGCAGTTGCATGCGCCATGGTCAGGAGAAAATAGTATTAATTCTTCGTCTGCTCAGCCCTACTAACATCATCTAATCCTTTAAGAATCCATTTTTTAGGTGATTCAGTTACGGAACGAGCAGATTGCCCACCTGGCGTTAAGTGGTAACCTCTGCCCATACAAAGAAATGCTACTCGGGCATTCCTCTACTTAGTTACGAAAATCCCTTAGTTCCATCGTATGCGCCCGTAACTCAGAGACGTGTAGGTGGAATGCCTTATGTGCCCGTAATTTCACCTGTAACCACACCTTTCAAACCGGAACATAGTAACGTGAAACCATTACTGCTTAGCGGCCGAAATGGGCATGGTGGCAGTACTACCCCGGGCGAACTTGGCGTAAGTTCTACTGCTCTTAAAACACTCTTAAAACATCGCCACAGTATACACTGTTATGATCAAATGGTAAAAGATATAAAGGTTTTAATAAGAATTAATGAATTCACGAAACTCCTCAGGATTTTTTACGAGTGTCCATTTTTTCATGTTCACTGCTCGGAGTAACCTGTTTATTATTGTTTATATCACATATAAGCTTGCCTGCTCATATTGGTAATCTCTATCGTTGACTTCTATGTACTATCAGTCCATAGTCAGTCAGTGCTACGGATATGGAACTAGGGATGCCTTATTATGGTGAAGTCCTGCAGTGTTCTAACATGTTAAAACCAGGAAGCTTTGCTCACAGATCATGAAATAAATTAAATAAACTTCGAGTCGTCTTGCACGCCGAGGGTTGCGATCTCATGCATTGTCCTATGTTTTATATTAGCATATTATAGGCGCTACATCAGAAGAAGAAATACTCATATTATTGGTTTTATCTATATCCTTTAATGTTATTAAGTTTACGAATGTTGTGAGGAGCCAAAACTCAAAATGAGACCCGAGATTTTATTAATGGCAAATTCAAAGGGTCTCATTTTGAACCAGAACTAATAAGGAGTTTATATTGAGACGAGTTTGTGCAGTATAACGAATGAGTTGAGCCTTATACCAAAGATCTAGTAAAATATATTGAGATAATAGCATGTAATCTTCAGGGCCTGATATTAGCAACAGTTCAATACCTACAATTTCTTACGCCAAGAGAACGAAGTCACGGACGAATACATTTATTTATTCATAACTATAACGAATTACCTATTATAGCTTGATAAAGAAACATTTGTTTTAGCAAATAAGTATTATTCGTTTTCGATTAGATGGAAACCGGAACTGGCAGCCTCAAATTCTCAAACCGGTTTTTTATACCCTGAAAAAAAACTTAAGCGTTTTTTCTGCAAGTAGGTATGTTTACGCTCGTATTTTTATGTGTGGTGGTCTTTTGATTATGTCTGTAACACGCCATGGTTCTATTCTATTCGAGTCACTGGTTCCCTCGAACCAGTGTGGTAAAAGGATTTTAAGTGCGCCTCAAAGAGGCTCCTTTCGTGCACTTGACACATGTCTTCGAATTTTTAATACTAGGACATGTCGGTTTCCTCACGATGTTTTCCATCATCGTTTTGAGAACGTGGAATTGCGCACATAAATCTTTCATTCGAAAAACTCATAGGTGCACGTCGGGATTTGAACCGGCGACCTAACAACCAAAATCACACAAAATATTCTCTTTATGACGTTTAAATACCTACATCTACTGAATCATGTTTCCGACGAGGTATTTTTTTCATCGGTTTGTTCAATCGGGGGTTCAAACTAGTTGTGGGGTGATTTGGACCAATCAGAGACCGGCATCCCGCGCAAAGTTGTGTTGATCAGCTGTTTGGGGAATTTAAACAAAAAATATCAACAAACCTGCAGCGTTGACCCTCACCAGGTAAAGGCAGTTCAATAATAATGAAATGCTACAATGGTTCTTAGGTTGGTTTTGTAGAACGAAATCACGGACGACAAAGCATTATTGTAGACGCATTATAAACAGCTCAGAAACTAAGCTAGGACCGACTAGCGTTGCCAGGCGTCCGGATAAAGCCGCACACAGTCAGGCTTTTTGTTTGCGTGTCCGGCCAAATTAGTTGGTTTTTTGCCTTTTTAATTTTGGCCAGTTTCTTTAAATTTCTCATATGTTGGTATAAAGAAGACTTATTCATTCAATGAATCAATAATGAAAAAGTAAAATAACACAGTAACGCGTTACTGTATTCAATTTTAAGTTAGTAGTAGCAGTAGTAGACTTAAACCAACTAGGCTCACATTAAACCTAAAAAGAAAGAGACCAAAAAGCGTTGATGGCTCAACGCTCAACAATAAAACTTAGTATCGGTAAAAACTAGACCCGTAATCCCCGTCTCGGGGTGATGGACGCAACGCAATGCGACTTGAATCATCTCGTACTTTGGTGGAGAGGACTTGAGTCGTATTGCTGTTGTCTACGGGAGGCGGTTACCACTTAACATCAGGTGGGCTGTCAGCTCGATCCATCACTTAAGCACATTAAAACAAATTTAAAATAAAATATCTTTATTAAGTCTTTAGCTTTATAAAACAATAAATAACCTTGGTTACAAAATAAAAATAATTTGCAAGGGAATATTGCCAGCGTCCCTCCACGTTCCGAAACATGAAAAACAATTGTTAAACATATTACCTTTTTTAAATCTCAATAATGAGTTTTTTTTACAACATACGCACTCATGAGGCCCAAAACCTTCAAATTTGCTCATTATTTATACAATATTCTGATTGATAAAACTGAAGGCTGTGAGAAACAGCAAAAATAAAAGCGTCACCGTGAAGTACACCTATTTAAAACCACATTAAGATAACAGACATGACGTTAAATATAAACATAATCAAATTATAAAATAGCATTACGACGCAAACCGCGATAACAATCTGTACTTCATATCGCGTACCTTGATAACTGAACTGACGTATATTATTATAGTATATTATACCACGGTTGTAAGTTCTCACCGCAACCACAATTCTTCTGTATTCTTTATTGGACACAAAAATCATAATACAAATTAGTTACAGGCAATACATGTTCAAAGGCGAGGTTTACCCTAAGAAGATTTCTCTTACAGCAAACCTTTCATTCTTCGTATAGACTGAACCGTTTATTTTTAACGAATGTAAAAATTGAGATTGTCTGGTTTTATCTGTTTCTACGTCATTAAGATAAGTATAGTGTTACTATGCCCGAAGAAATGCAAAGATTTTAAAATAAAGCAGAGCGCAAAAATTTGGAGGCGCCGGGTATCGATCCCGGTACCTCTCGCATGCTAAGCGAGCGCTCTACCATCTGAGCTACGCCCCCGGTGATGTGTATGCTGAATTTTCCATTCAGTACTTGTGATTATTATGTTAAAATTGTAGTTTGTTTATAAATATTCAAATATTATTTTGGCGTATACGGACGTATTCACCATTTATAATGTATGTGTGTGTTATCTACGTTCAGTCTAATTATGCATCATAAAATATTATGTATGGTCTGCGTAAGAGGGAAACGAGAGCAAGGTTTACATTTCAAAACACTCATTTAAACATTTTCACAACTTATTTATTAAAAAAAAACTTTATATATTACATAAATTATATACAAAATATGATAATTAAATTAAACCCTTGTATAATTAATTTTCATTTTGCTGTAATTCTTAAACAATGCCAAATATTTTTAGAAGATAAAATCAGAAGACTAAAAAAAATTGCTTGGAGAAAATTCGTGTAGAGTTAAGAGAATTTGTAATGAAGTATGTTATTATTTTGTGTACAATAAAGAAAAAGTAAAATTATTTTGTGTTAACTTTCTTTATAATATGCGTCCGTCTATCCCAATATACCTAATGGTTAAGTTTACAGTAACAAAGCTTTGTTTAAAAGAAACAAACACAGATTGATTTAAATAGTAAAATTATATAAACATATTGCATTTCTGCATAACATCAGTACAATTTTCAAAAATAAATATATTACCCCTTGGAGTCCCAACAACTTATCATTATAATACCCTGTTACATTAGTACCTATCTAGTTTTTTCAGTTATATGGAACGCAATATAAAATTATGAATTATATTTCTATTATCCTAAGAATTTTGAGATAGCTCTCAAATGATTTCGAAGTTATTTTGGTAAATTCAACTTTCTCCTTCCAACAGCACAACGTGCGCCCCCTTTGGAACGGCAGCGCCCAGTTGGTAAGGCGCCAAATTTGAAACAACGCCATCTCTCGGCGAGCGGACGACGTACTCCATTTTCATAGCTATCACCACGAAGAGAGGTTGCCCTTTCACCACCTGGCAAAATGTTGAATGAATGTCAACACCACAGATGGCTCGTATCGTTGATTTGCAGTATTAGTACAAAAGAGTAGCAATCTATAGTACGACAAAAGCAGTGTATGTATTTGCAATTTTTTTACCTCCATCCGGACAAGTCATCGTTATTTTGCAGTATTACTAATATATAAAACATAATATTGTTTTTCCTGTGCAGGTATTTTTTTTATGTGATACAATAACGGAACTAGCCCTCCTGGTGTTAAGTGGTAAACTCAGCCCAAACAAGCGATGCGACTTGGGTCCTCCACTACTAGGTACGACAAGACCCAAGTCGCATCGTATGCGCCCGTAACTCTGAGACGTGTAAGTGGAATGTCTCATGTGCCTGTAATTTCACCGGCAACCACACCTTTCAAACCGGAACACAGTAACGCATTACGTTACTGCTTGGCGGCAGAAATGGGCATGGTAGCAGTGCTTCCCCGGACGAACTTGGCGAGAGTTCTGCTCTTAAGATCGCGTCCTTATCGCATCGTTAACTGCAACATTGTTTTACAGTATTACTACAATTAGTATTAACACTATAGTACAAATAATCAGTTTATGTGTAGTCTTCCTTTTTTGTAAGTCTTTACAGAAAATAAATATATTAAACCATAAACAACTGTTTCGGCGCGGTAGCTATGTAATATAGCCAAACGCGTCTCCACTCAGCGGGTAGGTAGCGGGAAAGAAACTAACCTTTATCTTCCTAGAATGCACTGCACTAACAAGCTACGTTCACCTCGATCCAGGATCCTTGATGCGTGGCAGCAGAATAGGGGTCCTTTCGTGGTACGCAGTCTGGGTGGGCCATGCAAAGCCTAGCGCTTCTTCTCGGCTGTTTCTAAATGTGCGGCCTTCGATAACCGTTGCAAGGAACGGTAGCAGATGCTTCGTGATGTAAAGCGGTGTTGTGACGCGACGCGGCAGGGGGCTTACGTGCGCGGTCGTAAGCTAAATATTTGCGGATTCAGATGCGGTACAGTGTCAATTAACACGATGGATAAGTACGCGGTGTGGTCAAGACGGCATCAACCTTCGATCTCCGCGGTCGACTCGTCACTCCCGATGACACGCAGTCATTGTACAGTACAGCCATAGAGAGACAAGGATAGTTGAAGAAAAATAGGAATTAGCGGGTAGGGAACTAGGTGCATCAAACCATAAGAGAGATAAGGACGGTTGCTGAAGATGTGAATTAATTAGAGGGTAGGAAAACTAGTCGCACCAAACAATACGTTCGGCGCGAACATGCCCCCCGCCTAAAAACCGTTGGTTTTTAAGAAAGGAAAGAGTTAAGTACAAGCGGTAACAATATGCGGTAAATGCGGGAGAATAATCTATATTATGCGGTAAATGCGGGAGAATAAGAATTTATATTATGTGGAAGTAAAAGCGGTTTTATTCGTGTCATCGGTATGACTGGAAATTATAGAAGCATTTCCAATCACTATATAACCAAAAATGGTTTGTAAAGCGGTAGCTGCACCAGGCGGGCCACATGCCCGGCCTGATAACAAAATATCAGAAAATAGCGGCGCTCCTATCAGTATATCTATTTCTGATGGTGAAGCAAAACGTTCGTCCGCCAGCGGTAACTGGTTCAAGTATGAGAATAAAGATAAATCAATTTTTGTAGAAGGTAAATTATCTGTAATGCGGTTTATAACATATGCGTCAAGAAGAATGGAGTTATCATTTATTCGAGAGTTTAAAATCAACGATAAAGCACCCTTAATTGGATTAGGAGCGGAACTAATGCCCTTAATAACAGTATTTGTTACTCGTTCAAATGATAAGTTCAGGCGGCTGCAACATTTTGACGTTATGAAGTTACTTTGTGACCCGGAGTCAATCAAAGCGCGCACTACATGTTTACTTCCATTTGAATCGGTGGCCAATACCTGCACGGTACCTAACAAACAGGTAGTGTTATTCATCGACATCGAATTTAAGTTGCAAAGCGATACATTTTGTTGCGTCGTGTGGTAATTACCAGATGTAAGATGGCCAGCAGGGGCAGATTCAGAATGAGCGCGTGAAGGGGCAGTCTGCCCACCGGGTGCGGGTGCGGGTGCGGGTGCGGGACGCGCGCCTGCACGATACAAAAGAGCGGCTGTCGATTGTGCTACGTTTGCACTGGAGTGAGGTTCTTCACTATGCGTACGGAATACATTTTTACGACACAACATGGAATGATGTTTACATCCACAAAAACGGCATGTAGACTTTGAATTACACGTGTTATGGTTATGGGTAACACTTAGACAGTTAGTGCAACCCCTGTGATTCTTAACGAAGTCATACCTCTTGTCTATAGACCAATTTCTAAATTCATGACATCTATATAAATTGAAATGGTCGCTTTGTTTACATAGCGGACATAACGGGCAAGACGCCACGAAAGCATGAGTAGTTTTACTTAATTGTTTGCTTCGATCGCTGTACGTGGTAGTAGTGCGTTCCAGGATTTTGCTCTCTTCGCGGACATACTTCAGAAAATCATCGTACGCCGGCATAGACGTGCCTCGGCAATGTGATTCGAAAGAGTGCGCGGTTTGTGAATCAATCTTCCTTAAAGCGAGATGTAATAAAATAAAATCATCCAACTTCTCAAGTTTAAGTGATTTCAAACTTGACACAGCGCGGCGGTACAAAATTTGTCGAGAAATGCACTCAAGTTCTTTGGATTTGCAACATTTATTGATTTGAACTCAAACATTTGGTCCAGGTACGCTGCGGCCAAACTACGTTTGTCATCGTACATATCTATGAGCGTGTTCCATATTGTACGATAATTATCACCATTGGGAACGATTCCGGAACAAGCTGACAAAGCGCGGCCCGAAAGTTTGTTAATTAAGTATTGTACGCGGTCATGATCTGTCAAATCATCATTTAAATGAATGGTTCGTTTGAAGGATTCGTAAAATATTGGCCATTTAACAGGATCCCCACAGAAGCCCATTAGCTCGAGTTCAGGTAATCTAATAGATTTTCGTTGCGGTGAAACTTCGAAACCAGACGGTTGCTTGAATTTGTTTTGAACATAATTACATCGACAATACATGTCTTCAAATGCAGTAATGGCCTGGTAGTTAACCTCGTAAGCGGGGTTTATTGATAGATGAATGACATTGATTTGGTCCACAATTTCATTAAATTCAGATCGTAAACGTTCCAATGAAATCATGCCACATAGAAACGCCTCTTTATTTTGTTCATTTGTGAAAGCGTGTAAGGAGTTATCATAAACATCCTGCAAGCGGGAGAATATAGCATCTCGTCTACCGGTCAGCGTGAGGCACTTTACTTGCAAACTATCTAGCGCCTTTGCGTCCGCAAGCGCTTCTTTATCTTTGGCCTTAGTCGTCATTTTTCACGTTATAATATGTGGGTAGGTTTTAAATTAAAGCGGTGCGGTAGTTAAAGCGGATCCTGTAAGATGTTAATTATTACAATGAATAGATAAAAACCTATTTATAGCAATAACTAGACAAGTTCTGAAATATCTGATTGACTGAATGCCCACAGCATACGATTTACAACAATTATTTACCAACGTAAACAACGAAAATGACAACCCAGACAACTGAACAATATAACCGTATCATCAGACGACGCTCGGTAGGTGCCCAATCGTTCGCAAACACGGTACACTTACTTATTTTTGCAATGCTCAAAGCTTATAGAATTACTTAACTTTTACAGATAAATTATTACCGCTTGTACTAGGATGGGAAGAATAATAAATAGATGCCTAGATGGGATCCAGGTTCGATAGGACCAAATTATGTTTCGGCGCGGTAGCTATGTAATATAGCCAAACGCGTCTCCACTCAGCGGGTAGGTAGCGGGAAAGAAACTAACCTTTATCTTCCTAGAATGCACTGCACTAACAAGCTACGTTCACCTCGATCCAGGATCCTTGATGCGTGGCAGCAGAATAGGGGTCCTTTCGTGGTACGCAGTCTGGGTGGGCCATGCAAAGCCTAGCGCTTCTTCTCGGCTGTTTCTAAATGTGCGGCCTTCGATAACCGTTGCAAGGAACGGTAGCAGATGCTTCGTGATGTAAAGCGGTGTTGTGACGCGACGCGGCAGGGGGCTTACGTGCGCGGTCGTAAGCTAAATATTTGCGGATTCAGATGCGGTACAGTGTCAATTAACACGATGGATAAGTACGCGGTGTGGTCAAGACGGCATCAACCTTCGATCTCCGCGGTCGACTCGTCACTCCCGATGACACGCAGTCATTGTACAGTACAGCCATAGAGAGACAAGGATAGTTGAAGAAAAATAGGAATTAGCGGGTAGGGAACTAGGTGCATCAAACCATAAGAGAGATAAGGACGGTTGCTGAAGATGTGAATTAATTAGAGGGTAGGAAAACTAGTCGCACCAAACAATACGTTCGGCGCGAACAACAACATAGAGGTAGCGTGTAAACACTTACTTTATCTCCTTTATTGACTAGAACGCGTTCCAATATGCCGTGCGTAGGGGCGGAAGCGCCGTTGACCGTCGCATTCGAGTCCACAGCGCTCAACGCCTGGTATTTAGCTTTGGGAATCTCCACTATAGTCTGACCTGACTGTAAGAAACAAAGACATTTTTTTATTTTTTTTTATGTAATACATTTACGGAACGAGCCGACGGCCCACCTGGTGTTAAGTGGTAACCTCGGCCCATAACAGCCGATGCGACTTGGGTCCTCCCATACTAGGTATGACAAGACCAAAGTCGCATCGTATGCGCCCGTAACTGTGAGACGTGAAGGTGGAATGTCTCATGTGCCTGTAATTTCACCGGCAACCACACCTTTCAAACCGGAACACAGTAACGCGAATGCGTTACTGCTTGAATGCTGAATTATTGTGGGATTTTACTACTTAACAATATATTTGACAGCCTCGCAGCTCAATTGGTAGTTTCTGCCTTCTGCGCTGTAAGTCGCGGGTCCAATTCCCACCCAGGACAAACATTTGTGTGACGAATAAAGATGTCTGTGTGTTAATATGTATTATATGTATATGTTTGTCCTGGGTGGGAATCGAACCCACGACTTATAGCGCAGAAGGCAGCGTTACTACCGACTGAGCTATGAGGCCAGTCATATATGTACCTTAGTTTAAAGTATTATATATATAATTTCTATGGGCCCTATACGTATATTTTTACTCTCTGTTGCCTGACTCAAAATTAAGATATTTATTATTTGTTGATTTGTTTTACAGGCCGCACTATAATCCCGTAATCACATCAAGTTTTAAACTGTATTTATTATTTCAACGATAGTGGAAAAACAAAACATGTTTTTCAGATTCATATATCCTTTAACATCGACACATTGTGCTGTAATGTTGTGCTGATACGACCGGCCTTCATTCATTGTTTTCACAACAATATCAAAGTAATCCTTATCATTGAAGGTCGCAACAATAACTCACAGTCGCAATACTTACTAAGTATGGTACGATTGGTACAAGAAATAATATTATTACACTAGCTGTTGCCCGCGACTTCGTCCGCGTGGAATTCGGTTTTAACACGCCCCCCTATTTTACCCCTCGGAAAAGTAGCCTAAGTTACTCCTTGTTACATCAGCTATCTGCCAGTGATAGTCCCGTCAAAATCGGTCCAGCCATTTCAGAGATTAGCCGGAACAAACAGACAGACAGACAAAAATTTAAAAAAATGTTGTTTTGGTTTATGTATCATCCATGCACTTAGTAAAGTGGTTATTTTAATATTACAAACAGACACTCCAATTTTATTTATTTGTATAGATTACTGTTCGGTTGGACATGTAGATTACCTCGTCATACACGTGTATTTGGTTTTCGTGCGCGAGCAGTCCCACATTAGTCCTCTTGTCCTCTATCACAGTGTTGAGCCGGAGTCCCAATGGCGACGTTTGCAAGGAAGCTTCCACGCGACGCCATTCACCGCCGTTTATTTGGACGCTGTACGTGTTCGGTGCGCTCTCGTATTTTACAGCTACTTTTAGGTCTGAAACAGTTGGGTTTCAAATTCTGATAGCTATACACTCATTTAGTTTAATGTAGCGTGCTCATCATTTGTATTGATAGATCGATAGATAGATAGATGGATAGACAGATATATAGATGGATAGATAGACAGATAGATGGATTGATAGATAACATTAACTCAGCATATAGGACACAAAAGAGCAAATCACATAAATAAACTCCTACTAAAAAATTCCTACTCTGTTGTAGCTGTTACCTTTCTCGTCAAATCTCAATTGCATTGTCTTTAGAGCGTTGAAATTGGGTCTCCAAGCCGACGGCTCTACCGAGATTCCCTTCCACGAGTCGTTAGGGGAACTTTCACTTCTACTGATGAGCAACTGCAATAAAAACGACATAGAATAAAAAATACGGTAACCATTAATTATGTGGACAAGCCTGATTTATTTTGTCCAATGAATAGAAATTTATGCTAATTATTGAATGATTAATTGGCTCATAATTATACCGTAGACATATTGCGGTGAAAATGTTATATTTTATGAGACAATTTGACTAGGTTGCTTAAATTTATCACTTTCAGCGCTGATTGGCTGACGAACAGTACAAAAGTTGATCAGTTAGTTATAGCTCATAAGGGATATAGGAACGTTTAGATGTAATTGTAATTTTTTCACACTATCTGAAGAATTAATGGACAAAAAATAACATGAAATGGAGTGTGCAGATGTTATCATTTTTATGATTGTTGTGAGAACGCAAAAAAAAAACAAAAATGTTGAATATTTTAATAGATACTTACATGTCCGAGCGCTGCTTGTATCGCGCGATGTTCACTGAGCACAGAGTCGGACTTGGGGAACAACTCGGCCTCGTGTTGAGCAATGAAGGACGTGTGGACGTCACCTGACACGAACGCGCTCGCGCCGCTCAGACGCAACAGGAAGTTGACGTTCGTTTCCAGACCGGCCACCTGAAATTATTGTTCGGTATTCGTAAAGAACGAAAGCCGATAACATTGTGAAAGCAATAGGAAAATCCTGGACGGGAGTGTCGCTACAGACTGGGTTGGTAAATTACAAGGGGGAGACACCCGACTGTGATTGATTAGATAGATCGTTTTTTTATTTGAGACACCATACAATATAAATGTAACAAAAATTGGCATTTGTTCATGGTGTGGTCAAATGGGTCTCGGTAAGATTACTGATTACAGGCTAGGATGATGATGATGATTCGTAAAGAGCTGAGAGGTTTATGTCTGTATATTCATAGTCTGCCAACTTAGCCGTGTGACAGCAGAACGATGCATTATGGAGTACTGAGCTCTTTCTGCTTTAAGTTCCTGAGGCGACTTCTTTTTCCCGTCAGAAAGTTTATCAAAATTAGTTTAAATGCTACGAGTTTACAATCAATAATTTTATTATTTTTGTTGTCACAATAAATTCTGTCTGACGATGAACTGACGGGCCACTTGATGTAGAGTAGTCACTGTCGCCCGTGACATCTGCAATATCAGGGGCAATGATGCGCTGCCTGCCCTTAAGTGGGTGAACCTAAAAAGCCTTTTGAAGGACCCCATATCGAAGCTCAGTATTTATAGAAATATGGCGGATCGCATTATTGACTGGCCTCACAGCTCAATTGGTAATAACCCTGCCTTCTGTAGGTCGTGGGTACGATTCCCACCCAGGACAAACATTTGTGTGACGAACATAGATGTTTGTTCTGTGTCAGGGTGTTGATATGTATGTATATACAAAAAAAGTATATAAGTATTATATCCGTTGTGTGGTTGCCATATATGCTATGCTTAGCTTACTTTGGGGCTAGATGGCGCTGTGTGAAATGTCCACCAATATTTATTTATTTTATATATTATTTTATCAACTAAATGGAAAAGTATAACTTACTTGATACTCCTGAAGTTTCGCTCTTGTTTTGGCCAATGCCTCGTTGCGGTCCTGTCCCCACACCACGAGCTTAGCAATCATAGGATCGTAGTGCACTGACACCTCGTGTCCCTCTCGCACACCGGTTTCCACCTACGAGAAAATAAAGGACAATGATATTCAAACAATACCTAGTTAGGTTTCCACACGATGTTTTCAAATAAAGCTTAAACTGTGTAAAGAATGTTAAATCACGACTTAACAAATGGAAAACGCAAACCAAATCCATTACGAGCCACAATCGCTTCACAATAAAGCAATTTATGTATACTGTGTTTTTTTTTTGTGTGTTATAACATCGCTTTGGTGTTGCTGTTAAGGTGTTATAATTAATTCTAAATAAATTAAAAAAAAAAAAATGTGAGTTTATATAGACTGTAACACTCGTTGTAATTTCAATGTAAAATGCAGCCATAATCTCCTCTCATATGGCGTATTCAGCCACGGGCCTATTCCATTCCTGAAGTACTGGTATAAACATCACTGTAGATATTGACTGGCTGCACAGCTCAGTTGCTAGTTTGTTTTGGCGCTGTACGTCGAGCGTTCGATTCTCACCCAGGACAATATTTGTGTGCCCAACATAATGTTTGTACTGTGTGTGGGTTTTAATAGGTACGTATTAACAAAAAATAATTCAGTATTATAAAACTCTTGTTTATTACAGCCACATACATCGGTTAAGTTGGTTTGAAGTGAAGGAGTAACAAACATACATCCGTGCATGCAAACAGACATACTTTCGTTTTAAAGGCACGTAGAACTAGTTCTTCGGGTAGCCTATTATTTCCATCGACAGTTCAGTTCATTTAATCCTTTTTGATACTAATGTACACTCGGAAACGTCACTAACAATATTATAATTTTTGTAGATTTACAAAAGTCATACAATAGCACAAAGCAAAAATTCCTTTTTTCAAATAACTACACTAAATTCATCAGCAAGTGCTTGTCAATATTATAATAAGACTTAAACAATAATAATTAAGTCTGTGATTTGGGAGAACAAGTTTAGATTTCATCATCAACCTTTCCTTTCAGTATACTCACTCTGACGAACTGTTCAGGCAGTGGTTGTGTGAGTCGATGCAGCGTGCCGGAGCGCGGCAGGAACCCCGCGGCGGGTTCCTCCGCGTAAATGCGGCACTCGACCGCGTGACCGCGCCGGACGATGCCATCCTGCGTCACCGGCAGCGCTTCGCCGGCAGCGACGCGGAGCTGCCATTCTACCAAATCCGTACCTGCACAAACAATGTTTTGGGGTTCGCTGTATAAATCCCACTAATATTATAAACGTGAAAATTTGTGAGGATGTTTGTTACTCTTTCACCCAATAACGGTTGAATGGATTTTGATGAAATTTAGTATCGAGATAGCTTATATCCTGGATTAACATATAGGCTACTTTGATCCCGGAAAAGCGCAGTGTTCCCGTGGGTTGACTATGAGAACTAGATAATATATATAATGTATACTTTTTTGTAAATAGATATATTTTCTTCACATAAGATGGGAATCGAACACGACCTACAGAGTTACTACCTATAGAACTGTGAGGCCAATCATATATTGGTTATAGTACGTTGTTTATATTCCTATCACTTTTCTACTTCCCGTCATACAAGCTATACTTTTTGGGGCTAGATGGCGCTGCGTTAAATGTCCACCAGTGTATACACATATTTGAATTAAGCATTATTATTATATCGATCCACTTGTTTATCTATTTACGGTATTCTTGTGCCAATATGGGAACAAATAAATAATTTTTAATTAATTTATATACTAGCTGCGCCCCGCGGTATTCCACGAAGTGAGTAAGTCAACTCACGGGAACACTGCACTTTTCCGGGATCAAAGCAGCCTATGTGGTTAATCCAGGATATAAGCTATCTTGATACCAAATTTCTTCGAAAACCATTCGCCCGTTTGAGCGTGAAAGAATAACAAACATCCATACATCAACATTCACGTTTATAATATTAGTAGGAAGTTGGTATGTAGAGGTAGTATGTAGTGACCTGTGATCATCTCAGTAATGGGGTGTTCGACTTGCAACCTCGTGTTCATCTCCATGAAGTGGAACTGGTGCGTGGTGCGGTGCAGGATGAACTCGACGGTGCCGGCGCCCACATAGCCGACGGCACGCGCCGCCCGCACGCCCGCCGCGCCCAGCGACCGACGCGTCTCCTCCGACAGACCTGGCTGTCACACACACACACACACGCAGTACACATATTATGTATTTTTTTATGTCATGTAGGTGATGGAACGAGCTGATGGCCCACCTGATGTTAAGTGGTAACCGCCACAACAGCAATACGACTCAAGTCCTGTCCACCAATGAGATGACTCAAGTCGCAGTGCGTTGCGTCCATCACCCCGAGACGGGGATGTTACGTCTCATGCGCTTGTAATTGTCCACCTTCACGTCTCAAAGTTACGAGCTCGTTCCGTAACAGAATCACATAAAAATAAACATATTTTTTTTTAAATTATAATGCATAATACTAACTTCTGATGTCATTAATTCCTATCACCAATAACAAATTATATAATGCAATATGTAAACAATTGATACTTACTGCCGGAGCTTCCTCGATAATTTTCTGATGACGTCTTTGCACAGAGCAATCCCTTTCAAACAAATGGACGACATTTCCGTGCATATCAGCAAACACCTGGAAAAAAATTACATATTATCTCTGCATATTCATGGAAATAGATTTACCTCGGCCTCTGTGGTCTTTCACTGATTTCATCATTTAACAACAACACTTAAGATCGACGGATTGATTACATAACTTTTGATTAATTGAATCACTTACTTTCATTTTTAACACTAATAAGGAGTAATGTTTGGAAATTCTTAAAATTCTGATCCGAATCTGAAAATTCTTGCACTAATAGGTAGCTACATTATACCAGAGTGCAAAATGTATGGATTTTATATAAACACTAAAATAGGGGTTGGTGGTAAAAGGGTGAAAATTTTGGGTTGTATGTATTTTTTTAATGGTGAATCATAAAAAAAATATAATATAAAATAATTGTCCAAGAAAAAATAAATTGATATGGACCACCGTTATCACTTAGGGGTATGAAAAATAGTTTACGTCCTATTCTCAGACCTACCGAATATACACAAAAAATTCATATAAATCGGTCAAGCCGTTTCGGAAGAGTTTGGTTACAAACACTGTGACACGAGAATTTGATATATTAAATAGATAAACCGATTCAGAGTCTCGAGTTTACAAAAAGCCCATCAAATTGTGGTACCGGGGGCTTAAAATTAAATCGATTCTTAAGGGTTAAACTCCAAAAAATAACCTTTTTAATTTTAAGAAACATTTACAAAACTGTTGGACGTTTCTGTGATTCAGCGCTTATAAATAAAAATATCCCAATAATACCTGAACTTCCACATGTCTTGGATCTGTGATGTACTGTTCCAGAAGCATATTGTCATCACCAAATGACTTGAGAGATTCTCGTTTAGCCGATTCCAGCTGAGGGAGGAAGTCTGATTCCGTCATTGCAATCCTCATTCCCTGAAAATGTCCATAACCGTTATTAAACAGCGTGTACATAAATAGATTAAGTATATTTTTTTTTACATTTCACACAGCGCCATCTATCCCCAAAGTAAGCTAAGCATAGCTTGTATCACGGGAACCAGACAACTTATATAATACTTATAAATTTTTTGTAAATACTCATAATACATATCAACACCCAGACACAACAAACATCTATCTTCGTCACACAAACGTTTGTCCTGGGTGGGAATCGAATCCACAACCTACAGGGCAGAAGGCACAGTTACTACCAACTGAGCTGTGATACCAGTCAAACTAAGAGAGAGCTAGACATTTAAAATACACAACAATCGGTGATTCTCATGATCTCACTTGTGTATTTTGACTTTTGCATTGGCATTAGGAATTCATATAATATTTACCTTTCCACCTCCGCCACGTACAGCCTTGATCATAAGAGGGAATCCTATTTTTTGAGCTTCGGCCTGCAGCTTCTCGATGCTCTGTTCCTCGCCGTGGTATCCTTTCACTATTGGAACTCCAGCAGCAGACATTATTGCCTTTGATGTGCTGAAATTGTATGAAATTAATTAATTTTAAAAAAGTGTTTTTTTCCGTCCCATTGTCGCACAGATAATATGAAGTATTTACGACTGGAACTCATACTTATCAGAATAAAAAATAGCCTACAGCACTGTGATAATGGAGCTTCCTCTTAGTGTAAGAATTTTCAGATTTGGGTAAGTAGTTCCGGAGATTACATCCTATATCAAAACTTACACACTTTACCTCTTTATAGTATTATATTAGGGTAGATTCTCTTAATTCCCATTGTACGTCATAGGTGTGCTGGAATGTAGTATATTCAATTTCAAAACCATTTTCTTTTTAATTCATGTATAAATATCTTTATGTTTATAGTAAGGCGTGTGAGTACGGCGTCGATTTCTGAGAGAAATCTGAGCCATGGCGGGTCAATTCTCATCTTCAGAAAAATATTATGTAAATATACCTCTTGATACCCATATCTCTAATAGCAGCAGGCGGGGGCCCAATAAATATGACATCTTCCTTAACACATTTTTCACAGAACTCCACATTTTCTGACAGGAACCCATATCCAGGGTGGATGGCTTGGCTGTTAGACTGTTTTGCTATGTCCAGTATTTTCTCTGCATTCAGGTAGCTTAGGGTTGCTGGTGCTGGACCAATGTGGTAGGCTTCGTCTGCCTGGAAAGATTGAATAGTAAATAATAATAATTTAATGTTGCCATAGTTAAGCTGTTACACTATATACAAAGTGAAAATATTCAATGACCAGCCTGGACAATTCGACTAGTGAATATAAGGTTTGGGTCTTGGTTGTCTGTGTTGAGTCTATGTCACCTGCGGCACAAGGAATCCCAGTGCTGGAGTAAGTGTGTAAGCATTATGACTTTTTTATTTAAAACAGTGTTGCCACTTACATTAAAAGTTTGTTTCTTATCTTCTATTTCTGTTTACATATTTTCAATTCAGCTTTACACTCATTTCACAAAAGTCTACTCCACCTACTACTAAACTCATATGAAATTCAATTTATAAGTGGATAGGTGTCAAACTCATTATTGTAACCTTGAATCTACTATACTATTCTAAATATTTATATTCTATCCATGTAATTTACGGTATAATCTAATATTCTATCTAACGGAGGTTATATTTTATAACCCAACAGGGTTTGAAATGTATTTGCATTAATATGTCCATATCACACAGTTATATGTGATATCTTACCATTTCCACATGCATAGCATGTTTGTCTGCATCAGAGAAAACAGCCACTGTTCGGATGCCAAGCTTCTTGGCGGTCCTCATGACTCGGCATGCTATTTCTCCACGGTTGGCAATCAGAACTTTGCTGATCTGCCGTCGGGCTACTTCATCTTTGATTTGATGTACATGATTTAATCTTGCAGAGTATGGAAGGTTGATTGGTACACTGAAAAATAAACGGTATTCATTGCTATATGGACAAGTTATTTTTTATTTTTATTTTTTACTTATGGTATGAGTTTGTGTACCATCTGAATGCACATCTTCTAGTTAAGTATCGGCATACAAATCAAACTGCATTGTGCCCAGTAATCTGAGTCATGAAAATGAAATGTCTTGTGGGCCTGTAATTTTACTGGCACACACATGCTGCAAATCAAAACACACTTGGTGACAGAAGTAGGTGTGGGGCATTGTTAGTTGTGTTACAATGATATATTTTTAAAAGAATGAATAATTTATGAGCAAGTTTGACTATTTTACAGTTAAGCAAAAGTTTCAATGACTTGTAATTAGACTACTATCAGTTTTAATTTGAAGTTGTTTTATTCTTTGAAGGAGGCCATGTTTTAGTGGTTTTCTTGTACATACTTGTTGTCCACATAATCAGTAAGTCTACAAAAAAAAGGCAAGGAATGTGAAATAATTTCAGTAAACTAAGTGCTATGTAATAAAATCAAACTCAAGAAATAATTAAACCTTAAAAGTTAATGTGTACATAATAATTTAAAATATAACACCTGTCTTCGAATGAAAATATTTATTTTTAATAACAGGTTAATTGGTGGTCACTGACATGAGGCATAGATGGGTTCTGATTATTGAAAAACTCAAGGTTTCTTGCTATCTACTAAATAAAAATAAACGCTATCCCTCTATCTGAGGACTGACTATTCGGGACTAAGGCCTATGATCTCGCTTACTTATAACAATTTCCTAAAGGGTATAACAATTTAAGTGTAATTCTCATTATCATGCATAATTAATCAATATAAATTAAACTGGTGTTAGAGTGATTGTATCTCTGGAAACTCACCACTGTCTCGAAACATATCTTAAATAAGACATTCTGACAGAGTTGCTGCTTTTGCTGCGTGCTACTAATGCTACAGCTTAATCAAGAAATCAGAGTTGTTTTTCCTGATAACACGGCACATAAAGATACGTCAGTTGCCAGGCCCCTAGTTGTTTTCATTATTTGGACAATCGTGAATTTTAATGCCATTATCACTGAATTATTATCAGCAGTCTTATCAACTCATTAGCAATGTTAATTGTTCATAGTTGCTCGGCCAACACTGAGCGGAGCGATGGTCATGGTGTCCAGGCTTTACTTTTCTTGCAATTCTTGCAAACATAAACTGTAATGCTTTTGGACTTTCGGATATTCTTTGGGATTGCCTATTCGTGATTTGCATTTCTTTTTAAAACGATTAACGCTTGATTTGTTTGTTTACCAGAGAATACAAATATTTACTTAATTTTGACAGTGACATAATTTTGACATACATGTATTACCACAAACTGTCTGAGCTGTCTAATTTTGACATTGAATATTTATTTATATGAAATATAGTTCAGAATTCTATGGAATAAGTTTTTGACTTTGACTTTGACTTTGTTGTCCGGTTCCCATGATACAAGCTTACTTTGGGGCTAGACGGCGCTGTGTGAAATGTCCACTAAAATTTGCATATATTTATTTATTCAAAACGTCATATTTGCTTTAAAGGACTTCTGTAACCTTCTGGGCCCCTTTTTCATTTATTTTGTTATTAAGAAAAATATGACAATTACATTTGTGTTTAGATAACTTTTCTCGACTGAGGAGAATAAAAATTCGGAGCTGGAAACACAACACTGTTAACTGTTTTTGTTTAAATGTGGTTTTAAAAATTATGAAGATTAAAATTAAATATCTAAAGGATGGATATTCTGTGATAAATCTTTTGTATTATAACTGAAATATGGGCATCAAAGGTTTGTGGACGGTGTTGTCACCATTCAGCGAAAAGAAGTCTCTCCATGAAGTAAGCATTATATTTGGTTACACTATATTTATTATTTAAAATAGTGTAGCATCAGCAGTGGCCATGGATTTATCCACCATTCAGAATATTAATATCTTTTAGGCTAAAATAATTAAACTAGACATCTTTTTGTTCATTAGACATACATCAGATTGTATTTGCTTACTCTTTTAAATTCTACCCAATGTAAAGTAACTACTTTAGATTGAAACTTAATACTCACTGCGATTGTTTCAGATCCGAGGAGAGACACTCGCTGTAGACCTCTCTGGCTGGGTGTGTGACAGTCAAAATGTTACAGAGTATCATGTCCAGCCAAAATTATACCTTAGGTATTTAACATTTAAAATATACTGCACAATATGCAAATAATATGAAATTGCAGGCGCATGAGATGTAACATTCCCGTCTCGGGGTGATGGATGCAAGACAATGTGACTTGAGTCATCTCATACTTTGGTGGAGAGGGCTTGAGTCATATTGTTGTTGTCTATGGGTGGTGGTTACCACTTAACATCAGGTGGGCCGTCAGCTCTTTCTATCACTGCAAACATGTAATAGCACTATATCTGAAATCAGATTATAAACAATACTTTCACCTCTTATGTAATTTTCATATAAATTGTTTTTGTCTAAAAACAGTAAGACCTCGGCTCTCTTACTATGAGATTCACATATAAAGTGTGAAAAGGTAATAATCATGTAGCACTCTCAGTTACTGTTTATTTACCTAAACAAAAATTAATAATAATCATGTAGAATTTGCAATTATATCATGATACTGTTACTTTCTTGTCTGTAATGTTATGTTCCAGAAACCTTTTCTTTAGGACCATTTATTTGCTATTGGCTGATATAACTCCTATCTTTGTGCTGGAAGGCGATGCACCTCAACTTAAGCAGAATGTGATGGCTGCTAGAAATGCCATCCAGTTTCGAAGGGCTGCACCTAAATCTAACAATGCTCTTACCAAGCGGCCAGATGTGACTAGAAGACGATTTGCAGGTGTTTTGAGAGAAGTATGTATGTGTATTCTTCTCAAGCCACAAATGGTTTAGTTTGAAATAACCCATAAAATTTTCATGGGAATAAATTCTTAACGATAGCCAGTAATAGCAGCAAGCAATACGACTTGAGACTTCACCTACTTAGTATGGGATAAGCCAAGTCGCTTCGTATTATGGCTTTATGTCTGAGACATGAAGGTTGAATATCTCTTTTTACTGTCACCCACACTTTTCACACACTGGAACTCAGTAATACGAATGCAGTACTGCTGGTGGGTGATATGAATATAGTGGCAGTAGCTCCGTGGATGTACTTGACACAAGTTCTACGTCTACAAGCATCAAGCTTTTTAGACAGAAATGAAATTGGGATAAATTTCATTTAGTGTTTTAATATTTCAGTTATTTCATATTTCAGTGCGAAACTCTTCTCAAATGCATGGGTGTGTGCTGCATCAAGGGGCGAGGTGAGGCTGAGGCAACATGTGCCGAGCTCAACGCACAAGGTGTTTGTATACAACCTTATATTTCTTTATCTGTAAATCTAGCTATATTATCAGGTGAACCAATGTATGTAGATACAGAGTTCCTACATGGAAGTAATGTCACCATATTAGTGTGGGGTCTAATACTTTGAGAAATTGAAGGTGAAGCAGAGTTATGTATTTGTTTCTATTTATAAATATTTTTAGTTTAGATTTCTGGACCCTTCTTATTGCGTAGTTCCTGCATAAAATAATATATTTTTCATATTAAGGGCACAAGGTACGGTATTGGGAAAGCATTCTTTTACCTGATCTTAAGCAGATACTACATGGAAAGATAAATAAATATTAAATACTTAATTATAATTCGAGTTCACTGATGCTTGGCACTATAAATAGGCAGTACTTCCCCGGTTGAACTTGGCACAAGTTCTACTGCTACTCATTCCAAATGATGTTACACATTAAATATCAGATTTCACGATATGAATGAATGAGTGAAATGAAATAAAAATATGAAATTTAACAATATGGATGTCTGTTGACATTGCAGCTTTGTATGTTCATATCACAGGGACAAGATGTCGAGTTAATTGTAAGTAATCAACCACTTAAGAGTCAACCATTTAATAATGTACTTAATTATTTTTACCAACAGTTTTAAATAAATATTCCCACAGAACACATTTTCTTTTTGCTTGGTACATATTCTTATTCTATTCATGTTTAAAAAAGATTTGACGCTTGCTCACACCATAGCCAACTCCTGTAGGGAAGATGAGGCAAGATCCTTGCACATTGATCTTCATCTCGTTGTATATAACAGTTGGTAGATGCGGTGATATCCCAAGACTCTGATTGCTTCGCGTACGGCGCCCGTCGCGTGTACCGCAACTTCAGCGTGTCGAGCGCGGCGGGCGGCGGCGCTACGCACGGCTCCGTAGACTGCTACGATGCGGGGAAAATGTTCCACAGCAATGGTACGTGGCCTTTATAAGTATAATCCCTTTCATTTGTTGTAGTCTTAAGTTATTATTATGTATGTATATTAGTCACTTAGGTATTTTTTTATATGGGACAATGTATTTAATACTAAGTAGCCTGAAATAAATAATAATTATTATTATTTAGTCGTGTCGTACCGACTGTACCGACTGACCTCACTGCTCAGTTGGTATAACTGCTTTTTGCGCTGTAGGTTGTGGGTTCGATTCCCGCCCAGGACAAACATTTGTGTGACGAACATAGATGTTTGTTCTGTGACAGTGTTATATGTATACAAAAAAATAAGTATTTTATCAATTGCCTGGTCCTCATACTACAAGATATGCTGAGAGGTCAGTCCGTATATGGGCAAGTAGATACTTATTTTTAACGGTACTCGTATTGCTAAGCCAAAACGCCCATCTTTTCTACGGGGTGGTAGGGCAAATGCCCGGCTGGTTAGCTACCACCCAGTTGAAGATTTGCCTCCAAGAATCGATTGTGCGTTCCGGTAGTCTCACTTGAGAGATAGTTCCCAATCCAGGCGTTGCGCGGACCAACGGCTACCCAGACTTAAGAGAAAAACTATCTTTTATATAGTTGATTACCTGTACAAATAAAATAAAATCTCGTAATGTCTATCTGTCCCTTTTCACATTCCTGAGAAATTGCTAAAATTACAGTTTTATTCTATTCTATTTCTATGTTAGCTTTATGTTTCTCAAAGCTTCAACAAATTCTAAATTACGTTCAACGGTTTTAGGTTTCGGCCGCAAAAAGATGGTGGCGCTAGCGCTTCTTTGCGGATGCGACTATGGTGTAGGAGCGTGCGGTACTTCAATAAACACTGTGGTTACCTTTCTACATAGTGTTCCTGAAAGTGAAATTATACCCAGGTATATTTATAAATGTTACTCTTCCTTATGCACGCTTAGAAATGACTACAGCGATAAATGCACCATATGTCAAGCACCTAGTATAAGTAACACCACACATCCGCTGCTGCGGCTGCCAAGATTGTATACATCTAATTGCAATCTCTGAACGAAAATATGTTTAGGAAATTGGCATGTCCTAGAATCAAAAAATCGAAGAAATGTGCCAAGTGCACGAAAGGAGCCTGTTAGAGTCACAACTCATACTCCCGTACCAGGTTCTGTGTGTGCTCAGCTCAGCTCAGCTCAGCAAGATGACAGCTGGTGCTTCTAAAAAAAAATCTGTTTCAATATTCCATATACTGTTCGCATTTTCTAGATTTTCTCGCACGAAAAATATAATATAGAAGGGGTTTTCAGTACCGTGAAAACTCGTACCGAAAAAAACCGGGATTTCCCGATCCTTTTTTTAGCCTTTCCTACGGCTAATTGATGCTAACGCATTTTAATGTGGGTGTTGTTATTACCACAAATCACAGAGACCACTATACTTCAACCTGCGTGAAGGAATCACTGATATGAAAAAAAATTGTCAGGCTGGTGTCGTGGGTGACTGAGGCAGTGCATTACGAAGAGCGGTCGCGCTGGGCGGCAGCGCCGGCGCGGTGCGACCGCTGCGGTCACGTCGGACGCGCTCACCTCAAGAAAGGCTGTCCTGTGTGTGCCACGGCTAAGGGCTGCAACGACTTTGGACACAAGTAATAACTTATATAACTCAAACAAACAAACAAAAGTTATTTATTTAGATTACATTTTGTCACTATGATGTATTGGAAACTCTTCTGTTAAGTTTAAAGAAACCTGTATAAGAAGAGACCCCTCATTTCTGTGGTCTAGCTAGTTATATAGGACACAAGTAATGTCTCATATAACTGGCTTAGCAACAGGTTTCGAGAACCTTACTATAATATACATTCTGAGAGCGGGGTGATCCAGTGGTCCTGACCCCTGAGTTTCAATCCGGAGGGGCTAGATGGCGCTGTGTGAAATGTCCACCATATTTATTTATATTTATAATTTAGTCATTCATTTTTCAGAGCAAAAGTAGCAGAAGTGAAGCGAGAATTGTCGCTGCGTACCAAAGCGTTGTCTTGCGGTGTGCTGTTTCCAGAACCAAAAGTTATGGAAGAGTTCCTGCACACAGTACCGGACAATATTGATTTGAATAGTTTGAAGAAGCCTGCACCCAGCTTGATTCAGTTTGTGGTAAGTATGAGTTTACTAACATTACAACGTTGCGATGGTTCCAAAAGTCACTACCCAAATCTTTATGCCAAAACTACTAAACCGGGATGACCGAATTTTTTTTTTTTATTTTTTTTTTTGCTTTATTTGGGAAACATACAGTACATAAATTATGTTAGATTAACACTAATAAATAACACAGAAACCAGTGAAGTTTCCACCATGAGGTGGAGGTGAGGTACTGAGGTAGTATTTTTGAACATTGATAGACGATGAAACTATTTGAAATTTGAAATTTGAATTTAGCTTTAGATTTTATGAATTCTACTTGGAATCAGAGGCATAGGAAATAAAACTTAATGAAATTAAAATAAACTACCTGAAATATATTAAGTATTTTTCTGTTCGCCTCCTTATTTTCACGCTCATGCACATTTTCAGAAAGTAATGTCAAGCAAGTTGGACTGGGGAGAACGATATTGCGTGGAGAAGTTCTTACCTTTGTTGACCAAGTGGCACCTCCAAGAAAATGTTCCATGTAGAACCATAAAACCGATATCTATCAAGAAAAAGCGGAATCCTAAAGGTTAGTAATCCATAAGGGGAGTAACAGGAACTACCATTGGGTACTAATTACACTTCGCTATTTAACTAACTTGCACCTTTGCTTTGTCTGTTCACAAACTCTTAATAATGTGAAATTCTAGAAAGTTCTTCCCGTTAAGATGAATTGTGATATATGAATAATATGAAATGGATCACTATCACTTGTTAATAGTAGTCCTAGTATCTATTAAGAGTATATACATATGTACATAAATGCTCACGCCTAGGTCTAAGGGTGGTGTTGCTTCGCTCACATCATTTTTTTTTATTTATTACAGTCTTTTCATTCATCTTCTTTTAACCACTACGTACTTTCGCTTTTATAAGAACTTCATCAATGAACGATCTTCTCGGTGGTCCTCTACTCATGTCTTCATCAACGTTCGCTCTTTCTTTGGATATATCTTTCGTTACCCTACTTGCACTCATTCGCATTGTTAAGAATACTAGTATTAACAATCGAACAAAACAGACAAAATGCGCGTGTAAAATTGATTTCTTCTTGCAGGTGTTCCCAGTTTTGAAGTAGTGTGGGCTGACATAAATGGTGATTATGATGCGTTGATACCAGACGATCAGTATGATGGTAAGAAATATTTAATTACTGTAGAAGTATTTTTAATAATAAGTTGCTCAGCTTGTTTTTAATTTTAGATGATGAAGATCGGTCAGTTCCATGGACCTCCATAGAGAGACAGGACCTTATGCGACAATTTTACCCAAACCTCGTTCAAAGTTATGAAGAATCTATCAAAAAACCACCCAAAGAAAAGAAAACACGAGGCAGGAAAAAGAAAGATGAGAACCAAGAAATACCAAAACGAAAATATAACAGGAAACCCAAAAATGCTGACATACAAAAACTAAACGATTCAATGAAAGCTTTGGAACTGAACTCCAGCAAAGCCAATGTCAGCGTTAGCGTCAATAAGTTGAAACGAAAAATTAAGAGAACCGTTAAGAAAGGCTCCCAAAAGACCCTTGAAAGTTTCATAGCGAAGAAAAGTAAGCGGTCTGACGTAAATTCAGTGATTTCACTGAGGCATACCTTAAGGAACATGTCGCTATTGCACGACAGCATAAAACAGGACTCGGATGCTGAACAAAACCGTAGAACTACTAAGAATTGGCTCAGTATTTTAGGTAAAAGTGTGAACGACGAGAATGAAAGTGATTTATCGGATATAATAGAGAGAATAGTAACCAAACCGTCTGAAACAAAGACAGCTAAAGTTAATAACAAATTAGTCAGGCTTGTGTTTGATAACTATTCAACTCCAAAGAAACTTAGGAAAGGTGTTTTGTCTGAAATCCACAATCATTGTTCGACACCCATCTGTAGCCCGAAACGGCCAGTTAATGATTTGAAAACCGGCGTAACAAGTTTGAACAATTCTGTGATACCTAAAGTAAATACTAGTTTTTTCATCGGTAAGTTGACTGAAGATCGTGACGCTTTCGAAATGTCCTTAGAACATAGAAGTTCAATTATTTTAGATGCAACTGTTGATTATAGTTTGCCAGATGTTTATTTGTAATCATGTTCGCTAATAAATAAATATTAAAGAAGAATGTATTTTACTACAAATCTGTTATTTTATTTCGCAAAATAAGCACGAGCGATGCTTGAACCTGCTCTAAACGCAGCTTGCGCTACAATGAGCCGAGCCGGGCTTAGACAATGCGCAGTAATTTTCCAAAATAATATACGTGAAATCTCTGACTTACGACGCAGAAAAATTGAGCTTAACCCAAAATTTTCAATTCATTTATAATAAAATCCAATGGTAACAAATACACATTTACTTATTAAAAAAAAATACAGGAAAAATTGGAGCGAAATCCGGGATTGCTGTTACCTAATATTTCACAATACATGGGCGGAGGAAAAATATAACATTAATGAGCTCTCAGTGCTATTCGAAGCTATGCAATCAAGAGAAAACAAAATGTTATTCTTTTGTGAAATGGTGTCAGTACAGTCGCCAGAGCATTTGGCACGCGTACACGAATAATAATAATAATATAATAATAAATAATAGTAAAACATGAATTAATTATGTCGGGTGTGAATCGAGACGCAACGTTGTGGTTTCAAGCTTTCGACAATCAGCATTTCAAATGGATTTGCGGCGGCCAGACCGCAACTAAAAGCAATAGTGAATAGAAGTTCATAAGATTGGCGACTATCGAAATGCAATATCTATCTAGAGAACAGAAAGATTCTTCAACACTGTTTTTGTAAAACGACACTAAAGACATTTAAATATATACTTTTTTCTTCGTTTCATTATTTGGCGGTTAGTGTCTTATTTTCTACTCGACTCGAGCCACTTGTGCAACGAAAGACCAAAGTAATTCAAATGATATATCGAGACTATGGACCTATTCTTAAAAACTACCTACTTATTTCATATAAATTTGTCACAAAAGACAACTTTTTAGGGAAGTAGAAGTAGTAGTAGAAGTTAAAGGACGGAATTATAAGGACCGGTCGATATTACTAAACCTTTCGCCGTCTGTCTGTTTGACCTATTTGTCTTTCTTTCTTTTCGAGTCACTGGTTCTCTTCCTTTTCGGGTTACTGGTTCTTTCGAACCAGTGTGGTGAAAGGATTTTAAGTGCGCCTCAAAGAGGCTTTCGTGCACTTGACACATGTTTTCGGATTTTTAGTTCTAAGACATGTCGGTTTCCTCACGATTTTTTCCTTCACAGTTTGAGAACGTGGTATTGCGTACATAAATCTTTCAAGCGAAAACTCATAGGTGCACGTAGGGATTTGAACCGGCGACCTCCGGATTGAAACTCGGGGTCAGTACCACTAGACCACCACGCTCTCAGAAGAAAGAAGAAAGAAAGACTTAAGTCTTAACTTCAGTAAGCTTAAATTTCAATGGAATTGATCTGCAACACAACCTTTTCCGACAGGGTTGTGACTTCGCAACGGTGGGTAATTGCACAATGCACATTCCCGCGCTCACTCGCCTCGCGCTGTGCAATTGCAGTTCTTAGAAAACCATACCATAGGATCTCCCATAGGAGTCGTTTCGTAGTTCAGGCGAATTGAAATGAAGTCTTTCAAAATTGTATGCATAAAATTTCAAACCGACACCGGACAGATAGCGTGAGCTGCTTCCCGAACTATACTGACGTAAATTATGATAAGATTAAATTTTGACTCAGGTACGTACGTAATATTATGGATAATATGGAAATATGGATAACCGTCTCGGTTCTACTTATGTGCTTGATAAGGTCTCGCGTGTTCCATTAGTGAGCTACTTAGCTTTTGTTATTGTTCTACGAAGCCTAACGCTAGCGAAACTGCGGGTAAAAGTTAGTTTAAAACAAATTCCTTTTTTATATTGTGTGTTATTTCTTACAGCGCCATCTAGCTCCAAAGTAAGCTAAGCATAGCTTGCATCATGGGAACCGACAACTGATATAATACTTATATACTTTTTTGTAAATACATACATATAATAAAACACCCAACACAGAAGAAACATATATTCGTCATACAAATATTTGTCCTGGGTGGGAATCGAACCCAAGAACTACAGCGCAGAAGGCAGGGTAGCTACCAACTGAGCTGTAAGGCCAGTCATTTATTGAAAGATTTTTCCTTCTTTCTCTTTTATTCATTTTCACGGCTTGCGGCTCCTCCCCTTCCAAGGCCGAATAGCGATCTATAAAACAGATATACCTGTTTTATAGAATCTTATTTTTTGGGTTTAATAATTCTAAATTATAAAACCCATATCCGCTCGTGTTACATGCGAGTGTTTTACTGCTGAGCCATTTCGACATGGCATTCAACAAAATTTTCAAACGCTTGTTACTTAGCGTGGCATTGGCAGTTCAGACGTCATAATATCTTACTACTTATTTTATTGCATTCTACCGGAAAACGTTCAAAACAGACGTATTTTGAGACTTGTGAACTAATTTTTAATTTAAACTAATTTTAGGTCTATGTTTATCTCTATAAAGTTAACTAATAATTATGTCAATTAAACAAATATGTTAATTTTGTTCAGTAATTATAGACAGGATAGTGTGCTCTAATTAAAATACGACTGAAACAGGGTGACAAGTGCGAATCATCAAGCTTGAGAGGTCGAAAACTGTTATTTGCGTCTCTTTTAACTCAGTAGGGAGAGTTCTATGAACCTAAAATTAGTTTGTGGCTAGAAGAATTGGCAAAAATTTCTTTATACCCTACGAGGCGTAGCTAACTACGTCGTAACTCTGACCGATACATATAATATAGCATAAGATAGCATTGCAACAAGAATGGCCATCCAAATAATACTAAACAGAAAAAACAGCGTAGAAATAATAAAAAGATAACTTTGAATTTGTTTACGTTATTTTCTAAAATTTATTGTCGTAACGTGGCTCCGCGAACTCTACGAAACAATGCCCGTCCCAACGTAGCAGATCCCTAAAATCTGTTATCATATTCTCAAAGAAAACATTTGCATTGTATTATAAGTAGAAGAGAGTCCCTTTGTTTTAATTATATTTTGGGGTTTACTACGAATCGAAGCAACTGAAGTTAGTTGGTATTTCAGTCGGATGAATGTCGTTTATAAAAAGCATTCGAATTGTGATTATAAAAACGCTGAGCAATTTGTTACATTGGAGATCTGTAAAGGTTCTCTGGCGGTGCTCATGTTTTTGTTGGAGCGGGGGCGGCGGCGGCGGGCGCGCGTCACCTGCCGTTTCCCAGGGATATCAATTTGCGCCATTTTAATCGTTTTCGATCAACGCTGAACAGTTTTATTGGTTCCAGTTGGAACTGTGAAGAAAATTCTACCTATTAGGCGACAGTTGAAAAAAATTATGTTGATGACCGATCTATTGCAAAGTCGAATAGATTCAACATTTTAGCATTTTCGCAAAGTAGCACTGTGTTTCTTAGACTTGATTTTCATAAAATTTCTTTCAGAAAGAGCGATAAAACCCTTCTGCTCCAATTCAATATTAAAGAAATTAAGTACTTTTCACAGTATCGTAGCCACGCGGCGCGTCGCAACCGAGATATATACGCCCGCTTTTGTGTGGACCGCAAAGATTCTGAATACACAGACTTCACAACCGAGAAGTCTTAGTTTCCAAAGTGTACAAGTAGAAGAACGATAGTGCCGTAAAATGCTACGAGTTAGTCAGTCTAGATCCTTTTTAACCTCATCACCGTCAGAAGGAGAAGCGTGGCGGGTTTGTTCACCCCGGAGTGGTGAGATGTCGCGGAGGGTCGGGGAGATTCGGGAGGCTGCGTCGCAGAGCGCGCGCGCGTACCCGGCCGTTTCGTCATTGCGACGGAGGCTGTCGTGTGTCGGCGCTGGTCCGTGCGAGCGCCCGTCCCGTAGCGCGCCGCTGTCCGTGTCGCCTGAGCCGCGTGCTGCCGCGTCGCGAACACGCCCTCGTGCCCGCGCCTCCGTGCCCGCGCCTCCGTGCCGCGCCGTGCACGCGCGACCCCGTGCTGTACCGGGCGCGACCCGCGCAGTGCTTGTGCCCTTCTCTCAGTGACCGCGCTCCCGGGACCGGCTGCTGTGGCGCGATGTAAAGGACCCGCGACCGTGAATTCATGTGTAAGTGGGTGCGTTGCTTTTCATTAATACGATACCCGCATGGCGATGCTGGGCCGCGTCGCTCTCCGCATCCCAACCGTTTTGGCGAGCGGCATTCGGAATGAATATGAATGAATTAAGTTGCAGCCGCCCCGGGGCTGTTGTATTTTAACCTCTACCCGCTCGGGATAGGGAAGCGCACGTGCGCTGTTGTGCTTCGTCAAACGAACACTCTCTTCGGCGTTCTCATTCCGAGAAACTATGCATATTTCAAACTAATTAATCCTCCAGCTGAGAGCACATTCAAATAGCGACGTATCGCTATGTAACAGGTGTTCAAAACGATTCGAATGACGTTTGACATTGAATGTCGCAATTTATTTTCATAAAATCAATATCAGTTCATTATACAGAACGTAGGACTGACAGAGATACATACACCCATAATGTATTCAGAATAAGAGATAGGGCATTGAGAATATTAAATTAAGCTCCCGAAGAAGTCATTGATTATTGCGATTTCGCCCTGACTCTTATTAAATTACTTATTTTGGACTACCCAGTATGAATAAATGGAGCACAATTCGTCCGTGCCTTTATCCTTTGTAATTCGAGTTTATAACAATCGTGAGCAAAAACGTTGCTCTGATTTTGTCTCAATGCTGTTTTATTTCTCGAAGTGTTATTATTGTCGTAATCTACGTTGCTCTAATGTATCTTTCCGGTTTCAAGTCTGCAAATAAATGACACATGAGCCATTGCGATGGAGAATGTAATGCGATACGACTGAGGCCTTTGTAGACGGAGATCAGAAGACGTTTGAGTTAGTAATGGATCGCATTGCCTGCTCGTGTCATTGTCAATTATTGCGAAGCGTTAACTGTACAGTACAGTTGTATTCACGTCAGCTTACGAACTATCTAGGTCGTAGGTTCGAATCCTACAACGAGCTCGAGTTTCTATTGGAGGAATAAAAACCTAAGGAGATGTCAGTCACGATGCGTGCTTCTATAAATATACCCTACTAGGTATTTGCATTAGCAGTTGGTGTTCTAAACATATTTCTATTGGCGTGAAATCATTGTTGCGTTAAATGCATCAAAACTGTAATTTAATTAGTTTGCTACAGACAAAATGTTAAATCTCAATAAGTATCTGCTAAACTGCCGTAATTGAATTTAAAAAAGAGTTAATAAATTCAGATTCAGATTCAGATTCAAATAAATTTATTGCGAAAATGGGTATACATCTAGTTCACAATTAATAATAAGCTCCTCCATAGTCCGCTTTACAGCATGCAACATTAAAAGTACACACAATATACATTTAAACTAAAATATATGATCCATTATAAATATTGCAAAATTAGTTAAGAATATATTAAAACACTACAAAAAAAAATTAAAATGTCATACGGTAAAATCGATAGTAGCATCATTTAGGTAGTCATCAACACTATAGTACACTTTTTTTAACAATACTTTTTTTACACTATATATTTAAAAATATTATTGGAGGTACTCTCTTTTATACATCTTGGCAGGTGATTATAAATTTTAGGCGCCATACAAAAAATACTATTGTTAAGCAATGATGTTCTATTGAAAGGGCAACGAATCAAATGATTCAGACGCCTTGATTTAAAGTATTCATACTGTTCTAAATTATTCCTTACAAACTGAACCACTTCAAATATATAAATGCATGGGAGAGTCAGAATACCTAAACTACTAAAATATGGTAATAAAGTATGTCTTAGGCGGCCACATCTTAAAGTGGCATCTAAACTGCAGTATTAACACAGTTGCTACAACTGTGAGACAATAACTACACACAATGCAATAGAGATGCAATAAGTACACCGAGTGGCTTACGCAAACTGCATTATCGGAACATTTGCATTAGCGCGTTGTTATGTGGTCCATCGGACTGGGCTTTTAGACTAGTTCGCCAACGATTTGAAAGATAACGCAACTCGACTATACCATTGTTATAAAGTTTTCTATAGCCGTTTTGGAAAACGTAAGAATCTCGACTTAAATAAATACGTGGAAGGTTCCATTTCGACCACGTGTGCCTTTGCAGCTTATGAAAAAGCTCATCTGAGTCCATTAAGACTCCATATGATAGAAACCCTCAGTTTTGTAAAGAATTTAAAATAGGGAGGTGAAAAAATTTCTTTGTCTCCCTCTACCTATTACTAAAACTTCGTTGTTACGAATATAAACAGTTTGATTGGTACAGTAGGTATCAAAGCTAATTACTGGGTTATTTACTCCGTATGATAGCTCTTGAAAGACCAGCTTATGTACTTGGATACCTATGTTAAATTTCTATGGCATTCCTTGACGGGACAATTTATTTATGTATGGCCTAGGTATTCTAGCAGTTATATGAATTGTGTCGTACTATAACATTAGATTGAGACCTCGTTTGTTCACAATAACTAAACGACTAAGTTATTAGTTTATCATGAAACTTCTTTTTTCTTGCAACACGGATTTGATAGTAGATAAAAAACTTTTGTTCTAGGTATTTTCATATAAAAAATAAAACCTTTTTGCTAGCATGATCGGAAAATGCTCTACCACAGATTTATTAAAAACTTGCCAATGAGGAAAATAGGTATTCATATAGGTATTTCTATAACCTAGCATCCTTTCGCTACTTCGCCTGCTACTACTACTACTGCTACTACTAATAGTCGTTTTCCACTGTATCTCTGGAAACCAATGTGGTGAAAAGTAAATGTTTCGTTCTAAAATATGCCAGTTTCTTCACGATGTTTTCCTTATAAATTTATCAAGCGATATCATTTATTTATTTATTTTATTTATAAATTTATTTAGGTACATAAAACACATTGATGCATGTCTGGATTTGAACCAGCCACCTTCGGGTTTTAACTCGGCGTCTAGACTTCTGGGCCACCATGCTCTCATACTAATTCGCTTCATCGTATGAGATCTGGTCCAAGTTTGGGATGCTTGTTTATTAAAGTTATCTATTCACTCTACTTTTGAGACTCCCAGATTACAATAGTCCGGACAAACTTAAGGCCGCCAGCGGCAGGTAGTTCCACTCCTTGTAATATGAAGACCAATATGATGCACAAAAAACAATAAATGACGACTTCTTCGTCACCAAAAATATATAATAATGTAAAAATAAAAATTTATATTTCATAGTTATTACTTGAAAAATACTTAGCATGTATAAATTCAATTTCTACGAATAAAAAGCTAAAAGGTGAAAATATAATAGAAAGAACGAAGAAAAGAACTGGCTTGGTCTATCACTGGCGTTGAATAGACTGTAATAACTTTGTAAAATAGACAATTACTACGAGAGAAAGCGATAAAGCAAGAAAGCCCGCCAAGAAAATGTAGATGGTAAAGTCATAAGAGACGAAATCGAATGAATTTTCCAAGGGAAATGAAAAACATTTCTGAATAGCGCATGTCAGCAGTGTTCGCCAACGAATCTCGTGTTTATATTGCTCTCTCGGAGAATAAATAAACGCTATTGGCTCTTGGATGTCTTGACATGATATTTTAGTCGTATGATTTTTCTGATAACTTTTTTAACCTTAATTTTATGTATGTATAATGGCCACCGAGCGCAGGCGATGTAATGTTCTAAGCTTAAATAAACCAGACTTTCTCTTGAAAATTGCATTACTTTCTCAAAACGGAAAGGAAAATAAAACCGGCTAGGCCTAGAACCTCTAATGCACTTCTGTCGGATTTAAAACTAGTATATTCTTCATCCATGAATTGATTCCAGTTACACCGTGAATTACGAATAAAATCGGATGCCCTGAACGTGGATCGTTGGGTTAGTCGTATTGCATCGTTTGATTGTGTACCTACTAGTTACATAGATTGTAGAAAAGCTTTTAGCAGAACCCCGTGGGGTGCCTCGGCTATCGCAAAATCATGTGTTACTAAACGGGTAATGGAATATATCGGTAAACGTACAGATCAGCTATGACGGCCCGATATTCGCGTGGGTATTTCATAACGTCGTGTATCTAATAACATTCTTTGAAATCCGCAACGGCTATTACCTTTAAAACTTATGACTTCGATATTATCCGCACAAAGGTCTGTCCTGATTAGAGGTCCGCAGTGGAATTTTATCCGCGAGCAGTTACGGCGTACTTGTGTTAAATATTATCAGGTATTGAAATTGTCATTCCCTTTTAAGAGCAGTTGAACTCACGCCAAGTTCGAGGAAGTACTACTTCCATGACCATTTCTGCCGCCAAGCCAAGTTTTCTAGTTTAAAAGGTGTGGTTGCCGTTGAAATTACAAGCACATAAGACATTCCACGGTATAGTAGCGGAACGAGCCGACGCGTCGGCCCGCCTGGTGGTAAGTGGTAACCTCGGCCCATAACTGATGCGCTAGGGTCCTCCCCTACTAGGTATTACTAGACCCAAGTCTCATCGTATGCGCCCGTAACTATGAGACGGTAGGTGGAATGTCTCATGTGCCTGTAATTTCACCGGCAACCACACCTTTCAAACCGGAACACAGTAGTGCGAACGCGTTACTACTTGGTGGCAGAAATAGGCATGGTGGCAGTACTTCCCCGGCCGAACTTGGCGAGAGTTCTACTGCTCTTATTATTGTCATATATTAAAAAGAATCGCACCCACAGTAGCAGCAGTCAAAGAACGACAATATAAGAATGCCTGCCAGTTTGTTAGGTACAAAAAGAGGCACGGTTGACATTTGGAAAATCACAGAGAATTGTGAAGCTGGTATCTGCCGCTACAGTATGTGACGTATATCAGAGCTGTTGTCGTTTCGGTCTCGACTCAACTGAACAGCGAAAATGCGAAAACATTCGGATGAGTGTGTCAGTACCAGTCTCGGTAAAAATAAATGGGGTATGTTTAGCACGTGACAGTTTGCTGAACAAGCTAAACCAAATGGCGGTTTCAAACTTTACACAATTCACAAATCAATTTTTTCTACTTCTACTTATCACCAGTTATTTGATGGCAATTGGAAAGCTTTGTTTATCTTCTGGTATTCTTATTTATAAATATTTTTCGGGGATTTCCGTTTTATACGCTTGTAGTAAGCAATAAAGAAACGGCGGGATTATCGTGATATAGGAAATATTCAACCGTACAAAACAATATGGAAGCCTAATTGGCGAGTGGTATTATATCTAAGTTTAGAAACGTTCGTAAAAAATATCTCGTCACAGTAATAAAGGGACAGTGAGAGGACATAAACAGAAAGCTTGCGGAAGACCGTAATAAAAGTTGGGAAGTATTTGCTATACTTACCTACCTATATTTAAGTTGAGTGATGAATATATTTTCCCTTCTCTGAACTCGGAAGAATTTTTTAATAACGTCTTCTCTATTACTTACGCAATGATTGTGATTACACAATGATAGGTGGGTCGAATGCGATGCCTTATGTATTTTGTAAACTCTAGGACCCAAGTAATTGGATTCCCTAATCTAATAAACTTGCATTTGCTGCTTGGATGGATTTGTATGGAGATATGTAGGCTGACGAATAGTTACGACGTTTGCTTTGTGCCGAATTGTACTCGGATTATGACAAATCAAAGCTCAGAGAATTACATTATGTTAAATAAAATTAGTATATCAGTTCAGAATAACGTTAGGTGCTTATAATTATAATATTTGCTTCACAAGTGGGGCATATCATTGGATAAAAAATAATGAAAAGCCACGTACTCGTATGATCTCCATAATTCTCAAATGGCCCATTCTACGTCGTAGACAGGTGCTACAACAAAGCGTAGGCGTTTCGGAAAAGTAGTCAATTGATGTATATAGTATTTACAATAGGCAGAATCCAACTGATATTCCGTAAATGAACTAATAAATAATAAACCTGTTGTGATTTAGTAGTTTTGCGAGACATACTCGTACAATATGTACTTGATGAAAACATTTTTTCAACATTCATCATCGATAATAAGATTTTGATTTTTGACAAGTATTTTTCAATATAATACGCTCTACAGAACGTCATATTAACATATGCTACAAATATGTCCTGGCTGAATGACTAAGGCAATGTAAAAATTAAGTGACTTGTCCTATAGACTTGAAATATTGAGAATAAAGTAAAAAAAAAAAAGTAAAGTTATCGTATTTTTTTCAGTAAACTTTATTATAGTTCCTTGAAATGTTATGTGCATATTTCTAAAACCAAATAAAACATGATTGAAATGATTAGCATTTTTGAAACTTTGTCCTGGAAAACTTACGAGGGCGAATTTTCCATACAGAAAAGAAATATTAGTTCAGCTTATTTCAATATTTTCTGAGTCCTTAATATTTTTAAATCTTAATATTGGCATTAAATACTGATAAATTAAGTGTGGTGTCGTTTAAAACGGTAGAAATATATGTTTGTATGTGTATGCATAAAATATATATTAATTCCGTGTATTTCCAAAAAAATTCAGTTTTGGGTAAATTTTGTAACTTAAAAAGGTGAACAATTTTCACACCATAAGACAGCATAAGACCTTGAAACCGGGAGTCAGTCATGTATCTGACCGACTTTAAATGAGGAATTTTCTTCCTTACGGATTTTAACACGTAGATAAATCCAAAACTTATAGTTCCATAATGAATATTAATAGAATTTGTAAGACACAGGGTTTTTAACGATCGGAGATACGGTCGGAACCAACGTAGTCGATCAATCAATCAATGTGTCAGAGCCTGAATAAGTATCTGCCTAATGTTAGCTTATCCTGTCTTTTGTAGAGTGGATAATGTGGCTTGACTGATTTAGATACGTTACTTGACTACCCTGCTGAATAAGTTACAAATTTGCAAGACATTGTTTACTTAATAGATTCAGGGGTCCTGTGCTCATCCCGTTCCCAATCGTAACACTTAATGAATTTTCTGCTAAACAAGAACAATAGACTTAAATAAAACCACAGTACATTAGTATGCGATGTTCTTATGATTATTTTTGATGTCCATTTGCAAATGTTTTTCTCGGTGGCAGTAAATAAATTGAACGTTTCACATTGAGTCGGAATTTGACATGGCGGAAGTTTTTCTTAAGGTGCTGTCAAATCGTGAAATCGGTTCAAAGGGGGATTTTTTAAGAAGTTTTACTTGTAAACCGTAACTGTGACCGTGATGTTTTATTGGTTAAAATGTATATTGTATTTGTTTTTTCCTTACATATAATTTGAAATCATCAGGAAGGCTCACTATTTCTCAGCAAGCCTAAAGATGCTTCGCGGGGCGGCGAAATGCGTCGAATTTTATTAACAGTATTTTCCTGCGCTGATTTGGCAATTTTTTCTTGTTATGTTGCAAGCAATATCGTAGAAAAAGAAACTCCATTTTAAGATTTTTGTATTTTAATTTTCTTTTTGTGTTCTTTGTACTAAATATTATGAATATAGAATATTTTAAGATATTGCTTTTATTATATCAAATATTAAAAAAGAAAGTATACATTTAAAATAGAAAAGTAAAATAAAAATTGATCAATACTGTAACATGTAACATATGATTAACTTAATAATTTTTGTGATCTTCTTCTGCGAGTCACCGGTTCTGTCGAACTAGTGTGGTGAAAGGATTGTAAGTGCGCCTCAAAGAGGCTCCTTTCGTGCATTCGACACATGTCTTCGAATTTTTAGTTCTAGGACATGTCGGTTTCCTCACGATGTTTTCCTTCACCGTTTTGAGATGTAATTACGGAACGAGCAGAAGTCCCACATGGAGGTAGGTGGTAACTACTGCTCATAAAATTAACCACTTGGGCCGTCTTCTTCATAGGTATGGGAAGACCGAAGTATCACCGCATTGCAGCCCTTAACTCTGAGACGCGAAAGTGGAATGTGTCCATGAGCCTCTCAAACAACGCGTGTGTGTTACTACTTGTCGCCCGAAATAAGTATGGTGGCAGCACTACCTAGTACGAACTGGATACAAGTTCTACTTCCTGAAATGATTATTATTCTCGTATACATTCCAAGTTCCCATGTTAGTTCATACAATAAAGTCATTGCGTATCTATCACAAGTCACGTAGACCCTTAGTTGTTATTCTAAGCATCTACTATTTGCTATTTGATATTTGAGCCCGTCTTCCTATCATATAATTTCGATAAGGTGCAAACAATCGGTCGACTTCCACGTACAAAGGGCATGGAATATGAATGAGTTATCAGCAAACAAAGTTCCTCCTTCGGCGGGGTTCACCACACTGATTTCCGTAGCTTAGAGTTTGCTTGTTTATAAACCTACGCATACTTACTACACGTTAGTTTTTAATGTCTTTTTATAATATTTACGGCGGCTTCTTATTTGAGTCGGTGGTAACTCTGTCTGCAAAGCAAAGGGTCCCAGATTTTATCCCCGGCCGGAGCTATCAGTTTTGTGATTAAAATATATATTAATGTCATTTTCCTATTATATTAATATATATTTCCTTTGAGAAAAGTATGTTATAATTCCACGTTCTGGTAGTTCACTCCAACATGGAGAAGGAAAACATTATGAAAAAACTTCAAAGACGAGACATCCTACCGATTCAGATTGGGTTTTTGTGATAGATTAAAGTCCAGTCACTCTTCTTGGAACCGCTAAATTTGATAAATCCTAAATTAGCGGTTTCGAACTAACTGTTAGTAATTTTACAATTAGCTATTTCGTCCGTCGTTATTTTAAGATCTATTACTAAAATCAATGAATTTTAGTTTTTCTTATGTACCCTTCTATAGGTCTATAGGTACCTAGTGAACTTGACGATTAAGTTGGTAAATAAAATAGCAGAACAACGAGGTAATTTACAATCTGAATTTGCTTTGATAAAAGGGTGAACAACGATACAAAGAAACCACTATTACCCTGCTTAAGTTATACTTTGTCAATTGGAATGACTACATAGGTATATAAATATGCTATACTCATCACGTCCATGTTCCTACGATAGTAACCCACAGTGTGTTGCGGTCCGTTCTGGCTGTGCCACTAGGGGAAAGGCATGATTTTAAGTTTGCCAAACGCCACGTACTTACGTACGCCTGGAAGAGATAGCTAGAATGCACTGAAGAAATAGCAGTTAGACCAACCATTTTACTTCTGTATTATTAGTGTAAACAATTATTGTGAATGTGCGGTAACACTAAAAGTTATCGTAGGTTATGTACCCGAAACATCATCGCATCTAGTATTGTATCTACTGACAACTTATAGCACCCGTTTTTGCATGCCCTAGATTAAAGCAAAACATGTATAGTGCTTACCAATTATAATAATAATTATAATATTACGCTACATATTTGTGACCCACGTTTGCAAATAAATGATTTGATTTAGTAGTCTAATACTAGAATCGGAGATGCTAAAGATAGATCAGGCATTTTATAGTCCACAGATATTATATCGAACGACCAGCCGACCCTCCCGTTTTAGATCGCATGCATTTGACCCCGTACACATTTTTAAACCGATCGGTCGTCGTGCGCCATTTCGCTCTAATTTATTTTCAGCTGCAGTAGTAAATTTAAATAAACCTTTATTTAATTGAACGCAGGCTTTGTGCATTAGTTTAAACAATTGGCAATATTTGTCGATGGCTTTTGAGGATAGAAGTAGCTTGGTAACCTGGTAATGAAGTGTCTAATGTATTCTAAATAGAGTGGCATGTTTAATATATTTTATGGTTGGAGTGGTTCCTGGCCACAAACGTCCTGGAAATAGACGATTAGTATGCCTGCCTGCAGAGAAAAGGGGTCCCAAGTTCGATTCCCAGCCGGTAAACCATTTGTTTGTTGAAGTGAAGAAATTTTTCTAGGTCTTGAATGTTATGATGTGTATCTGTGTCTAGTATCACCTACGACACGGGGAATCCTAGTTTAGGGGTATACTTGTAAGTGTTTTAAAACCAAAAGAACCCATTCAATACGATAGGATAAAAGATTTTCACTATTGACTGGTTAACACAATAAATTTAACTTTTCCAAGTTCAATTACGTTCCGGATCTTCACCAGTGCATGGAGTTCTATCTAATTAAAAGCTTTTGCTAAACTGTTACTTTCGTGACTGGACACCGACTAAACACTTCTGAACTAAGTACGCATATAACTGGTACATAATAAGGGTTGTAAGTTGTAAGTTTGGAAAGAATTTGGTTTCAAAATCCATTTAACTTTTTGTTTAGGAAGAAGTCTTACAATGACAAGCCTCGGCCTACAACTTCCTCTTTCGTGCGGTATTAAGTAGTAACTGGCTTCATAGCTCAGTTGGTAGTAACCCTGTCTTCTGCGTTGTAGGTCATGGGTTCGATTCCCACCCAGGACAAACATTTATGTGACATTTGTAACATTGATGTTTGTTCTGTGTATGGGTGTTAATATGTATTATATGTATGTATTTACAAAAAAAAGTATATAAGTATTACATCAGTTGTCTGGTTCTCATGATACAAGCTATGCTTCGCTTACTTTGGGGCTAGATGGCGTTGTGAGAAATGTCCACCAATATTTATTTATTTTTAGTTTATAGGATTTCAACTAAAATATAGCGAAAACATCTGTAACATACTTAGTACATTATTCTCCACATTTGTGTATCTAGAGTATATTATTCCCCACATTTTAACCCTCGTCCTGGGTATATTACGACACCCAGGCCGAGAACCAATACTTGCAGATACATTTGCAGCATCAACTTACGAGATCGTCATTTAAAGTGGGTAATATTGTGCGCAGGCGCAGAGCGGTGAGAGGGAGCGTGCGCCGGCGAGATGGCTGCGCCGGCCAGCTGATAGCATGCGGGCGGCGGCGCGCCGGCCCGCCCACACCTAGCCGAACCCACCACGAGCGACGAATCCACGGGTAAGTGACTTGTACTCAAACTCAACTCATCTAAACGGGAGAGTTAATTGCGGCTGCTGAGTCTGTATACATCGATATATATCGAGAGTTGGGCCGGACATCTGGCTAGATGTGGTGATGGAAGATGGAGTAAGGTTTTGACCGAGTGGTGGCCCAGATCAGATCAAAGGAATCAAGGTCGACCGAGGGCACGTTGGGTCGACGACATAGTAAAATCTGCTGGAAAAACCTGGACGTGAGTGGTGCAGACAGATTGGGCTGGCAAAAGAAAAGGGAGGCACAACAGTGGGCGATTACAGGCTAGGATGATGATGATGATGATGATCGATATATAACAACATACCAAATTCAAACTCTCCACGGTTTCTACGGTACTATTTAATGTACGTAGCAAAGTTACTTGATAGATTAGTTGGTACGTGAGTTTTCAATCTGTATGTATTCTGGTAGTTCGCGATATTAAATTATGCATTGTGCTTGAGCTTTGCGTGAAAGTTCACGTGACGACACCTAAATTTCTGAATCTGCAAGCACCAATAAGAGCTTAACAGTGTTCCGACTACCACGTTTGAGAGCCAGTTTCTAATTCAAACGTGGCGTACCGACAGCCTTTGTCTGCTTCTCACATGTAGATTAAATAGCCAAACAAAAATATGCATGATGTAATATAAAAAAATGCAAGAACGATATATCAGGCAAAGTTTACATCAGTGTAGCAGAATGGGGCCTGTATCTGTCTCAACCATTTGTAACGCACATCGGTTTCTTTTTCCCGATCACGAGCAATCACGATAAATGAAGTCCATTCTAATGATCACGCGAACGCTGTTATTTTCAATCTAGTCACGCCAGAAGACAAATGAAAATGTATAACAGGAATCCCTTTCCAAACATGCCATTATTTTATTCCTTCTCAGTTCCAAACGGTGAGTTATTGCTCTTTATGTGACTAATGCTCACTTTCCCTACAACTCGTTGTTCGCAGGGCTTGAGTGGACGCTTGTTTATTTGGTTTAAGCAGGCGTGCAAAGGGGACGGTATAACTGATTTTTTTTATGTGATATAATAACGGAACGAGCTGACGGCCCACCTGGTGGTAAGTAACCTCGACCCATAACAACCGATGGGACTTGGGTCCTCCCCTACTAGGTACGACAAGACCCAAGTCACATCGTATGCACCCGTAACTATGAGACGTGTAGATGGAATATCTCATATGCCTGTAATTTCACCGGCAACCACGCCTTTCAAACCGGAACACTTGGCGGCAGAAATGGGCATGGTGGCAGTACTTTCCCGGATGAACTTGGCGAGAGTTCTACTGGTCTTGAAGTAGAACAGTAATATATACAGTAATATTTATTTAATATATATATATATATATATATATATATATATATAATACCCGCTACTAACTTAAATCATCATATACCAATATCTAGATTGCCTAGTGACTTCCCTGTGTCTACCAGCACATGCCTCACTTCATCAGAGGTCTGGGAACGCGTGTTTATATAATTACCCTACTCGCTTTGTTCCTGTCCACACAAGAAATAGTTTGCCCCAACGATAATAGTATTTCTATGGCATTTGTAACTAGTCCTGTTATCTCAGCTTGTTAACTGCTTGCCAAAAATAAGTTTCTATCATCCTCACAGAACACCGCATTTCGTCGCATTAAGTTCCCCCATGTGGCTATTAAATCATGCTAAGTGATGGTGTCATTCCATACGAAAGGGCAATTTACCAAATATTTCAAATTTTGGTCTTTTTTTTGGTCTCACCCAATCAGGGAACCAAATCTGAGAATCGAATCAGGTATCCCTATTTATTAGTGTATGTATGTCTGAGAACCAGCTTGTTTTCACCCTGAGCCTTACTTACCAGTTCACAACATATGACGGATTGTTCTAATTCAGAAACTTAGTTACAAGGGTCGACGAAATCGAAATGTTATCGCAAACTTAACCTCCCCCTGTGGCTATGTGAACGTATGGGTAGGTATGCATTGGGGAGCCTTTATCGGGAACATAAACTCACTTTCGAGGTTTCATAATCAATTCAAAAACTTTTTACATTAACAAATTTAAGGAAATGGTTATAAAATCTTATTCATTATCAGATTCTGCCAAAGGGCCTTTGCGCGTGGGCTAAGTAAAGTAATCCAGGTTACCCTACGCTCACCTACTTTTACAGTTAAAATCGCTGAATAAATACTAATATAATATATCCCAGAAACTAAATATTTCAAACACCAATTATGAACGCACTAGTAATTTAGTTATTGTTCCATTTTCAACAACGCCTTACTTAATATAATTTTTGTATGTGGTTTAGATTTGCCGAGACAGGCCTTTCAAAACAATTGCTATTTCAAGCAGCATCATTAATAAAGCTTACTTGCACAGAAAAGCTAAAAATCGAATCATATCTTTTTGAGAGGGATAATTCGCCCTCGTTATGAACATTTTCATTAAATTCTAAGCCTCGTGTTGGTTTATTAATACAATAACTATTTTTAGGCCCCAACCAAATAGAATTGGCGTGAAACTATTTATCCCCTCAGGGGTAGTATTCCTCAAAAACCCCTCTTAGCGAAAACCTACGTCTTCAAAAAGAACCCTCTCCAAAATTTTAGAACTTCAGCTTTGCAGTTTCAGAGTTTTCATCTGATAAAGTAAAAAAGCGAGCAGACGGTCCACCTGGTGTTAAGTAGTAACCTCTGCTCATACAAAGGAATACGACTTGGGTCCCTACTCTGTATCTACTGGCCCTACTCTGGTAGAACATGACCCAAGTTCGCATCGTATGCGCCCGTACTGAGACGTGAGGCTGGAATGTATAAAGTGCCTGTATTTCCAGCTGACTCAGTCCTTTTCTCTTATTATGTAATAATTGTATTTAGTTAATTTGACCTCAGTTCACTTTTCTATCCCAGATAGGTTTATCTCAAAACCACTCGTTAAAAACCTATTTACCAACGCAAATATAAAAACTGCTGTCCATCGGTCGTTCAAGGCTCACGGGGAATTGTCGCGCGGCAGAATTCCGTCGATGTTTAACAATTTATATATATATATAGTGTTAACTCAGGCTTGCTCGCACACTCGGTAAAAATAAAACATTGAGAGGCGAGTTGGACCGACCCGGGGGAAATTGCCGATCATTTGTGTCAGAGGGTTCGCCTCTTCGTCGATATATCTGTCTTTTCATAGTCTTATTTTTAAATAGCGTTGTCTACGTGTTAAACATGCAGAAATTTCTTGTACAAAAGACACCATTCATCTACGAACTTACCAAAATTATTCAAACAGAACAAAAGAATCCACATGTTTCTACATTATGAACAGCTTTCACGGACGCATTCGTTCGCAAAAACAAGCGTTGCACAAGAAATACATAATGCATAGTCTGCCGCCGTTTCAAAGAGGTTGCTTTACTACAGATACATGTTTGTTAAACATTTCAAACATGCTTTGGATTGTAACACTTACGAGACTGCTGTTATTGCTTAGTATATTTGATTCATAAATAGTCAATGATCTGAGGCAGCTCTAGCACATACATTAACACTACATCTGAAACAACTATTTGTCTGGATACGAAATATTTACCCGAGCTGAAACCCTTTACAAGCAAAATATCTTTAACGGGTGAAATTGCAGGTATGTGTTCATAAATACTTCAGAGCACCATCTCGTAGACAAAGGCGGTAGAAATCGGGCAGGAATAATATTGTTTCGGTTGAGAGACGGAAAGCAACACTTTGGAATCATTAATTATGTTGTCAGACAATTTGTCTCGCAGTTTGTAAAGGAGTTCCTCTTTCTCATTACACTCAGCCTCTCATTAGCGTCCATCGGCGGTGGGCCAGCGATGCTTATTAATTTTTGTAATGAAACGGCTCACGGCCTAATTAGAACGAGCGTACCTAACTGCCTACTGAGAAAAGTTTGGAACGTTCCCATGGCGGGGCCTGTGTCAAGCGCAACTTAACACGGGATATGTAAAACAAAAAGTTTTCCACCCTCCAGAGTCCCGTATACATTGTGAATTCTGTTTTAATTCCAATTCCTGTTTCATTACCTGTGTCAAAGTGATATATTGTTTCATCCCTTCATCTTTGAGCGCAGGTTATTGTGGTTATGTCAATTTGGGGACAGGACCCGTGACTAAAATAAATTACGCGTTGCTGTCCACATATAACGTTTATATAAAGTTTTGAGTTCCAACTTCATGTGTCAGAGAGAGATGTACCTGTATGTTGGTACCGTAACTTTAAAAACAAGGAAACTTATTAGAGATGCAAATCACATTTTTATATCGAGTTTGTATTTTGAAAGTGAAATGATTCTTAAAACACTTTTAATAATTGTTTAGTTAAAATGTTTGTTTGTAAATACTTTTGGGAACTCATTGAGAAAGGGTCGTGCATGCAGTCAACCAGATCAACCAGACCAAACGACTACTTTCGTGTTTGCCTAACTACATACAACACGCATGAATAAGTAAGGGACTTGTCAAAGAGAATGGCGAATTAGGGGATGGACCACATCTAATCGCCCGGTTCCGGATTGTAGTATACCTTGATCCATTTCTGTTGTTCGGAACGAGAATCAAACTGCCTCGGAATCGGCCCACGCGTCGATGCACACCTAAGCAATGTTTCTGGTTCTAACTAATGCAAATCGCAGTCACACGTAGACCACCACTCAGACATCACTTTAGCAAAAACCGGTCCAAGTAATGTACGTATTTAAATTGGAAAGGACGGCAGCCTCACTTCCATAATGGGCGTTTCTTACCTATTTGTACGACCCTTTAAAAAGCTACATAAAAATAAGTGAAACGCCGCGGCTATGGACTTTATTACGAACTTTTATGTAATGTTTTCTACAAACGAGTTCTTGTTGGGGTACGTAATTAAATCTGTGTTGCTCCCTTGTTTGTAGAGGACTTAGACGATAATGCAGGCGTAAATATATTTACAACCCTTTTATTCAATTAGGCAGCGTGTCATTTGTGCAAGTACCTGCCACTCTTTATTACACCAGTGTGTTCATGATAAACCTAAAATTTACCAAGTTTGATTTACATCTTGGACTTAAAGGATCTTCATTAACACATATAAATAAATAAATAAACTTTTCGCTCTCAACTAAGCAGGGCCATAACATGAATTGGTATTTTTTTTAAATATTGTGGACATTTCACGTAGTGCCATCTAGCCCCAAAATAAGCTAAGCATAGCTTATATCATGGGAACCAGACAACTCATATAATACTTCTGTACTATTTTTTTTGTTAATACATACATATGATACATATCAACACTCAGACACAGAAAAAACATTTATGCTCGTCACATAAATGTTTGCAATGGGAAAAAAAAACAATCACCTACGTTCACTGGGAATTGAACCACTAATCTACAGCAAAGAAGGCATAACCACTTCCAACTGCACTGTGAGCCAGTCAGATTAATAACCAAATTTAGATAGCACCCAGGCTTTAGTAGTTAAAGTTTTGTGCTGCAAAATGGTATAAATTTTGATACTAATGTTTCATAAATACTTTTTATTTTGATGGGCCAATGAGAAAGATAATTGGGTGCCAAGTTCTAGGATAAATGATATGTAAAAAAGGCTTATTTTTTACCTGACCTGCTGTATCATATTACTGAAACTGATAGTTGGAATATCAATAAACTGTTGATTTCTACTAAAATTGTTTTCATTGTAAACTTTATATCCATGCATCGTCAAATAAACTTTTCTGCAATACGGCGAAAACGAAAATGGTCCATATGAGAAAAATATACTTCACTGGACACCGAAGATTGTTTACTATGTTATTGTTGATTAAAGTAAGATGAACTTTTCCACAATTCTACTATTCATAGTTTGTATCTGTAAACGGAAATGATTCATACTTTAACATAGTTGCAAAGTAGGAAAGCAGGTAATTCCTCAACTTTCGGTAGCCTGGTGTATAGAATTTCAGGAAAGGAAACTAAGCTAATGTACCTTGCGATTCAGCATTAGCGAGGACAGAAATGGGTAATTTAAACTTTATTTGATCATTATACGATAAACTGCAGAAAACATTCATGGAAAAAAACATACTCGTTGCCCAAGTAAGGAATGTTAAATTACATAGTTACGAAACAAGACTACGAGTACCAAAAGGTCTAAAGGGATATCCAAATCCAACGTCGGAGCTCGTATTAAAGGGCACACACACGCTGCATACAACACAGGTCGTAAACTACACATGTTTATGAGTGTACGAGTACATTCACTCGTAAAATGGAAATAGGCCGGGTTGATTATGCGTTACCTACCAAATGTCTTTTTCAATTGTTTCGCTTTTAATTGCAGTGCGGCGTGTAAATTACTATTTTATTAGCATACGCCAATAACTCAAGCGTTGATGGTCCACCTGTCGTTAAATTATGGCTTAACCACGTTGCGACGAATTATGAACGAAATTAATAACGCACCGATGCAGCCATGAACGGTTTTATTTGTGAGTTTATTGACGAAAAGTAAATTGCGCGCTTCGGCACCTTATTTTATTTTTCGTACCGTGTTACAGTGAAGCTTTTCAAGTAATTTGATGTTCGCGTAATTATAAAAATGCTGGTATAGCGGCACGAATGAAAAAACGATAATTTGAATGTGTTGACAAAAGAACACATCCCGTGCAATTTTCACCTTGCAGGCCACACTTATCAGGACCCGAGCAGTAGAAAATTGCGCCGTTTCGCGTTGATCACAGTCGACCGGCCCGCACCTGCCATACACGGGCCTAGTTAAAATAAGGGATGATTTTGATAAAATCAGACCACAACGGTTCAATGTTAATCTGGATATCACCTTTTTTCAATTCGGTTAAGTGAAGCCGATATGAATCTCTCCTCTCTCTCCTTTATAATCGATTTCTTTTCAAGCCCCCGCTACGAAAATTGGATGGGTAGTAAAATCGAACGGTAAAGAAGGCATTTTGTTTTTAAAAACAATACAGTTAACTTCAGTTGTGCACTGGAACTGAGCCACTCAATTTATTTAAAAATAATACCAAACAATTTTTGATCCACTGATACAAACATTGACAAGAACGACGCAAGAAGCAATTATTATCAGTGATTGCATTATTCGAGCATCTTATAAAAATCGATGATCTGTTTCAAAATATTACACAGATATAAATAGATTATTTACGACGTTGGAATCAAGGATAAGAAGACTTAAAAACGTAATTAAATATGAATAAACGTGAAGTATTACGCTCAGCAATAAAAAATCATTGGACGCGCCGCACCACTCGACGTCACGAGTGCGTCAGAGCCGCAAGAATGTGACGTCACGTCCTTGCTATTTATTCAGAACACACTGCAGAGTCAACAGATAATAGGGGAGCGTAGATAGAAGTTTGAATACAAACTTTTAGACAGTTTCATCATTTTATGCCGGAAAGACAAGTTACGTGAAGACCTGATGTCCAGACGGAAGTTAGTATGTTTTCGAGGGAATGCATCGCGTTTCTGTTACTTCGGGGCATTCTTAAGACAGCTTTCACATTTAGGGGAATTTAGCAGCGCAACGTCACAATTAAAAAAATGAGAGTGCAATTGCGTTAGTCACGTAAAAATTACGTCATTACGTCACAAACTCGCCTTTTCAGTGATCATTGAACTGTCCGTCAACCGCAAAAAAACGATGACCACAGGATACTATTTTACTGGTATTGCGTTACAACAATACATGTCACTTAGTACTATTTACTGTACCTACTAGTTGAGTACATAACGTTGTCCAAAACAATAATAAGACTTAAATAATAAAGTATCCTAGTTTCAAAAAGAAAAGTAATGTTCATAGTAATAACATTAAATATAAAAATAAAATTATACATTCCAAGATTCCGATTATAAAAGTTAATTGATCTTAATGGGAAATTGTATGTGCTTTTATAAACTTCCGGAAAATACTACCATACTGGCAGTAACTAAGAACGACATGTTAAGAAAAATTTGGCTAATTTATTAACTTTTATAAAGAACTGTACAGTAAATGTTGATGTAAATGATAAAACTGCGTAGTAAATGTCGCTCTGCTACCAAAACAGTCAAAATAAAAATAAGTTTTATTATATTTGGTATCTACTGATATTCAAATATAATAAAACTTACTTAAACTGTTGAACTGTAAGAGAAAATAATTTCTCTTAAATGGGGTATAGGGGTTTCTTGTCAATTCTTCTTATATTCATACGTACGCGTGAGAATTTTTAAGTGGATTTATTAAATTTTCCAACCTATTCTCAGATAATTATTCAATTATGAAAGAAAATCGATAAATGTAAATAATACTCTTTACTTACTTACTACTCTTTACTACTTTACTGTTGTAAATACAGTTTACTTTGTAACTGTATTTCCAAAGAAGATAGTTCATTCGGATTTACAAAGTAAAGACAGTTTTGTCTATTTAATATCATGCATACTGCGACTGGATTTGCTCACACGTAAACATTAAAATTTGGTAATTCTGAGCTATACAAGCTCACACATTTCGTATCAGTTATATTATCTAGTTGCTCATCAAGTTACGAGCAAAGTGACTTGTACAGACTCCATGTTCAGCCTCTGATAGACATCACAGATAGCTTCAGCTGGTTGCCCACAGCCAACCACACACTAATGCTTGGGGTTGGCTGTTACGAAAGTGTGCATTTCTGTCTGGCAATTATCTTTTCAACGTCAAACTAATAAACCAAATTCTTTAGTGATTTGCATAGAGTTCGATAGATGAAGATGTGTCTAATGAAAAAATTGTTCAAGTATTATTTAGCAGCCATGTCCGATAAACTTCCATACAAGCTGACCCGCTTAGGGTATGAATTTTCAACAATTATCTAGCTGCGTTACACAAGTTCTTATAACTGCGTTCATTTACGGTTACCGGCGGTTACAAACCGATATCTGCCAAAACTAAAATCGACCTGTCGAGTCGTTTGCAGCTCTATCTAAGTGCGTCTTGAAGTTTTTGATAGTAAAAGTTTGTTAGAATGTGTTCTCCCAACTTCGCCCTCGATACAGTTAAACTTTTTCCGATCCAATAAGTGTTAAGTCTTCATATGTTAAACTGTCCTTAAAATGTTTCAAGTGTAATCCTTATTTATGTAGTTAGAAACATATAAATCCTTGACATAAAAAAATAATACTTTCTGTTTAAATTTGGTAATAATGTGTGTTAGAAAAACTTGTTAAATTAATTGATGTTACAGGGGTGGTTATAATATGCTTCTACAATTATAACGCGAAATAATGTGAGGATGGATAGATGGATGGGTTACTCTTTCATGCAAAAACTATCGAACAGATTCCCATGTGCCAAGCCGCGGGCCGCAGCTAGTTCTATATAAAATCAGTTCACATCCTTAAGGAATATGCTAATCAGCATTATTAATGGCATATATCAATGGCAATTGAAAAATTGCCATTTACCAATAATGAGAAAGATAAATTATCAGAATTGAAAAACTCGTCCCACATAATGATTAAAAATATCTAAAACATTCTTCTAAGAATATAACACAATAAATATAACTTGTGACTAAATGGTATTTTTCCCTAAACTATCGTTAATATGCCCCGTGATTGACACACAAACGGACGGACAACAAACACAAAATGGTTTGTTGTTACCTTGATGATGAAATACTGTAATATGACTCAAAGCACAATTGCACTATTTCATCACCTTCGTAGCACTTTCGTAGCTTCGTAGTTGAGTGTAAGAAATGGTTGTAAGTTTTGAACTCGTAACCCTTGAAGCTTCTTCCCGAACGTTCTAGTTCAGTGGTTTGGGAGACGCGATAACTGACGTCACCCGAGTGTCGCAGGTTAACGGCCGAAGTCGAGATATTTGAGTTGTGCACACCTGGCTAAACCCCGTTCATCGGCTTCACATCTGTTGTCACTTGACTGATTCTTGTTTGATATGAATGCTCATGTTTATTTCATCTGATAGGTATGTCAGCTCACTGTTATAACTATGATCCTTTTTTATTTTAACTTAATTTTTAGTATGGTAAACAAATAAAAAAAAAACTGCTAGCTAGTGGGTTTTTCGCTTTAAAACTTATGGGCACAACGATAATTTTACTAAAACGTTAAAATAAAAAATCGTGAAAAACCATAAGAAGGGCATATCCTAGAACGAGAAAATTATAAAAACATCTATTGCGTGGTAAATATTCGTAGCACTGCGTAGCAAATGTCTACGACCGTACTGCTACACAGATATTATTATGTACAATATTATTTTCAAACATAAAAATTAATATATTTACGATATTATACTCGTAGCTAGTTAAGTCATGCATCTGATAGCTAATATCCGTTTAATTAAATGCCAGCGGCGAAGTAGCCAATGAAGAGGTCAATCCTCTAGCGTGGCTTCAGCTAAACTAGCGACCGCCCGAAGATGCGGTTGTGCCAATATCATACATAAGTATGAGCATATATTATGCGCGCGATCGAAAGAGAGATAGGTATTAGAGATAGGTGTTAGAGGATATGACGTAATTTGAGCTTTCTGACCTTATTGATTTCCATTTGTTGCATTTTTTCTTTTAAGGTAGAACACTGAGTCATACTGACGGCAGAGGTTACAAATTAACACCAGGTGGGCCGTCGGCTCGTTCCGTAACTGTCGTTATAGTATGTATAATTGACAGTAACATCTCAAACCGCATTTATACAAAACACTAGAACTTAAATTAAACATACTTTTTTTACAATGCGATCAGCATTGTAAAAAAATCTTGTGTGATCAGTTTTCAAAAGACATGTAAATAGCTACAAACTACAGAAAATCTGTATTCAAACGACCTAATAGCAAAACACAAATTACAAATACAAAATTTATTTGCCAACTAAGTGTACAATAAGGTCTTATAGATAATTTGGTGCTGAAGACTTAGTTGCCTTTTCAGGCATTGCAAACTTATATGGTTAAATGTTTTTGCATTTTTATTGTTACAATTTATATGGCAACGTTACATGTATACATTTAAAAAGTCGTCTCGGATATCAATAAATAATTGCAATTTATTTTGTTTGCGCATGTCAGTTTTATTTACTGGCAAGTCTGTCAACATTCAAATATTATGCACTCAGTCGATAACATCATTTTAGGGGTTCAGAGTTCGGGTAACGGTATTTGACTGAAGTAACGACGTTATTTTTTATCAAAGATTCATTCACCTGTCTGCTTTCCTGTCGGTATGCATTCAAAGATTATTGACATGAAGAATGAAGAGATAGTCTGCTTTTTCCAAAGAAGTCACTGCAAGATTAATTCAAGTCATATAATATTTATTCATACCCGATAGCTTTCTATTTGATTGCGAGCTTTACTTGTTCGATTTTGATGCTAGGAAAACGACGACTAGGCGGAGAAAGCTTACAGAATTAACGGTCTCATTGTAACGAATAAAAAGTAAATTAAAGCACCGACCTCAATCACTTAATCTGGCATTAAATAAATCCAAATTAAAAAGAAGGTGCTGGATTATCACAACGAATATAAATTAGTCAAGGCGAGTAGCGTCCTGAAACCTGTTCAGGGCTTTTTGTAATAGTGATATTTGTTATAGAGCTCATCAAATATAAACCAATTTTGCCATTATATAATACAAAAACTTACTGTCAAAACTAGAAACATTTCAAACATTCAATTATATTAACCGGTCTTACATTAATAAGATTTTTCTTTGATACATTATTTGGCCTGACTTTTTGTCTATTGAGACGAGAATATGTCGTAGTTTAGTAAGTGTAAACATTATTTTCATTAGCAAGGCAAATTGTTCTACAAGTTGTGTAATAGAAAACGTCAATTAATGTAATCCCGTTGGTTGTGCTGCATCTGACTCGGTAATTTATACTTTAATCAACAGTCGCCGTCTCGTCGTCCGGATATGATTGACATCCGCTTCTACTGCGCCAATGCGCAAACAGATTTAACTTTCTATTTAAATATCAAATCGCTTTTGATTTTATAGTAACACTTTATTGGTACTGGTAACATTGGAATTATTTTAGAATAACCATGAAAAGGACTCTGAACGTTTACAAAAACATGGACTAAAATATCTTATTAATTAATCCATAGCAGCAAAAACGCTTTTCTATATAAGCCTGTATCTCCTGCCATTTCCAAACACAAAGGCGACAATTTTATTTTAGCATTTTGAGCACATTTTTTTAGCATACGAGCAAGTTCGTGTACGGCCAAGTCACACGTTCATACGTAGCATTAAGCTCTTTAACGACTATTGGCTCGGCTCCAATAAGGAATTTAGGGGATGAAACTTTGTAGTCACTAATCAACCACTTTCCTTTTTATTTTTACGTCTACAATAGTGTCAGATATAACAGATAATCTTATAAAGTTATTTTGTTTCCGTATCACAAATACGGCTAATAGCTAAACGGCTTAGAATTCCAAAGTTTCGTGAATAAAAAACGCAAAAAATTAATTGTGAAATATATTGCGCTACATAGATCGGAATCATTTGGATTTGTTACGACTAAACCCTGATCGATATTTACATTTTCCGTTGGCAGCGAAACTGACAATCGCTAAATAGAGCATAGATGCGAGTGACGCAACCGCAGAAATGCCACCCCACAGAACCATTGCTGAGAAGACATCAAGCGTATCTTCTTCAAAGCAGTCCGAAGTGGCCTATTTCCCGACCCACTTTCAAGTTTTACTATTAACTTTTACTATTAACTTCAATATTTGTCTGTCCGTGTTACTTAACAATTCCAAATCGACCCAGCTTTTAACTATTTTCGTTAAGTATCCACTTTTAAATATTAAAAGTTTACTTTTGCAATGAAATAGGCACAATGTAGTCAGAGCACGAAAGGCGTAGTGCTAAAGCAGTATTATTTCTCGTTAAATTCTCTAGGTTAAAAGAATTAGCTTTATCCAGCACCTGATGCTTCTGTTTATTACGAGGTGAAGCGCACATTATTTACTTACCCTTTTTAGTAATCTTTCCGTGGCTTAACTGAGGATGGCATTATATTCTTTCCAAGTTGGAGTACATGACGTAGAACTCTGTGTAACCCTAAGTAAAATCATAGCGGATTGGGAATGTTAACAAATGTCATATTAAAGAATCCAATTTCAGCGTTCCCTTATTTTTAATCATCCAACGGAGTCCTATTCTTTTTGTTGAGTACCTTTAGCGAAAGGTTATCGTTCTGAAAATCGATGCGGTCGGTAGATACTGTCTTTACGGTTGGCTTTGTGAGCTGACCATTAAGTCAGTGATGAACGCTGGATATCGCATTTACATGCGACTAAATGTTTCAGCTACAGTCACTTTGCATTTTCATTGAGCTTTACGTTGCGAGAGAATTTGGTAACCTAAATGGACGTCACTTAATTATCAGCTATTTTAAAATTAAGTAACCGTAGCACGATACATTTTTGCATATAATTTTCATGAAAGATTATACCCACATTTTAAATTTCCATAGACAAATACCTCTTAAAACAATCAGTAAGTAAGTTTCTTTTGAGAGTTACTAAAAATGTCCTTCTATTACTAAAATCTATTCAATAAATTGTTATTTTTATGGAAAGAGAAAGTCGTATCTCTCTCGTAAGCGTTAAATACTGATGAGACAGTTGAATTGATAAAAGCACAGTAAAGTGATTTACATAAATAAGCGCTTACAAGCCTATCCAATAATGTATGTGAAATTCAAACTTGCGCCTAACATTCCTTAATTAAATGAATGAATGTAAATTGTTTTATGTGGTTTTTAATTAATTGAACAAAAGAAAGTACGTGCTTCGAGTTATAAGGGCAAACACAATGGCCCTATAAACGAGAACATAGCAAATACGATTTAAAGGAATGATTTCATACATGTGTTGCCAGCTATAAAAATGTTCATAAAAAATATTCTCAAACATAGCTGAAACAATGGGAAAAGAAATGGGGGAAAATAACAGCGATAAATTTGATAAGTATGATTCATAAAAGCCGCGGACTGGACTATGCAGTTGGAAATATATATTGTAGTGTTGGCTAGTTAGGTGTACCCGTTTAACCGTCGGCACGTATAAAGTTTTCTGGTTATTTCTTGGTATCGTGACGTACAACGTTTTATTTGGCGAAGTGAGGCCTAACTTGCAATACACTGAAGCTCATGCGAGCTTGTTTGTTGAGTAGAAAGCACCTTATTAGAGTCGTATATTATACCAAAACATCCGAGATCAGTATCCGAGTCCAATAACATCTTTTACGATTTAGTTCATAAGAGTAAGGATTTTATTATTTGCATTAAATTAGATTTGCTTATCAGGCTTATTATGTTTCACAGAAATCAAACTAAGTCATTATGACATGAGGATATTCGATGAATAAAAGTGATATCTCGGTGATGGTTATAAATTGCTGTGTCATAGAACAGAAACAAAATAGGAAACAAAAACAATGAAAGAAAACGGATTATTTACAAAATAACTCGCACACAACAGATACAGAAATACAAAAAAAATAATAACATATTACATTACAGGTAAGTAAATAGGACAATTATAAAAAGGCGTAGAAAGGCACAGGCTATATAATATATATATATATATATATATATATATATATATATATATATATATATATATATAATGATCATAAAAATTGTGTGCCGGAATTTTTAAGGGTATGAAGTTGAAAATAGAAAACAGTAAACAAAATATAGTAAAAACAATGCTAATGGTACTGAGTAAATTATTATATATAACCATCACCCTAACTTATTTTTTTTTGTCTTTTTGGACTTAGTTTTAAACTACTTGACACAGATAAAGAATAAAAATGTATGTTATGTAATGGGACAGTCCATCTTACGTAAAGCAGTATATAGCCTACACAGAAATAACATCGGCAAAACAACCCGTACTTAAGTGTGAGACCATCCGTGTCATATTACCTTTTTTCGAAATAATGCGTGTTGTCGTAAGCCTACAGCTTACTATTTGTAGGGCGTGGGTTCGAATCCTCCAATGAGCTCAATCTTCCGGTGAGATAAAACAGGGCGTGGGGGAATAGCAAATGTCCAACTGGCTATCTACCACACTCAAGTTGAAAATCTGTCAAGCACTCAGGTGCGGTGCGTTCCGGTAGCCCAGGTGTGGCGTGGTGAAATCATAGGCTGTAAATGAAAGCTAATGAAAGCTTTACACTCATTTTCTCCGTAATTCAAAATTTAGCATAAACACACTGCCTACTAGCCATGTTTACCCTGTTATACCCTGATTTACCCTTTCTGATTATAGACATTGTTTTTCTCATTTTCTCGGTTATATCGCGCATTTTCGTTTGATTTTACCATTACGGAGCTCTTTATTATCGGCCATATACCGAAGCGAGAGTTGTAGCTTAGGAGTATTCGTAATTTACATTCTAAAAATAGCCTGATAGAGTAAATCGGATTAAATGAATGAACCTGAATATGCAAATCTTGATAAATTTATTTTTCAATGATACAATATATTCATTTAAACTTATACTGAACCCCGCGCGGGTTTATGGGCATCTTGAAGATACATGAAATGAATTTACTAAAATAATAAAATAAGTCTTCAGACTAGGTATGTAGTGTGAACTGTGTGTTTACTAGAGACTACGTGAGTGGCCTTTCGTTCTAGTATATTCGAAAAGAGTTTTTTTTTATGTTTTGAAGTTACGGAACGAGTAGATGGCTTTACATGGTCTACTCATAACAAGAAATACTAATTGGGTTCTCCCCTAGATAGACCAGATCTAAGTCGCATCTTATACGCCCTTAACCCTGAGACGTGAAGGTGGAATATCTCATGTGGTTGTAATTTCACCGGCAACCACACCTTTTAAACCGGAAAACAGTAACGCAAATGCATACTTTCTTGGCGGCAGAAATGGGTATGGTGGCAGTAATTCCCCGGACGAACTTGGCATAACTTCTACCGCTACTAGTTTCGAATTACCGCTTATCAGTTTGGTACTGGTATGTCTTATCCATTATCTTTCGAAGTTTCAAAAGGTTATACGAGTATCTACGTTGTTTTGTCGCATCCTGACTCATATTTTTAGCCTAGGCGTGTCTTGCGATCGATAACTCCATGGCGTACGACAATTTTTCATTCAGTCTGCATTGACCTTTAGATATTTATTTATTACATATGACATGATTCATATACTTTACTTGGTGCCAACCAAAGAAGTGGTAGGTCACAGATTTAAGTTTCTCCCATATTTAAAAATGAACGTGGCAGTGAATTCTCTCAAAGGCGGTTTATTTTTGTTAATTTTCATAACAAAATCATCACCAAAAAGGAACAGACATGATATAACTGGAAGCTCGACACAGACTCTGCATTTGCGCGTGAGTGCGCGCGACAAATCGGTGTATTAGAGGGTATAAAGCAAGAAAACGACTCCCCGATGACTCGTTCCCGCATTCCGAATGTCCGCCGTATCCTGAGCCCTTATCACCGTCACGTTATTGGAAACCGAAAAGGCTATCAATATCACGTTCTATATATGTCACCACTTTTGGAATGGGATGACGTATCTCGGGTGTGCCATCTGCTGAAGCAGGGATCTTTAGAAAAGTGTTAAAGCGTTTCTTTTTGTGCAGGGTTTAGCCAAATGAAGTGAGATAATTTTTTGTTTTTAAATATAAACAATCACTAAAAGCAATGTTTTGATTTCCGCGTGTTAAGTTAGAATAACTTAATTTACTTAGATGTTCAGCATAAAGTTGGCTGCGATTGTTTCGGTAATGTCAGCTTTCGAACATTCGCAAACAACGTTTATGCTAGTGGCGAGTGAAGCAATACCGGGTGTTTATATTCAATTATTGTAGGTCTGATCGTAATTTAATTGAAAATTTTAAACAGTTGTATTTAGTAATTAATAAATACATTTTCATTAAAACGATTCAATTAACAGAGAGTATCAATAACAATGCGTAAGTATTTGCATTAATAAGCTTCAGTTTTAAATGTTTTTCAAACATTGATACAAATGTATCTTTCTTTACTATCCGCATGAATAAATTGTCATAATAGGCAACATTTTATATATTGGTATCGTTTGTGAGACAGTAATGAATATTTATTTGATGTGGGACGACACTTGACACAGATATCTTTTGATACTTCGTATTTTAGTTCAATGAGCGTAAAGAAGCTTTCAAGTGGACTAGAATAATATTTCTGAATTCGAGTGCTTGTATACAAATATGATATATTCCGAGATGAAGAGTAGTTGGCAAATTTAGAAGATTTTACACAAAACGCTGTTTCAAAATCAGGATTTTCAAATCATCTTTTGTTAATAACATACTTGCGCAAAGAGGATACTTCATCATGATATATCAAATATACTACATACTATTACATCGCATTATATGTCCTACTTTTTCCACATAGATTTATCACACTGTGTTATATCATTCCAGCAGTCTCTAATGTTCCCACTGCAGTGCGGGAATGCAGACTCACTTTTTGACAAGGAGTGTATCGAATCTACCACGGAAACCCAAACCAGATTTGTAGGTCTAACTTTTTGTTTATAGGCCAGTTTGGCACCACGTCATGTGACATACGAGACATAACACCTTCAGGTCTTTCTTAAGGTAAGTTTTAAGGGCGCAGTATGATGATCACACTGTATCTGTCCCCACAGCAGCGACACTGTGATGGCTGGAGGGAAGGGAGGCCTTTGGGACCCTTGGCTCAATATAATAATTAGGTACAACAAAAAATTAACATTGCGCAGTCTATCTGTCTAGTCCTGAACATATACATAAATGTTAGGACTTTTGTAGAATGGGTGTCTTTATACTAAACTGTATTTTATCGACAGGCGCGCTGGAGGGCGGCGCGCTGGGCGGCGGCGGCGGCGGCGCGCTGCGAGCGCCCGGCTCGCCGCCCGCGCAGAGCCTTGGCGCCAGCCGGCACAGCCTCATAGGTAAGATATTCAGTATTTATATGTGACGTATATTTGGGAAACATGCTGCACTTTTGATACTTTTGGTCCAAACTAACTTGCAAAATATTATAGGCAAAAAAATTCTCCAGTTTTCAAAAATAACCTTATATTTGCAAAAGGACTGTAGGTACCGTATCTATTGTTTCTATATTTATAAAATTATAATAGACTACTAAATTACTATAGTGCCAGAAAAGAGCGCCAGACTTCCCACTTCAAGATCTAACTACCCATGATATACTCGTAGCTTCAACGTGCAATTTAAAGGCGTACACGGCCTAATTTATTCCTTTCAGTTTGGCGTCGAATGTGTGTAATGCACATACTTCTGGAGCTTACACCGCGATATTCCGCATTTAATTTGGCAGCATAGTTTAATTAACAAGATTCCAAGTCGTATGGTCCTGAGTAAATTGATGAGTTGTGTGGAGCGATCGCGGAGGGCGAGCGGAGAGCGGAGAGGGCACGCGCGGGGCGCAAGGGCATTGAGGTTTCTCGTAAATCTGCGCTGCGTGGGGTTGCCCTGCCCCATCGCTTGATTAATTTATTTCCCGAGAATCCGTGTTACTCATCTGAAAAGCGTTATTTAGGTATTCGTCACTGTTGCCTTCTCACCCTAATTCTCGCCCGGTGTTCACTCATGTATTCATGCATAAGTCATCGGTAAATGGATAGGTACGCTCGTAATTATACGACTGACTTGTTCGAGTCTTCGATATGAATTTATGATTCGCGCTAATGAAAATGGTTTGCGTATACTAATTTAATTTATTCTGACACACCCTTTCAATTACTATAAAGGCGTGTATGTAATGTTTAATAAAGTCAAATTAGTTTGTATTGAAAAAAAAATTGATTAAAAACGTTACTTAGCGACTACTGAGCTAAGTGGTGTTTTGTCGTTTTAGACTAAATTCAAAACTACCTAACACTGTGGACGACAAAATACCAGTCATTAATATTATAAGTTAGGGCCCGAGAGCTTATTAATATTTTAATGTGATATATTGATTTCATAGATTACAAATAAATAGTTTCGACCTTAAATGCATTACTTTTGTGACTCCCAAACAAAATTACGATTAATATTTTTTTACAAACTGATTTTGATATCGGGTGCAGCAACACCTGATATCCAAATCAGTTTGCTGATCACCAGTTTATTCACACTTTGCTTCAACTAATTCCATCAAGGTTCAGTTACTCAAACCAAAAACATAATATATGTTCTACTATTACAATTCTATCATCATTTTCTCTCATTGCCGTTTTGCTACTCTACTAATTTTTAAAAAATCATAAGAGTTTTTTTAAGTTTTGTTGAATTCTACATCTCTTTGAGCAAAGGATAGATCTAGCTCTTTTACACGACCGTTGGTAATTGACTCATCCGCTTTTGCTTACCTACTTTTTTGAAAGAGAGTCAGTGAATCATTCTTCAGAGAAGAGAAAACGTTGCCGTGGGTGCTGGAAAATATTTGAGTACTATGTAATTAATTGTACAACCGTTTTGATTAATCTAAAGACTACAAAAATCATTAGAGATATTTTATTTTAATTATAAATGTATTTTAATAGCTTTTTATCTAATTTTTACGTATATCCAGTGATTACTCGTTTTTAATGATTATTTGTATATCATATAGACTATAGTAGATAGTAGACTGTTATACTTGTGGAATCAGGAAGATAACTAGGTATGGTACAGTTACATTATTTAGAAGTAAATAGAAAAAAAACTGGAAAAAAAGATGTGAACAGCCGCAAGAAACAGTTCCTTAAATTGCGTAATAAATTCTGGCTTGCGGCTAAAACCTTTCACGCATAGGATAAGTAAAAAGATTTCAAATTGGCCGTGACTTATTGTACTATATTTACATACGTTCGAGAGCGTTTCTAAATTACGCTTTCTAAATCCAATTTCGACTGTTATTTATGTTTTTGTATTTCCTTACAAAGGTTCGCTGAAGATGTTTATGCTGAGAAATTTTATCGTTTTTAACAAATTCGTTTGCATTAATATTTTGACCTCACCCTAAGCAATCAGCTTTCATGAAAAACTTCGTTACCGGAATGAAAGCAGAATATGATTACAGTTGTAATTTCCCGACGTCAATGCGGGGTTTGACAAGTTATCATAAATGCTGCTTCCACGAATAATATTTTCCGCCCGAAACAGCTGCGGGCGGCTGCCGCATGCGTTAATGCTATGTTAAAACTTGTCGTTACCGCGGTCAATATTGCAAAATCACAGGTAATTATTGGGTGTCCATTTGTTCCGATTCCTGTTGATAGGGGACGCAAACAATGCGCTATCTGGAACACCTATTGATTAATTGTCCGCAGCGACCATTTTGTAAAATTAACGCCGCTATAACACACACATATTTCTCATTGTGATTCATATTTTGTATGGTAAACACACTTCTAATGGAAAAGTTTCTGTGAAACACGTTTGGATATGTTGGTTTAACAGAAGTTGTTTGACCACCTAACGTGAACGTAAATTTTGCTCACATTCATAAAGTTTTTAATGTGATTTAGTTTTAATTTGTCAGCAACATTGTAACATTCACAACGCATATTAATTTATCGTAGAATAACTGAGTGACCACAGTAGTGTGTAAAACAGTTTGTAAATTGATTATTATTTTGAAAATAATTGGTAATAAACTGCTATATAGCTTTATAGACTGCTTTAATAACATAAATTTTATATATCACGAATTCTTCTCTCCTCTAATGTCTTCGTAAATGTCGTTATAACGAGATAAACTTATTGCATTATGTTTAACAAATAAAGATTTTCCGCGTCTTTCATTTTGTTAACATTTACTATATATATAATTTGATACTTAAAATAATGTCTAACACGAAGAAGAGTATATGACCTGATGATGCTCCTAAATAAGTACATGTTTTGAAGCGACGACGGCTAACTTGGTAGAGGCATGGGCTTGCGTTCTGCAGATCCTGTATTCGAATCCTGCAATGATCTCGAGCATCCGATGAAGGAAACAGAACTCGAGGAAAACATAGCATGTTGGAAGGGCAAATGTCCGGCTGGCTATATGCCACCTTCAAGCTGAAAGACCTCCGCCAAGCACCTAACGATGTGTTCCGTAGCCTCACTCGAGTGAGCCGCGCAAGGCCTGATTGATAACTGACTCTCAAACCTGGTCTAGTGGTACTGACCCCGAGTTTAAATCCGGAGGTCGCCGGTTCGAATCCCGGCGTGCACCTATTTACGATATACACCTAGATTTATGTCCGCAATACCACGTCCTCAAAACGGTGAAGGAAAACAACGTGAGGAAACTGACATCTCCTATAACTAAAAATTCGAAGACATGTGTCAAGTGCACGAAAGGAGCCTCTTTGAGGCGCACTTAAAATCCTTTCCCGCAGAACCAGTGACTCGAATAGACATGTAGTCAAATGCAAACCAGCCAATAATAAATAGATCAAAAATGTATTTCCAGCTACGACTTAGCACCGTATAACGTTTGTGTGGAAATCTAACTACAATTCCGTTAAAATCATCCAATAACAATACCTACCTTATAAAATCTTCGAGTCACAACTGTTACCACTTCGTTCCTCTCGGCAACGTTTTGAAATGTGATAAGAATCTAAATCTAATACAGGTTGTTGTGTGGCTCGTTGAGGACACACGTGTCATTCGCACAGCGTCGGAATCAGCATAATGTGCCACGGATAGCCGACGTGACGCTACGTGACAGCGCTCCAAGTCTCGATGTGCGCTCGTTATGTGCCACTCGTTTGAGGGCTGGCGTGGCGTATACAGTAGGAGATATCTCGCATATTCTTTGTTGAAAGTTTGCGGTATTGGTATATACTGATTGGTGGTTTCAAGCTTTCTATTGATGTCTACTTACACGGTTTTTGTGGTAGATATTTAAGGTAAAATAACCTGATTACAATACTTTTCACGTCATTATTATTTTATAATATTGTCTTGTTTTCTGGAGAGCGATCAGAAAAATGTAGAAAGTGAAAGTCAAAATAATTAGGACATCAATGTAAAGCCTTTTTTGGCTTAAGTAGTATCATTTAAAGTTCGAGTTCGAGTTAAAGCAGAAACTTAAATCTCGTTCGGATTTGCTTGTTTAAGGACATGGCAAAACTTTGTTACTACTACGAAACCTGCAGAATCTGTAAACTCGACTGGTATTCCATTATAATATTTAATAAAGTAAAATGTTAAATTTAAGTAAAAAATGAAAACAGTAAACCACTCTTTCAGGATGATACGATTTCGTCAGTCTTTGATACAAAAACCGCTCCAGCTCTTGTAAAATACAGGTAAGATAATGATTACGATGTAGCTAAACCTCAAAAGCCATTTGTTCTCCAGTCGTTTCCTGGTATCGAGAATCAATTATCCCCACAAATGCGGCGCGCATAGATTATACGGATAAACGGTGTCCTCTATGATCGATCGCATTAAGCGATTAAAGCGGTTTCCAATCGCACTCTCTCGCTGACACTCCCAGTCACGTGAGATTATAGACGTTCGCCACAAAACCCGACTATATATTAATTTTGATCCTGTATTCATCACATATCCAATAGCTGTTTGATATATTTTCTTGATATTGTCGGTATCTAGAATCAATGACGAGTAAATCCTTAAATAAATTGGGTTCACAACGGTTAATAGCGTTTATGCTTGTCCGGTGGTTAGGCGCGCTGAGCTGTCACTGTCACTTCTGTCACCTCCTGTCACATAATGGTACAATAACAACCACAGGGATCACAATTTTTAAAACTATGCATTTTATCGATGTTTGGCTTAAGTTTACATATTGTGAAATAGTATCTGTTGTTCGGTATGTTATTTCTTCGCTTCATAAGAAGATTGTTTCATAATTAATATTTATTTAATTCTATGAGGAACCTGAATAGGTATTTATTTGCTTTTGTATGGATAGTAACTGGTACTGATATTAGTTCATCAGTTGGATATTGGGTGACTTATTTGTACAGGTATGTTTCGATTGAATAAAGATAATATTTTTCAATCGAAAGTTACCTATACAAATTTATTTAACTAATTTACCAATACATAACTATATTTTAGCTGATTACTCATTAATTCATTTGTGTAACTGCGGTAAGCTTATGCCAGCAAGCTTCAACAGCAAACCACACATTTGTTACATTAAATTGTGTAATATAATTTTATTTATTGTGTTTACTATAACTAAATTCCCTGTCATGTTTTGACGTTGAATTGTAAATATTAAACACTACTACTGTTGTACTAGCTCGGCATAATATGTTTTCTTAATACAATACAATACAACAACTCTTTATTGCCAAACCACAAATGAATACTTATAAAATAAATCAATTTTATGTGTACACTAAATGCGGAAAAATTAATAATAATAATTATTATTATTAATAATTAATATTAATAATTATTAATACTTAATTTCGCCCATATATTTATAACCATATTAAAAATAACTGTTTTCATTGAGTTACCTACGTTACTCAGTAGGTAAGCTTAGCTACTCGCAGTTATGAGCACTTCCAGCTGGAAGTGCTCATAACTGCGAAGCAGGGTCCAAGCGGAACCAATTTCTACCGGTGTCAGGCACAAACCATTTGTGTCCTTAACATAAATTTTGTTCTTTCATCTTGGATGTTTGTGACGTGTATTTATCCATACCTCCTGCGACACAGATAAATACAATAGTTCTAAATACAATATAGAATATTAGATAAAAAAAATGCTATACTTTTGTACAGGGACCATATTAAAAGCGAGAATAACAAATTGTATTGTAGAATTTGCAATAACTCAAAATAGCCGTATATCGCAGAGAAAATAATCCTTTGTTAAAACATTGACGAAAGGCTCGAAAGGATTCAGGTAAGGCCCCTTCTTGCCAAATTGGACAAACATCTCACGATCGGATTGCCCAATTCTCCTTTAGAATATTTAAGTGAAGACGCAATAAGGTAACATTGTATTTTTTAAAATCTTGAATAGTCCTTAAATTTTATTTCTATACTAGCTGTCCCGGAAAACTTCGTACCGCCATTTTTTTTTTTGCCGTCAATACTGTCTAAAGTTTAAGATTTTTATTTTAAATATTTGCTATTATTTTATTAATAATTTTTTTCATACAAACTTTCTCCTGACAATAACGAACACGTAAAATAAAGATTTATCCAATTTAGTGCAGTCATTTGGAAGTTATGCGCGTACAAACATTTCGGTGATTCATTTTTATTTATATAGATAATCTATCAGTCACAATTTGGTATGCGATAAAATAGCATTTAAGAATTGCGCACTTGCTACTAAAAGCTGGTAAAAAAAAATTCAAACATCGGAAATTGTTACATATTTATTGTATACATCCGTAAATTACTACTTGTACTACTAAACTGTATTAAAATTTCTTATTGTCTTGAAATTATAAGCAAAATCATCATTCTGCATCATTGCATTTCGTGAGATGTCACGCAGGTTCACACTCAGAAACGATTTCAAATTCCTCAATTATTACAAACTGGTTTGAGTTCATCACACGCGTTGAAAAGGTGATGAAATTGTCCTCTAGTCTATACAAATAAATAAAATTGGAGTGTCTGTTTGTAATATTAAAATAACCGCTTTTTACTAAGTGCATATGGCTGTATACACAGTACATATACCAAAACAACATTTTTTTTTACAATTTTTGTCTGTCTGTTTGTTCTGGCTAATGAATAAAAATGTTTGCTATGAAATGGCTGGACCGATTTTGACGGGACTTTCACTGGCAGATAGCTGATGTAACAAGGTGTAACTTAGGCTACTTTTCCGAGGGGTAAAATAAGGTTGCGTGATAAAACCGAATTCCTCACGAAGTCGCGGGCAACAGCTAGTAGTTTAATAAAAGCCAGCGGTGTCGCGAGCCATTCAATGAAATATGACGTCCGTGTAAATAGGTGCACGGGCAAGGACATAAAAGTTTCATGGCTTACCCCAGGGCGGGTTTCAGTGTCTCCCCGGGGCTACGGACGGGACTGACCTTTGCGAGAACTAAGATTTACCGAGACGTTATCTGTAAAACAAAAGATATTTTCGTGAAGGCGTATTCACACGTTTTTTCTTGTTTCTGTGTTTGGGTTTTCTTTTTTCATTGCTGGGGGGTTTAATGTTGCCTGATGCAAAGCTACTGTGCGTAAGGAGCCTCTTTAAGGCGCACTTTAATCCTTTCACCACACTGGTTTGAGAGATCTAGTGGCACGGTTAGAAGTAGAATTATGCTTTCGATGGTGGCACGTTGCAACAGTGAACGAAAGTGCTGAAATACATATTATGTATTCTATCAGTCATCTGGTTCCATAGCACAAGCTACGCTTAGTTTGGGGCTAGATGGCGATATGTGAATAGTCCACTTATATTTAGTTATTATAGACGGCCCGAGCCTCAACACAGCGGCAAACTTCTTGGGAAAATACCTAACTAGTTTACTACTTGAAGTTGCAGCTACATAATGCGTGGGTAAAAAGACTTCTTACATTTTTGTTCCATTCGAAGTGGTACCTTGTGGCTCGAGAAACGTGGTCTTGAAGCGTCCGTGGCCGCGATGTTGATATCAGCCGCATACTCGTATACGCGACAGCAATAGAATAAATGAAAATTGTCGAACGTGCGAATGGAGCAACACGTTTTCATAGTTTTGTAGCTGGTCAGAGATTTGTCACTGTGCGAAGTTTTAGTCATTTATTACTTAAAGTTTATTTTTTATGTGATACAGTTACGGAACCAACTGACGACCCACCTGGTGTAAGTGATATCTCGGTAAACATTTTTTTTATGTAATACAGTTACGGAACGAACCGATGCGACTTGGGTCCTCTCCTACTAGGTACAACAATACCCAAGTCGCATCGTATGCGCCCGTAACTCTGAGACGTGTAGGTGGAATGTCTCATGTGCCTGTAATTTCACCGGCAACCACACCTTCCAAACCGGAACACAGTAACGCGAATGCGTTACTGCTTAGCGGCAGAAATGGGCATGGTGGCAGTACTTCCCCGGACGAACTTGGCGTAAGTTTTACTGCTCTGAAATAAAGTAAGTAAAAGTATTTATAATAAAAATGTTGTCTTTTTATTCCTTAGTTGTCTAAATGTCCAAATATTTAATGTGATGTGAAGTGACTGACACTCAGAGTTCTTCAAAATATCTTTTATATAATGCTTTCTGATTAGTACCAAATATGTTGTCATACATTTAGATCTCACTATGACAACGTTCTCTTCTTGCATTCCTTGCGGATTCTTTCCATCTTTTCATCGAGTGGCGTACACTCCTATAGTCCGCAACTCGTCCAAAATAACGACCACGACAAACGAAATCGGCACAGTCCTAAAGATAAATATTACAGAGAACGAAATCTAGTCAAGCCTAGCAGTAATAGAATTATGGTCGAAAATAAAGATTTGCCGCCCACCTAATGTGAAAACAGCTGGGCTCCTGTCACCTAGATCCGGCCACTGTCCCTCCTCAATATCCGGTGGATATGTACGGGATATGGACGGCACTATTTGTGACCGAAATTTAGATGCCCTTCAAGCGAGTTTAGGGTATAGAGAATTTTCCACAACTGCTTGCGAAGTTATTATAAAAGGTTTCACACAGAATTGATACGTAAGGCGATATCAAATATAATAATAATAATTATATATATATATAAATAAAGTATGTAAGTATTATATCAGATGTCTGGTTCCCATGATACAAGCTATGTTTAGCTTATCTTGGGGCTAGATTGCGTTGTGTGAAATGTCCACCAATATTTACTGGCAACATTTTTAAGATATCTTTTACTTAACCGCTGATATATTTTAGTTATAACCTTATTTGTAAATGGTTTGCTGCACGTGTGATGTGTGTGATGCACACTGTTAGTGCAATACGCAGTGCGTTATGTATTATTTAATACATGATTAAATAATACATAACGAAATAAAAACCGCAACTCTTCAAAAAAAAAATGGTTGTCTGTAAAGTCGGTTTACTGACGATAGTTGAACGTGACAACGTCTTAAGAAAATACTGATGGAATGGTAGCATTTTTCAAAAGAAAATTTTAATTTCATTTGTTTAATAGATTTGTATGTATATAGAGAAGGAGGTAATTGGAAATCACAATGAAATTGATCAAGTTAGATTTATTTGTACGCATAAATACAATTATGTCATTTTTTTTTTACAATTTAATAGTTTTACACTGCACTTGATACTCGATCAAAACATGTAAATGTAAGTATTAGCAGCTGTCCACGCAGACGCATCGCTCACTCAAGTAGGAGAGAGACGGATGTCGAACGCTGCCGAACGCAAAGGCCGATTGTGCTTCTTTGTCGCTCGTTCCGCACTCTCGCTTGCACTTGCACAAGCCTTACATGGAACGCCTCAGAGCGAGGTAACGCCGCATGAGTCATGTTTTTTCGTGCGTGCAGCCGGCTCTATCGAATTATAAGACGTTGTCACGTCAAAAATTGGGTTTCTATCGGTTTGTTCAAAAAAGTAAGGCTAAAAAGTTAAGGTTCAATAAAGTCTGTCCACAAGAGTAAACCATACAAATTATCACTTCCTTCAAACGGGTATAGTTTGGCTGAGTCATAAGGCCGCGGTCTCCCAAATCCGCATACATTAGTTAAAGACTGGCCTCGGGGATTTGCGATCATACACTTAAAGTAATTAGTTTGCTTAAACGGGAGGGCTTTCTAGTAAAGCGTTTTTGTTGTTTGACTAGGCGAATACGGGGTAAGGGAGCCATTCGGGTACCTCTTGGGTTCTTTAGATTTAGGCTTGACGCTATTTCTTGGGGTAGTCTATCCTAGACAGATATATAAATGTTGCAATAAAATAATATGAATGTGCATTTCGTTTTCGAGGAATATCGAAGAATTATCCATGTGTGGAATAAAAGAAAAGAAAAAAAAAGAAAAAAAAATTATAAATCGCGAAATAGAGTTTGTTTATTACGCTTCCCGCCTAAATCGCTGAATCGATTATGATGAATTTTGATACAAAGATAGATGGAACCTGGAGACGGTATCAGGAAAAAATAAGTTTTTTTTGTTTTTATTAAACTCCCTCAGTCTTCTAGAATTCTATTACAATACGCTATAAATAAATATATATCTAGATAATATATATATATATATATATTTATATATATATATGTTTATATATATATATATATATATATATATAAACCGTCTAATTAGATTTGCGCATCAAGGGTTCCATACCGCCACCAATTCAATGTTTTAAAGAAATATAAAAATAAATATAGAAAATATAGATATATAATTTTTTGGGGATCCAACTCAAAGAATTTACTAAGCCTTCACCGTCCGTCTATCCTACCTTTAAAAAGCTGTATATTTTGATACAGTACAATGCTGAAATTTCCACAGAATGAGCATTATTATAATATCGTACCAAATAATAAAACAAAATCTAAAAGAATAAAAGAGTTTCATTATATATTTTTTTGGGAAAAACAAACGTTTTGTTTCAGTCCGTTTCAATGGCCATAGGTAAATAGAACTCGTACTAAGCTTACCCGCATTGAAACTTTTTTTACATAACCTTAGTTACTTGAGCTGTCTCGCGCTTGTCTCTATTTTTTATCTAGTTTGTGTTAATTAAACTTACTAATAGAATAGTGGTTTAAAAACCCTTAGCGCGAATCCAACTCATGATTTTTATTTAATTAGTTTTTAATTGTCTTTAAAATTCACACTAAAATTTCATCAAGTTTGAGGTTTACATTGTGTTACTGTTTTTACTTTGGAGAAAAAACAATAAGATGAAAAATATGTTTCATGTATAAGGACTAACAGCTAAATATATGTATCTTGCGAATAAATGAATTATGAATTAAAGTATTTTTTTTTTGGTTGATTTTTTCTTCGTCGAAGTATATTTTAACAATGATATCGACGCATCATATGGTATTCATGATGAATTACACAAAAGAATCCTGTAATTATTCATACCTATGGCAAAAGTAAAGTCACAAAAGTGTGAAATAGCCGGTCCATAACTGCAACACCTGTTACACGGCCCCAATAATTCACTGATACGGTTTCTCCTCGAATATCAGCCATCCGAATATCCAGCGAAAAGTTTCCGCTGTTACGTTTAAACTCTAAACATTTATGTGCTTCCCTCGAAAATGTACTCTCAAGAAATGTGTGAATTGCATTTCAGGTGGATTTTCAGTAACCTTTAATGTCGCTTTCAGCGTCAATTTATAAACTGCTGGTAGTCCTATTTGCTCCTACTCAACTTTACGGCTTGAACTATTGTTGGCATCTGCTGGGAATACCGCTCAACATGAAGTAGACCTCATATATTTTGTTAAAGAACGTGAAAAAAAATCTCTGACTTTACTTTTGTCTGGCCTCACAGCTCAATTGGTAACTCTGCCTTCTATGCTGTAGGTCGTTAGTTCGCTTCCCACGCAGGACAAACATTTGTATGTCGAATATAGTTTGTTCTGTGTCTGGGTGTTAATATGTATTATATGTATGCATAAAAAAAGGTAAATAAGTATTATATCAGTTGTCTGGTTCCCTTGACACAAGCTATGCTTAGCTTTCTTTGAGGCTAGATGGCGCTGTGTGAAATGTCCACTTAACATCCAAAATAGTTAAAAAAACTGCGTATAATTGTAGTTTAGATGTTTTAACGGTTGCCACTGATGTTATATATTTTTACAGCATATTTCTCTCATCTCTCACTTTGTGTCTGGCATTTAATTTGACGTATACCATTTTTCCTTCCTCAAAAACTTAACTTTTCAATAGTTAAAACCGAGGAACAGACGAAATAACTAATCCCACCACGGTCTTAGAGAACTAATATTTATGTATATTGAAATTAATCCATTCATTCGTGAAATTGAAAAAAAAACTGAATAAATGAAAAGCTATATAACAGACCGCCGGATCACTTTGATCGCACGAAAGGCGGAATTTTCAACGACATAATTAACAATTTCAGATAATTAACAAAACTGTTTCCGTAGCCTCGCCTCAATTCTGCGTGTCGTGAATAGGCGTTTTCACCGAGAGGAATGGAAACTGCGTTATTGTTAGGGCACATTAATGATGGCAAAGACGACTACCGTTGAAACGTTTAACAATGGTTCCTTCATCTTTGGAAAGGTATAAAACCTTTGTGGAAAGTTCTGAAGTTCCTTGTTCGACCAGAACGTACTTGGAGGACACTCTTGCTGTAATAAAAGTTTATGAGCGTTCGATTTCGCCCCACAAAAACGCTATTACGAATGGCTTTTGTCCCATATCTTGGTAACTTACTTCAATCGGTCCATGTAATTCTGAAATGGTTTATGAATGGAGATAGATACATCATTGTTTTTATGTGAATAAAGTGACGGATCGAGGACATGGGCCCGATGTTTTGCGGTATCTTTCAGCACGACTTTCCTTCTTTACTTTAAATATTTATTTATTTGAGTTGAATTTTGCTCTCAAAAATTGCGTTGTGACTATCAACGTGAGACTCAAATTCTCTCCCATTGTTATTTGCTGGAGCCTATAGCTATGTCTACCTCATTGTATGGAGGCTCTATGTGTAATCATAGCTAGCTGTTACCCGCGTCTTCGTCCGCGTGGAATTCGGTTTTATCATGCACCCCTATTTTACACCACGGAAAAGTAGCCTAAGTTACTCCTTGTTACATCGGCTATCTGCCAGTGAAAGTCCCGTCAAAATCGGTCCAGCCATTTCAGAGATTACCCGGAACAAACAGACAGATAGAGACAAATTTTTAAAAAAAATGTTGTTTTGGTATATGTACCTATCATCCATATGCACTTAGTAAAAAGGTTATTTTAATATTACAAACAGACAACAACTCCAATTTTATTTATTTGTATAGATGCTGGCATAATTGGCGCTTTCTACCTCAACCCTAAATATGTACTACTATGTTTATTATCGTCGGCTGATGAGCGATCGGCTGCCGACGAATGGTCTGGCCCCTGGGAGCGATTCGACGTTCACATGAAAAATACACAAAGTTCCAGTGTTTGATTATGTGCCCGTGTCGTGAGCGGTTATGTGCGGCACATATCTTCCAACTTGCCTCCCAGAGGTGCTTTCTCAGCATTCTCATTGCACATCATTGAAAATATTTAATAACCCCGGAAAGTACTAGTTTATTTCAGTGACTTCGCAGCTCAGTTGGTTAGTAACTTTGCCTTCTGAGCTGTAGGTCGTGCGTTCGATTCCCACCAGGACAAACATTTATGTGAAGAGCATTGATGTTTGTTCCGTGTCTGGGTGTTAATATGTATTTATATGTATGTATTTACAAAAAAAATGTATATATATATGTATATATGTATATGTATGCTATCAGTCATCTGGTTTCCATAGTACAAGCTATGCTTAGTTTGGGGCTAGGTGGCGCTGTGTGAAATGTCCACCAATATTTATTTATTTATTTATTTATATTTCATTATTCACTTAATCCTGCTGCACAAATATAGTTTTTATTTTGTCTCGTTATGAAAAACGGAAGCGCGCTATTTCCTCGCGCGTTTTAATTTCTTAGCGTTTATTTTCCTGTGCGGTTTGAGAGTTAATTGAAACAATTAAATACCTAATATTTCGTGGGAAATGGAAAATATCACCGGGGCGGGCGCTGGTAATGTTTTACAGGGTTATTGGTAATATGATAAAGACCTGTTAAGTATAATTTCGTTGCATTATAACCGACAACGGTGGTTCTAGGCTTTTTTAACTTGGAAGTTATCATATAGGGTTATCAAAAGTCAGCTGTTGTTTGCAATTTGAGGTTATTAAACTTTAGATTTATTATTACAAATCAATAACGATTAAACGCTTAAAGTTGGCCTGGCTTTAACGCCCAAGAAACAGCTGATATTTAAGCGATTATAACTTTTAGAGTAATGTATATTTTGGGCTTTTCATTACCAATAACCCTTTATAGGCATAGTAATGTTAATCACCGTGATAGACGCAGGGGAAGCGGGGTCGGGGGGAGGGGGGAGAGGGGAGGGACACGGGGGGAGACTGCAGGACTGCGTATCTGATAATTGAATCTCGGAACTTGCTGAGAACTTTTCAAACTTCCGCGAAATTTGATTAACCCGTCATCTTGTTTTAGCGTTGAGTAAATTTTTTTTAACTCTGGATTACTCACCATCTTGCAGATTAATCATGACGTCGGCCTAATCGCGTAAAATGCCACAAGTTTCGAGCTTTTTTCTGCAGAATGGCGCAACTTGGGTTTATTTTAATATTTAACTGACATTGTTATCATAATTTATACTTAGTGCCGCTCTGTTTCTGAAACGGAAAAAGTAAATTAAAAACCCACGTAGAAGTTTCGTTATTATAAAATTTATTGGACCTCGTTCTCCGAATTGGGGTTCATACACATTTATAATGGGAACATTAAATCGATGCTTATAAACTCTGGTATTTAGTCAATTATTTGCATTTCAAATTTAACGCTTTTAGGTATTACCGCTCATAAAATAGAAAAAAAAAATACAGTAAAATAACGAATAAAGACTAAATTTCAATGTATTGGCTATTTATTATGCGATACGATAACACATTTCTTGTAATAGCGAAACTTAGTTAGTGTTAGTATAGGGTTCCGTCCTTCATCCCGAACTGAGAAAGAAAATTAAGAAATACAGTGTTATATGTATTCTTGTTCCCATAGTAAAAGCTATGTTTAGTTTGGGGCTACCTACAGAGCACTGTGTGAAATTTCAATCAATATTTAGTTACATAATTAAGTAATTCAAATATATAATACAATTTACCCCAACTAAGCAGTATGTTCTGGATTTAATGGATATCTCTTGCTCTAGAGTTCGCTCCACTCGGGATACATAAAGTTCTTTCATTTCGCCAAGACATAAGTTATTTCAATTTATGTCCTTCTCCCTGAAATATCGATCGCCAACATCGTCTGTAATTGCCTACAGAAGTTGTTTCAAGGAAACAATTACAGTAAAATTGATGCTCTATTTGGACCCTCACTGAAATAATTCCAAGTAGCGTGGATTATATAGCTTGCATTACACGTTGGCGTGGTAAATTTACATCCGTATTTGTAAATAACATAAAATACATTCTTTGGTGCGAATACTTTATGAAGTTTGGCCGCTGCTCATATTTTATTCAAATATACTTGCGGTCTGGGAAATGTAGGTGAGAAGTTTGGGCGTGAGTAATCGCGTGAAGCGCTCACGAACAACAATCCATTTTCGACTTAAATAGACCTGTCAATGGCATTTTTATAGTTGAGTATATTGAGTGCAGTCAGCTGCCAAGAAACCGATTGGAAGTTATGCTGCATTTTTTCCGTTAAATGTGAACTTAGCAAAATTTTCCGTAGAAGTTGGCATTTTTACCTGATTTTTATCGCTGCACGGTGCAAGCGATCTGAATTCGCGTTTAGCAATGCTCAAAAAAGTGGTTTATGGAAACAATAGAATTATTAATTTCCATTTCGAAAAAAGGACTGTGGCATCAGGCGAAAATTGGTCAGACAACCTGTGTTGTTTAACAAAGGTATAATTAATAATTTTTTAATACGAATACTTTATATTTTGTGTATGATAACTATAGTTTATTCTACATTTTGTAATATTAATAATTATAAAAGCTGCTTTAATGTATCGTGGCCTGTCTTTGTGCATATACCTCGTCATTCCTGGTATCAAAAATAACGCGCAGACCAAATGCGATGTGTTTCTGTTTTTTTTTTCAATTATTTGTCTTTGTATGTTTCTAATGCAGCCGTTCGCAGCAGCTACATGACAAAGATCATAAACTACTCAGTCATCATGGAAGTATTATGCAGTGGCTGATTGCTGCAGTAAGATGATTCATTCAAAAACTTTATTATAAGTAATATTAGTGTAAATAATCAGGTACCATGATTAAAATGTGAATATTGATCGCGAAAGTTTGAGAAATACTACTTCAGTTCAGTTCCTGAGAGCACTTTCTATTGTCGATATATTCCACGTGAACGTTACTAAAACTGAAATGGCTAACTTCATTCAGATTTATATGTCAGCAACATAATAGAGAAGTAGCATAATATAGTTTCATATTTATATACCATAGTAGAATAGTAATGCGTGTTATTTACGAGGTGAGCCGAGAACCGTATTGAAAGGGTAAAGTTTTATAGCGCCATAGTGTGTGAAATACCGCTAGTTGGTTATGTATTCCCGCATTATATAACATGAACACTAGTGCCCTTATGAGTTGCGTTTTAATTGTTTATTATTGCTTTAACATGCGTTTGGGTTCAGTTCTCTAAGTTCTCTTTTCTCTAAGAGATAATTGTGTAAATATTTTTATGATGTTTGATGCCTCTTCCTCAACGTAGTTTTCACTCATCTTACATGTTTTTATTTGATTATTTCAGTTTGCTTCATATTAATACTTATTTAATGATACTTTTGATATACGTTCTTTGAGTCTAACCTCATCAGTGTTGTAAATAAATTCCACTTATATGATAAATGCGAAAGTGTGACATTTTTTAATAGATGTTATTGTTTTTAGGTAGCTACTCTTTCTTGCCGAACTGAACTGATATGGCTGAAATTCGTTAAAAATTTACTTTAGATAACCTGAAAACTATAAGGCAATGTATTTTATCCCGGGACCACGCAGTAGAAGCAGAAATAGAAGAAGAAATAAATAACACAATGGCTAATTATTGTTCGAGTACTAAACAGGAAATGCTGCCGGCAAAAGCTAGTTTCATATATATCAGCCACATTCAATTTTCAATATATAATGTTGAAACAAGTAACACGAGACTGCACGCTTATTAGCGTGAGAAGCCAACTTCCATCATCAATAAATATATAATAATCTCTCTGTTCCCTATAATTGTATGTATTCTCTAAACGCACTTAGTTACGGAACGAGCTGACGGCCCACCACCTGGTGTTAAGTGGTAACCTCGGCCCATAACAGCCGATGCGACTTGGGTCCTCCCAAAGTAGGTATGACAAAACCCAAGTCGCATCGTATGCGCCCGGAAATGTGAGACGTGAAGGTGGAATGTCTCATGTGCCTGTAATTTCACCGGCAACCACACCTTTCAAACCGGAACACAGTAACGCGAATGTGTCACTGCTTGGCGGCAGAAAAGGGCATGGTGGCAGTAATTCCCCGGACGAACTTGGCGAGAGTTCTACTGCTCTTAAAACATGCTCATGAATGAATTTCTTAAGCGCTCCAGGATTTCCAAGGTGAATTAGCTGAACTAGTGCATTAAAATTCCTTGGGTTCACTTCTCTCGGCTCCATAACAATTGTAGATTATGAGAGTTTCGTACTGCATTGTGTGTATCCAGTATTCATGAGGCCTAGGTTTGCAGTAGTTTGCTAAATTCTGATTCTGATTCTGATGTGAGAATTCATAAATCTTACAGTTGACAAGCCTCACCGCTCAGTTGGTAGTAACTCTGCCTTCTGCGCTGTAGGTCGTGGGTTCGATTCGCACCCAGGACAAATATTTGTGTGACGAATGTTAATATGGGTCTTAATATGTATTAAATATTTGTATTTACAAAAAATGTATATATGTATTGTATCAGTTGTCTGGTTCTCATAGTACAAGCTATGCTTAGTTTGGGGCTAGATGGGGCTATGTGAATTTTCCACCACCAATATTATTATTATAATCTATTCCGTTGCTACGTGATAGATTGACAAACCAACATACTTTAGCCACCAATAACTTTTGAACTGATGACGTTTCGGATGGTAGTGATGTTGACAAGCGATATTGCAGGTCGTTAGTTCGAATCCTACAGTGAAATTGAGCTCCTGGAGTCACTGTGAGGAAGCAATGGCGTAGTGGTTATAAATGATCGGCTGGCTAGCTACCTAGCTACTAGCTACCACCCTCAAGTTGAAGATCAGCCGTCAAGCACCTAACGGTGTGTTCCGATGCTCTTGAGAGCCCGTTCACAATCGAGGCGCAGCGTCACAGTCGGCTACATATTTGCTTCACATCTGGTCAAATGTATTCAGAAGCAATAGATAGAGAAGTGGTAAAAAAGCAGTGATAATTTGCGCAGTTTTATCTATGTGATTACGGAACGAGTCAACGGCCCACCTGATGTTAAATGGTAACCTCTGCCCATAACAACCGATGCGACTTGAGGCTTCTCCTACTAGGTACGACAAGACCCAATTCACATCGTCGCCCGTAAATCGAGACGTTTGTGATTTCATTGGCAACCACACCTTTCAAACCGGAACAAAATTTCTGCTGAACCGAAACCCATTTCATGCATGGTGGCAGGCATGGTGGCAGTACTTCTCCGGACGAATTTGGCGTGAGTTCTACTGCTCTTAAAGTACACCATCACAGCTATTTTTGCGCAGTAGTAATACTCTGCAGTTCTCCCACTGGCCTCCACTGGGGGATACTAAGTGGTGGACAACGGAAATAAAGCTTATTAATGCGTCCCAGATACAACGTAGTATGTGGGCCGCAGAAATAATAGACACAAAGTGTTCTTAATACTCGAGATCAAAAAATCTCTTGTGCTGAAAGCTTGATGCAATATAACTTATTGTTATAAGCAATAAAAGTCATAAATATAGTACAATATAGTGCACGAAAGGAGCCTCTTTGAGGCGCATTTAAAATCCTTTCACCACACTGGTTTGAGAGAACCAGTGACTCGAATAGATAGATAAGCAATATTATTATGAAACAAACAATCAAGTCATCTCATTAGGTCACTTAACTATTAGACAAACTAAAACAAATCTTGCAGCTTGTAGTACATTTTAATGATGTGTCGCGGCGCAATGCGGCGCACCCCGTGCGAAGAGTTATGTAAAAGTCTGACTGCACTTTGAAATAGGCCTGCAGCGATGCGAGCTCCGAACAAAAAAATATCGAAAACAGTTAGTACTTTTTACTTTTTATTCGGGAACGGCTCATGCATCAAAAAGCGAAGTGAATAATGCTTTAACGACTAGCGTGAATATGTGTTTGCTGGCGGCGATGAAATATTTTATGGCATATCTATAACAGTTTTAACGTTGTACGTCACGATCCAGGTTATACAGTAACCGCCAGTTCATCACAAAACCAATAAAAACGATATCTTCTAGAAGCTATGAATCTGTAACAGATTAGCAATAAACTTTGAACGTAAAAGCTATTCAAATCCGGCCCGCATTTGAATCCATATAAAACGGAACTACTGACGTGTAAAGTTACAAAGGGATTTCCACCAAACATTGCGCCTAAATTTTCCGCCGGATACAGAGAATTATTTCGACGTGGTTGCTTTGGAACTGACATTGTTTGAGTGGTGGTCGTGCGTGAGCCTCTTGCGAGCGGATTTTTCAAAACTCGGACCCCCTCTATGAGACCGTGTTTGTTGTTTGGAGAAGCGACTTTTCAACAAACAGTTCTCGAAGGAAAATGTTGGTTTATAATTATGTTAATTAATTGAAAACTAAAAAAAAACTATCTTAGAATGAAAAATATATTACCTAAACTGTCTTAGGAAATTAGATATTTCTACGATCAGAAGTTATTCCTAGATCCTTGCGGTTCCAAATTATGTGGGTACATCGAAATAATTAAATCATTTACTGTTACCCAGATCGATTTCCGAGTAACCGAGTATCCTCTGACAATCAGTAGGGATGTCCACGTACTCTCATTATTCCGATTAAATGACTAATCGGATAGAACACAATTGCAGTCTGAATAAATCAGGAAGTCCCATTGCCAGTAATTCGTGTAATAGCACGTAATAGATCAAAACGACGGACGTGAGGATTAATCGAATCGACGTGGAGAGCTTATTCATGAACAGCCGATGCACTGTGACAGTGATGCACATACTCGTAGTACACTTACTCGTTAAAATAAAATTGAAGAACTAAATATGTTACACAGCATTTTTTATTATTATAAAAAAAGTAGTGTTAACTAGCGATAAGTACGCGTGACCATCTCATCGGTTTTGATTGTTACTTATTGACGTTTCCATTTCTATGGAAATAAGGTTTTCTGACATGGACTTTATTTATTTTATTATTATTTATTTATTAATAGTTGCTCAGCTGAACACTGTTTTGTATTTTTCGACTGAATTCAAAATACCTGTGACCCTACAATGAATGAAATAATATTGCTTGGCTTATCGATCGCTCAATTATTATTCTTATTACTATTATTATTTTTCATCGACTAAACTATACAGAAACCTAATTAATCTCATATAATGTGTGTGTGTAAAATAAACATTCATGATTATACATTGTACATGTAGGTACATTTCAGTATGTGGGTCCGCAATACACCGTGTCCCCCGACTGATTGATTCCTCGGTTCCGTGACATTAAAATAACACCTGCAGGCTTGCGAGCCTTTGTACTCTGAATTTTATGTCGGTTTGATTCACTTACGTTCTTGAGTGTTCGGAAAAAGGATTGGAATAAAACATAAAGGTATTGTAGTAATTCAAACAGAAACTCACATACATTTTTAGGTATCCTGATCTCGCTTAATAATGAAAAATGTTATTTTATATTTGGTATATTCTACTACACAATTAACTCATTATTTCATTCAATATATAAATAATATCTCACGTGCCTTAAGATCTTAAATTATATATTAATTATATTACATTTAAATTTTATACTTAATTTATATTATAATATATATTTTTACTTGGGTCATTGTTATATTTACAAGTATTTAATATAAATATATGAATCGCATCAATTATATTTCTCTGTAGCATAACAGGGAACGAGGTGTTTGATAAGGAGATTAATTGGTTCACTTGAGTAAACAAATAAATGCAAATCAACTTAGCGAAAATAAATACGCTTAAACGTCGACAAACCTATTACTGGAACAAACACACGCTAACAAGAACCAGAACACCGCAGTGCGCAACAAATCATTAAAATTTACCAAAACCAATGTACTGCTAACAATCCACATCCACGTACGTTCTATTTACATACAATAGAGCCTCTAGATGGGGCGACGTATTTCTGCGTGCTACTCGCTTACACAACAGCGATAAATTAATTGCATATTTCGCACTCAATTTCGGTGTAATCGCTGCGGACTGTATGCCGTAGCGCCGCGCCGCCCTAGTCCGATCAATTGCACCGAATTTAATTTAATTTTTAGTTCGTTAGGTAACTTCGAAATTGGGACGGAGTTTTCTTTCGAACGTCGCTATTCGGTCCGGAACTTTGGGGAAGTGGGCGCCGCAATGAACAGAACTGCGGTCGGCGGTTTATAAAGAATAGGGCTGCAACAATGGACTCATTCGATTTACGCTTTATTCATTTCGCCGCTCGAGATGGTTCCGTTTATTATCATTATTGTTTTGCCCTATTGTTCGGCGTCTAACTGGCCCTTTGGTATTGAGAGAAATAAACTTGTACGTGAAAGTTATCGTCACAATACGTTGTATTGTTCAGCTTGCTTTTTAAAAAAGCTTATTCATAATAAACTCACTTATTTATCCGGACAAATATTACAAATAGGGTTGACTATTATTTTTTTATATTAAACTTGTGCAATTGAAGATGACAGATTTATTAGACTGTGTCAACTTAGTTCTGTATATATGAGGAGTACCTACATGAAGGATAGCGGTAAAAGTATTTGCAGGTAGTTTAGCATTTAACGACTGATTTTCTATGACACTGAGTCTGTCACGTATTATGGTATCCTGCAATCTGTTATCTTTTCTTTGTATCTTAATTTCTCTAGTGCTTTGAAAACAGACGCCTTGGATGCGGTTTTTAGTTTATTGAACTATAAAAAAAGGGTTTTTACTGACATCAGCCCATTTCTCGGTACACGTAGTATCTAAACTACATCAATGATATGAGAACGAGATAAAGAGAGACGTAACCCACCAGATGACAAGCAATATGTCCATAATAGCAGCAATACGATCTAAGTGTTAACTACTTATGTATAGGAAACCCAGTACCGTAGCACTCGTCACATAAAATATGAAGATGTCTCATGTGCTTGAGATTTCACCGGAACCCATCAAACTGGGCTATATAGAAATGTGAGTGCACTGCTACTTGGCAGCAGATGTGTAAATGAGCAGTAGAACTCACGCCAAGTTCGTCCGGGTAAGTACGGCTACCATGCCCATTTCTGCCGCCAAGCAGTACCTAACACATTCGCGTTACTGTGTTCCGGTTTGAATGGGAAAAATTCCACCTACACGTCTCGGAGTTACGGGCGCGTGTGATGCGACTTGGTTCTTGTCGTACCTAGTAGGAGAGGATCAAGTCGCATCGGTCGTTATGGGCACAGGTTACCACTTAACACCAGGCCGTCGGCTCGTTCCGTAACTATATCACATAAAAAAAGATGGCGGTCGCCGATTCTCTTGCTACGACTGGGTTAGAGCTTATTGTGTATGTTCGTTTATTTATGTAATGTGTTGCCTGTTCCAGAAATGATGACGTGCCGGCTGGGGTCGCGGCGACTCGGCGGGTCGCGTGGCTCTCTGCAGGCGGGCGGCGCGTGCTCCGCCGCCAGCGAGCTAGACCTCGCGTCTCGCTCGCGCCGCGCTCACAAGTCCCGGTTAGTAAAGACTAGTGAAGAAAAACAACAAAACCAACTTCAGTTTTTTCATCCCTTATTTTTCGGACGTACTTGGGTACAGTATTTTAATAACGCTTATAGAATGCTTTTAAGTTAGCTGTTAAGCCATGAATGACTAATACACACTTAAAATTGCATATCTCAAAAACTACTGAACCGATTTTGATGAAACTTACACTATTCCCTAAGTTGAATAATACCTATTTCAAAATAAAAAAAAAATTAAATCGAACATGTAGTTCTGGAGATATGCGAGGACAAACACAAAGATACATACATACATACATACACTTTTGAAATTTGGCACACTTGTTTAGAAGCTGATATAGACCAACATATACGAAAACTGGGCAGTTCTGGAAATATTACATATTTACGGATCGAATTGATAACCTCCTTTTTTTGAAGTCGGTTAATAAATAGCGGCGGCTGAGCGGCTGAGGTCACGGTGACTAGGCGGGCACTGTAGTGGGGCGGAACTACTTGAAAGGTCTTCCTCATCTCTATTCAGAAAATAAGGTACATATATGGCGTTAATCCTTAACTACGCCAAGCTGGCTACATATTCTACAGCGTAGCAGAAAGCGCTACGTTATAAAGTAATAAGTTAATGCCCGTACCTGTCCTCGTACAGATTTCTGCTATTGTACGACGCGACGCGCCCATCACTTAAAATACACAAATATAAATTATTCTCAATTTTAATACTAATAGTTTAAAATTGTAATGTTTCCAATTAAAATTGCGTTGACTCATTTATGTCTAATTTTACTCCTCATTGTAATGTCATTTAACAATTCACAGTGCTCATTCCTGTAGACAAGTAGAGCTTTTTATTATTGTTTACAATAAAGTTTTATATTCGCTTAGGTTAGGGGTTTTCAAGTACAAACGAATTTTTGGTATATATTTTAAGGTCGAATTATTAATGATATGTTTGAAATTAAAATTAGAAATATATGTATTATGTACAACATATAAAAACTTTCATCTGTAAGACACAATTCTGTAACATATAAAATTTTAACTTATTGTTTAAATACGATTGAAATCTCTGCCCTCTGAGGCGGTCTTTTGTTAAAGTTCCAAAGTCAGCGACTATTGATAACTCAGCTCGCAAATCTAATCCACATTTGAATATATTTGTACATATTATGGAGCCAACGCGCTCAAAGTGTAACTTTGATATTTAAGTATTGTTATACTATTTATGAAACAGTTTTCATGAAATGTCATCACTTACTAAATATAACGCCAGGCTGCATGAAATTGTCGAGTTTTGTTCGGTGAAATAAAATATTAATTCACGGTGCAATATTTTATTTATTTGGGAATGTAGGGGAGTGCTTACATTTTACCATGTACGTTGCACAATTGTATCTGGAATTAGTTCAGTTCATTTAATTGATTTAAAAATATTAGTATGGTGAATTATTAATGATACAGAGTAAAAGTTATTGGTCTGTTTTTAAACATTCACAGGTTAGTCACAGGTTCAATGTCCGCAGAAGGCAAATATTTGCAGTAGAGTTCTGTGGTCGAAATAGGTACCACCCGATAGCACAAATCTGATTCTGTTGAATATAATTTGCATTTGATCCATATTTAATATGAAATCCAAACCGGTCCCGGTCCAACTACCGTGATACCGGGAAACATAGAATGCGGTCAACACTACGAGTGTATATACGTCTATATGCCGGATATTAGGGCAGTTGCCCATGGGTGCAGCTGGTTCGAATCCAGTGGAAGCACTAATAAGTTATTTCCACTTAAAAAACATATACGAAATATTACGTTTTCTTTGGTGGAGGCAGCATTGCCTTTGGTATTGCGATGCCCATGATCCACGGTAAATACTTTCCATAAGGTGACCAGTCAGCTCATCCGCTAACTTTAAATAAATAATAAATAAATATTGGTGGACATCTCACACAGCGCCATTTAGCCCCAAACTAAGCATAGCTGCGTATGGAAACCAGATGACTGATAGAAAACATATAGATAGATATACTTTTTTTTAGTAAATACATACAAATACATATTAACACCCAGACAGAGAACAATTGTCCTGGTGGGAATCAAACCCACGACCGCTCAGAGACAGCTCAGAAGGCAGAATTACTAACCAACTGAGCTGCGAGGTCAGTCATTTTTTGTCAGTTTTGCACATAAACAAAAACATTCGCATATTTATGGGCAATTTATTATTTGTTACATGACCATAGTTCACATTGCTCTTATTTCAAACGCTTGGCCGTAGGGGATAGTCCGATATAGCCGAAGGGTAATTTCGTTCGTAGCGCTGATTCTGCGTAACATTATAAGTCAAAATGTGAATTGCCCCGAGCGTTCGCTGAGATGATATCACCCCTAGCTACTCCAAACTGGAATCTGTCAAGCCGCACGCGATAAAGGAGATATATTGGGATCATAACACTTTCAGCCTCGGCGGGTTAAGGGCCCGTTTTAAACGTCTTCAGACATAAAAATTAGGAGGGATGAGAGGTGTCGTTAACACAAAGCCAATCGGTAGAGGTGGTCTGAGAGCATAATAAATGAAGACAATATTTTAGGTACACTTGTCTTTTTTATTGTGATAAAATTTCGGAATGGGCATTTGGTCCACCTTTTGTGAAGTGGTAATCTCTGTCTATAACAAAAGCAATACGCCTTGCCCACCCTACTACACAGGTATGGAAATCTATGACATAAAAGTGGATTGTTTGAGCCGGAATACAGTACTGCAAATTATTTAATATAGTTAAATATTGGAGGTTACCTACACTGCTTACTGTTTGGTGGATACTTTGTTCTAGTAGATAATAAATGTTTGAGAACTTATTTAACACACATATTTAAGTTAAGTAACTTGGATGTTTGTTGTATATTACACTATTCATTAGGTAAGTCCTGTAATAATAGTTGTTGAAATGAATAAATAAATATGTGTCCATGCCGTCCGTCCAAAGTTAATCCTGGTACATGAGTAATTAAAAACATCAAAAATAGAAAATTGTTGCGTTTGAATACATGAAACATAAACTGATATTAAGCGAAGAAGGTATGTAGAGGCCTGTATTAGGGAAAATCTCCTTTTATTTTCAAGTAACTTAAGTTTTATTCTAATACGCTGAATGGTCTTATTTAAAGGATTAATCTACAGCTTGTCAGACGTACACCTTTGAAAAGGTTACTTGCCATTCAAGACCACCCACATACTCTAAAAAAAGTTAGTGTGGCTCTAAACATACCTCCAAATCGTAAGAAAATAAAAGACAAAATATAATTTACGTGGTAAAAACGGCCTCCATTAAGGCGGCGCTAGTTCGAGTACCTGTCTCTTGTTTGTCCAGGCAGGAGGGCCCTCCTTGAGTGTCGCTTTAATCACGAGTGTTGACCCTCTGTGAGCCTGAAAAGACTGAGTAACATGAAGAAATCACTTTCATCAAAAATAATGGATTGTTCAATGTTTTCTAAAAACTAAACGAAATCAACTTATCGATACACAAAATACAAAAATCTTTTATAATGTTACAGATATGAATTAGTAGCAAATTCCGTTTGTTATAAAAATATACATTTTAGATTTATATGTTTTTTTAAATAGGCTTAGCTTCACGAAAAGTAATATTTTGTCGTATTCATTTTATTTTGTCGAGCTAATAGAGATTACTCTATATAATGTTCTTTTGCCTGTATAAAAACATTCATTAAATTATTAATTAATGTTCGTAAGTTTGATATGCTGTCGTGTACCTAACGTACCATCTCTTTCGGGGTTTAGTTTGGAACTTCAACAATAGATGGCGCCACTAGTAGATTAGAACGCGCTATCGTTGCGTTTTCACGATTCAGTTGGGACGACGCTAGCCCCAACGTTAATTGTCCGTCACCCATACGAGACATGAAGATGGAATTTCTCTATTTTTTTACGCGATTACCGCAGGTTACGCCTGCGTTAAATGCGTTTGTAAACTAATATATCAAAATATGACTCTCCTAGTGATTTATTAAAAATATCAAAAACATAATCTGACTCTCCTATCCTACCAATGATTTCGTTTGAGTTGAGTTGGATAGTGAGGAATAAATAATCTTTTTTCGTTGGTTATGAGTTGTAAAATTGTAAATTAGGGTCCTTTAAAGTAATACAAGAAATAAATAATTACTAATTAAACAGGATATTGTCATAATCGGGTATATATTATGTCGCAAATAACTTTTTTAAATACTCCGAACTCGTTACATATATTGTGTACATTTGTATAATTGGATAGAAATGTTTAATTAACCTTAGGACGTCATGTTGGATAGATTGTTATTATCACTGTAACGATAAAATCATTTACACATTATACATATAATATATTAACACTTAAATACAGAAAAATCACTATGTATGTATATTTGTCGTGAGTGGGAATCGAACCCATCACACGTTTCCATTATTATTTTTAATTATTCCTTTAATGATTAGGTTTCATTGGATATATGTATTGTTTTAAATAGCTGATTATATAGGAAATATGTCTTTCAATTCCTTCAGTTAGGACTTATTACCACTAACCCTGTATTATTCTTGAAAGTAATTTTAATATATAAGTATTGTTGTCTTATTAATGATCTTATCTACTATATTTGTAGCGTCATACCAACCAGCTAGTTGGCTCGTAGAGAATTATTTTGTATTAAACCCTCCTAGTATTGGTTATATTGCACTGAAGTTTAAATAACCAAATACCTACGTAAATTTCACAAAATCTCATATATCGGCATTGTGAAGCAGTTCAAGTTGATGCGAAACAATATCCAATCTTGGTTACGTAACCTAGGAACAAACAGCTTCGACATTATCGAATTCAATAAATATCTGAGAGAGCATTATGGCACCTTGATCGTAGAGCAATGGGAGCGTTCGGCGCAGCGTAATAGAAGATCGCATTTTTGAACGGTTTATTTATATCTCATTTTACGGGACGACAGCTCTGTGCGGTACCTCCCTCAGCCCGGGCTCCCGCGAGCTTGTATTGAGAAAACCAATTTTTACCGGTAGCCGTTCGTGCGCCACTAAGTCGATTGGGTTCCAAACGAGTCCGCCCTTTTCTGGAAAAAATCTCATATCTGCATAACTTTGCCTGCGTATCTTCGTGTTTCAATTTGGGGATGGAGTTTCCACGATTTTATTATGCAGTGCGAACGATTCAGCCCCAAAATTACAATCTGTTTCTTCTCTCGGTTTTGATAAATAGAGATGTAACCGTTTTATTGGGGTTTACGTCATTCATGGAAAGAAATTGGATCTATCACAGATGGTTTATTACAAGAACACTTTAGTTTATATCAAAAGAGATAAACTAATACTAAAATTACAGTAAAGTCAGCGCTTTTACTGCCGCGGTGCCGCGGAACAACGGACGCGGTATATGGATTATGTTCGACGTAGATATTTTGTGATGTCCACACTGAACACCAGACTGAAGTACCAACCTATTTATTTTCTACATCATTATAGGCCATGTCACCAAAAACTGATGTCTATCTCCAGACACAAATACTGTGTTGCGACTGTCGTTTTAGGTATAAATAACGACAGTTGCTAACATTTTGTCCTATACCAACGTCTGAGAGCAGTCATGCTATGACAGTTCCGTTTCAATGATTTAGAACTTATTATACATTTTAATACTTACTACTACTTACTATAACTTATATAAATAAGTTCAGTCAATTTTTTCGCGAGTTCTCTGTTCGTAGCGAACTACTGAAACGACAACGAATTAACGCGGGAGCGCGGGACAGCTGTTCAGAGCGCGTAATCAGACAGGATGGCTGTTGTCAAAAAACCACTAAAGCTCCGTTTACTCAGTAATATGTTTTCTCCAGGTTAAAACTATTAGGCGAGAGTGGAGAGGGGCCTCTGCTCACCGGGTGGCGCAGCACGCCGCACACGCCGCACACGCCGCACGCACCAGCCACGCCCGCGCCGCACCAATCACACAATCATCTCGCACTCTCGCACTGCAATGGAACTGATAGGTAACTCACACTCGGTGCAAGTGCAACAATCATCTCGCACTCTCGCACTGTTACATTAGCTATTTGCCAGTGAAAGTCCCGTCAAAATCGGTCCAGCCATTTCAGAGATTAGCCGGTACAAACAGACAGACAGACAGACAAAAATTGTAAAAAATGTTGTTTTGGTATATGTACCGTGTATACATCCATATGCACTTAGTAAAAAGCGGTTATTTTATATAAAAAACGGACACTCCAAATTTATTTATTTGTATGTATAGATTTTTTCATGTAACTACATTTTCACGTTATCACCTTTGCTCTTCAACGTAAATGAATACCGAATGACCGACATAAATAAGTGGGTTATCCTACCAACGATCTCGTTAGCCAATTATTTATTAATATAACCTGTATTGATAATAATGAGCGTCATTTAGCATTTATTGTATCTCCCATAATTGTGTGATACACAAAATGGACTGAATATCTGTTATTTACTAACATATTTACAGTTTATACCATACAGATTACACTTAGGTTATTTAACATTGTGTTACTGCCTTGTGAGCTGTAGGTCATGGGTTCGATTCCCACCCAGGACAAATATTTGTGTGACTAATTTGATGTTTGTTCCGTGTCTGGGTGTTAATATGTATTATGTGTATGTATTTACAAAAAAAAAAAAATAAGTAAATAAGTATTATATCAGTTGTCTGGTTCCCATGACACAAGCTATGCTTAGCTTACTTTGGGGCTAGATGGCGCTGTGTGAAATGTCCACCAATATTTATTTATTATTTATTTATAATTTACACTTAAATTACTATATTCTCGACTTTATTTATATTACTTCGTAAGGTCAAATAGGAACCCCCTAATTAAAGAATTCATAGTACTTGAAGTTATAGGCCACCACAGACCAAATTAGAAAGTCTGAACTGTTTCAAAGTTGAATGGGACTGCAAATTAGAAACATTTGACAGAAGTGACAAATTGAGATGTTGCCAGGTTTCTGTAATTGTGCAACAGTTTGAAACTATTAGTAGCAGAGTCCTTGCTTTATTGATTAATATTGAATGTGTTTTACTTTGCCCCTTTTACTTGCCAGTGAAATTGATATTTATTCCTATTAGATTTACCTTATTTTCGGTTAATCCTGCCTTTTTATGCTCGTCTAACAAACAGGTACCAATAATTTCTTAATGTAAGTTATTATGATTTGAATATATTCAATGGTAATTGTTATTTTTACTAACGTCTAAGACGAATTTGTTTTAATAAACCGATAAAACCGACCAGAATATAGCTAGCCATTTTGTTAAGGCGAACTGTAGTTTCGGTTATTCGACCTGCGTTCTGTTAACATCACTAGACTATTAATTAATGCCAAATAGTAACATAACATGGCTACACAGATGCTAAATTATTGTTACGGGTACCGATGTAACTAGCTCCATTCTTCCTCTGTTATATTAAAGACTAGCTGTTGCCCGCAACTTCGTCCGCGTGGAATTCGGTTTTATCACGCACCCCTAATTTACCCCTCGGAAAACTAGCCTAAGTTACTCCTTGTTATATCAGCTATCTGCCAGTGAAAGTCCCGTCAAATCGTTTCAGCCATTTCAGAGATTAGCCGGACCAAAGAGACAGACAGACAGACAAAAATTAAAAAAAAAATGTTGTTTTGGTATGTACCGTGTATCCATCCATGCACTTAGTAAAAAGCAGTTATTTTAATATTACAAACAGACACTCCAATTTTATTTATTTGTATAATGTAAGTAAAGGGATGTCTACTCTCATTGTTGTACTGTCTTATTATCTCCCGAAAACTAACGTTATGTTTCTGTGAACAATGCTGTATATTTACATACAAAATTCTGTTTCGCGATGAAGTGACATAAAGCATTCATCTCTTTGTTCACGTTTGCATCATAATGCTTGATAGAAAGTTTATCATAACACAGTGATGATTGACAGGTTATTGAAAGCGCCACTTTAGCGTCGTATTGACGTGGAATACTTCTCTCTTGGGGTTTTAAAATATTAATGAAGCTGTGAAAATACAACATTGAATGGTGAAAGCTTTGGTAATCTATATTATTTACTACTAATCTATATTATGGAATATGGTTTCAAATATGTAAAAAATATATTTAGTCTCTGATTTAGTTTCTTAATACTCGTACCGTGCGGTATTAATTTGGAATTATTTGCTGTTTCCTAATAACTCTGTAACGATAAGCTAGCTAAACTTATAAAATAATAAAGCTCTTGGATTTGTCAGCGTATCGACTATAGGTAATCATTATTAAATCATTAAACTTCTTTACGGAATGCCTTAGGAAACTTAGATCTAACTTTACACCTAAGTTTAGCATTAAACTAACATAACATCCTGTGGACGATGCTGGTAGATGAGTAAACGGGAGTTTTCAAGCTGGATTCTCACATTGGGACTAAGATTAAACATTAACACTACATCATGTATACGAACATATATCTTGAGTCTACGCCAAGTCTAGCTGAAACTTCATAGTATCCACATCATGACTGCCGTACTTTAACTAAAAGGCCGTTAAGCCCAAATTGTTGTTTTTGAGATATGTTCGGAGAACTCTTTTTAATTCTTTTAAATCCGTCATTTAACAGTCTACAATTTTTTTTCCGGAACTAATTATAATTTACAAACGTTTCTTAGATAGAAAGATAGAGAATTTTGAACTGTATCGCTTCCTCTTAAAAAGACAAAATTGTCATTTTCAGGGTTAACGGCTTTCTAGTTAAAGGACAGCAGCTGATTCGAGATATGTACTTTAACGGTACAACATCCTGACGGCAGCAAGATAAATATTTAGTGTGTGCCGGTGAAATTTCAAGCACATGAGACGTTCTGTCTTTGAGTTTCAAGCAGCGAGTGTCAAATATATCAATGTTCTCAGATGAAAATGAGACATAACTTGAGTATATTTCTTATATGAAAATCGTTTTATTGATACCATGAGCAGAGGATGTAGCGCCACTTATTCTTAATTTTACAAGTCGTAATACTGAAAGGTATGCTTGTCTGTATACATAAAAATAATAACAATGGAGAAGATTATTCCGAGAATTATTGGAGAAGATTCTATATTATAAAAGAGCTTAAAAATATAAATAAATCTCTATCTTATTAATTCATCAGTGTAAAAGTATACAAAGTCTTTATAGAATACACAAATGGGGAAACCGCGGTCATAATTGAATACCTGATAACCTGAGCCCTAAGTATTTCTAATAAATAAACGAGTGGGTAAGTTACGACAATTTAAAGATTATGTTTGTCTGTGATTTAGTTTTAGTGTTTACCTATTATAACTAATTTAAGAAGTACTCACGATCGTAAAATCTATCTTAAATGTGTTAAGGATTGATCTATGGATTGTTTATCTCTGTACTCCGGTAATTAAACACCAAAGAAAGCAAAAACCTGACAGCAAGTTCTTACAGTATTTGGTATCTGCGATCAAAACAGGTAGGATATTATAAATTTAGTTGTATTTATTTCAGTCACGCATAGTGTTCATTTACTACAGCTTACATGTTTTATGTTCTCTTTTTTAATGTTTTTTTTTATATGTACGAGAAAATAAAATATTTTTTACTTTAGCAAACAGAGAATAATAATTAATCTGTCGGCATTACATAGACACCTAATATTGCAAGAAAAAAATTACACCATTTAACCCCAAAATTGAAAAGTCATGATAATAATAATTTTAATTCGACCATGTCCAACTTACTTACATTCTTCCCCATGGAGGGTCGGATAGGGTTTGAACAGGCATCAAACTTATCAATAAGTACGCGTGACCTTATGTTTTGAATAATATTGACGTTTCCAAGCCATTTCTTTATGAATTCTATGGAAATAAAAGTTTTGACTTTGACTTTGACTTACTAAAATCATAACAATATAGTTTTCTGTTACTTTCAACCATTGACATACAGAATGGGCTGAGAGTTCCCGATTCAGCTGTGAAGTAAATACTGACGGAAAACTGTGTCAAATGCTACGCTAAACATATTGTATTTTATTAATTATAATAATTATATTGCTCTTTTGCAATGTTCTTTTCTTTGTATAGTGACAAAATGTATAGTATTATAGTTAATACGCAGGGCAGGACACGGACATCTGCTAGTATATATAATACTCATCCCTTTAATATGTAAGCTCCACAAGCTCCAATTCAATCCAATTATACGAACAAACGCACAAAGGATAATCCCGAATTATCGGTTAATGAGTTAAAATTGCATTAGGTTTTAACTTTTAGCCACGGTGCGGATTTCGGTGAATATGATACTGATCAGTTTTTGATTACCGCTAACAGGTGATTTGATTCTGGCGAACTGAGGTGCCTAAGAATTGTAGTTTTTCCACCCGTGTGAAATCATGTGCACAAATTGCATCGCTGACTTTTGAACAGGCTGAGAATAATTTATACAGCAATCGTGTTATTGTATGTATTAAATATGTCTTTCTGCGGTCCTTTATATATCGAGTGAATCAAGAATGATATCATTAAAACAGACCTCACAGCTCAGTTGGTAGTAACGCTTTAGGTCGTGGGTTCGATTCCCACCCAGGACAAACATTTGTGTGACGAATATAGATGTTTGTTCTGCGTCTGGGTGATAATATTTATTATATGTATGTATTTAAAAAAAGTGTATATGTATTCTATCAGTTGTCTGTTTCACATAGTACAGCTATGATTAGTTTGGGGCTAGATGGCGCTGTGTGAATTGTTCACCAATATTATTATTAAAATCTATTCTTCCGTTGCTACGTGATTGATGGACAAACCAACATACTTTAGCATTTACACAAAGTAAAAGTTGTGATCCGATTTGTGAACTGATGAAAGTAGTGTCATGTTTTAAAAAGTGTTATCAAATGAGTGTGAATCTAAAAGCTCTAGATCGTTACTACCTTGTTATATCCATCATATCCATATTATCATTAATTGTCATATTTTTTTCATCTTTTCATATATGACTGTAAGATTGTTTAATCCCGTTCTCCATCTTATTTAAGGATCAAGTGAAGTTCTACCATATTGCATTGTGATGTGCTCGACAGCTCCCTAATTGGCTTGTTCCTTTGTTGAGGGTAGTTTGCAGGTAAACTAAGGCGGGTCGCGTGACCTCGTTGCACTGTTGTCTGCCTAGCTTATGAGCGATTCCAATGACAGATCTGTATCTGTATAACTATCTCTTTTAGTTTAGCTTGACTTGATACCAATTGCCGGTCTAGGTGTATTTTTTTGTAAAATTTTGTGAACTCATTCGCAGGCGAATATTCGTTTCTTTGACATTATAAAATGAGAATTAAATACAGCTGTTGAATGTTCCCTTATGTAACATTAATTTAATGTTCGATACATATTGATAATAGGGCTCCAGTATCAATTCGTGGAGACGTTCAATCCACTTCCGCCCGAGGTAACGAACCTGACGTTGTTCGGCCGCAATAGTGTGGCTTACCGGTGTATTTGCATGTATCCAGTGCGTTGCGGTGTGTTCAGCTATTATATGGCTAGGGGTGGTAACGACTGAGCAGGCGATCAAGTTTCAAATAAACGTTATTCCGTGATGTAAGGTGATCGGCGATGGCAATTTTTTGATGATTTGTAACTTACATGATGGTTTCATACTGTAAAGCGAAAAATAAAATGAAAAAGTGTGTGAGTAGAGTAAATTATTTTATTTTTAATTATTTTAATTATTTCATGTAGATGATGGAATGAGCCTACGGCCCACCTGATGTTATGTGGTAACCGCCGCCCATGGACAACAGCAAAACGACTCAAGTCCTCTCCACCAAAGTACGAGATGACTCAAGTCGCATTGCGTTGCGTCCATCACCCCAAGATGGAGATGTTACGTCTCATGCGCCTGCAATTTTACCGGCACCCACTCCCTTCCACCGGAACACAGCAACACGAGTGCATCACTGCTTGGCGGCAGATTACCATGTGGTGGCAGTACTTCTTCGGGCGAACTTAGCACAAGTTCTACTGCTACTTTTAGTTGCTCCTTTCGCACAACCCGGGGGACACGTGTTGGGATACAGAGGGTTATCACCTACGGACGCGAGCTACGTAGCCCTCCTTTTCTCGGGTATTACGTATACAAGCACTTAGCGCACGGTATGTGTAATCGTTATTTTAGTAACCGGATTTAAGGCTAAGTTGTGACGGTCGTGGGATGTCAAAGATGACCCGTCATAGACTTGTCAATATACGTGGTTGCAACAAGCTAGTTACAGAATAACTGTATACCAAATCATAGACTCCGAATAATATTCATTAGCGTTTTTTTTATAGTTCTTACAGTCCCAAATGACGAAAGCGTTGTTTATTTATAAAATAACCAGTTAAACTTGAAGACACAACGCCTTACAACTTTATTACAAGCTTATAACTTTATATCAGAAATGTAATAGTAATATAAGTTACATATGAAATAAAACTGCGGCCGGGACCCAGTATTTAATAGTTCATACATAATTAATTGAATTTACATCAGTCCTTGCGGTATCTCTGATATATATGATATTCAATTATTGGGTCTGAGTCTTACTACCTTAGTTTCCCCGGTCAATCAGTTAACAAACAATCAACTAATGCAAACATCAGGACGGACGAGGCTAAAGGCCTTTACATATTGGAAAGGTTTGTTCCGACCTTTGTGTAACTAGTTCAAAAGGTGTATTTTGTGAGTAGTTGCTATAGTGATTTATATGAGTTGCTACAAATTCAGTTTATGCCATTATAGTTGATATGTCCTCAAGCTCTGTTGAACTCATATTGACAATAAGATACAAGATAATTAAACTCAGAGCTGATCTAGCAATGGCAGTAAAATGAGCTAAAGATCAATCTCAACATTGAACTTATTCACATCATTATCACATAACATTCGATCAGTGAATTTAAAGACGTAGGTTATAAATTGTTTGATCACTCCCCATTGATTACCACGTCAATTTTACCCGTAGATTCTTAAATCCATTTCAGAGATAACAGTCGAAGATTTTCAGAGGTATTAAACATAAATGGTAATTTGCTTATGTTGAACCTTATCCATTTCAAACCAAGTTTGTAGTAAACTCGCCAGGCTATCGTATACGTTCTTATCTCATTGTCACAAAGTCCCTTGTTCGCATCGTAACCGCTATATGCAATCACATGTAAGTATATGGATGTAAGCACAATACCGGAAGCTTGCTGATAGCGATATAAATTGCAAATTAGCAATACAAATATTCCCCGAAATTATTACGAAACCGTTAATTGACATGCCACCGGGGTTGCCGAGTTTATATTTAATCAACGTGCATATACGCATAACGAATACTCGGTTGTAGAGTTGCGGTACTTTCGTTCTGTGAATTATCGCCCGCTGTATTACCTGCCACAATAGTAAAATGCCATCTCTAATTTCTGTTGTTCTCTTGCATTCTCAGTTTTTCATATGCAATTTTTTTGGTGGTATTATCTATTTTATTTAATTTAATAATAAACTAGCTGTTGCCCGCGACTTCGTCTGCCTGGAATTCGGTTTTATCACGCACCCATATTTTACCCCTCGGAAAAGTAGCCTAAGTTACTTCTTGTTACATCAGAAATCTGCCAGTGAAAGTCCCGTCAAAATCGGTCCAGCCATTTCAGAATTAAACCGGAACAAACAGACAGATAGACAAAAATTGTAAAAAAAAAAGGTTTTGGTATATGTACCGTATACATTCATTATGCACTTAGTAAAAAGCGGTTATTTTAATATTACAAACAGACACTCCAATTTTATTTATTTGTATAAATAATCCCAATCTAGAGGTTTCAGACGGGTATCTCAAGCCGTATGCACATGATTATATTTTTAATGAGTTTACATTTGTCTATAATTTTTCTATAATAAGGCATAATAATGAAATTAATTGTCTGCTTTTTCAGACAATATGTTATCATCATCATCTTCCCGTCCTTACCCCACCAGGTATTATAAACGTTGCCAAAAATATTAACTGTTCTTCATCTAACATTTCACTTATTCAATACTCATTCAACAGCTTATTCACACATAATATTAGCAAATATTTTCAGCCATGCCCCGAATGAATGACAAAAGGCCCACTGATTTGTTTAGCCTTCACGTATCCCGTCTCAAATTCTTATCATGAAAGGCCCTTTACAGCATCTAATTGGATGGTGCGTTGAAAGCTGTGTTTAGCATAGGGATGTACCTTGTGTAAACGATTCGATTTGCTGATAGGACGCATATTAAGCTAGTAATTCTAGATATATGTATGGAGCGGCAGAGTCACTCACTATTTATTCATATTTGATTTAATCTTGGCATATTCGACGCATGATGAATATTCGATCTCATGCGTCTAACCTCACCCACTCAGATATGTTATAAATGGGTAAGATTGTTGCTCCTTCACAACCTCAGATCAGACCGGAACGAAAATTTGAATTGGACAGTAGCAAGATTAGTTTGTGATCTCATAAATGTTAATAAATGAACATCAAGATAAGCAACCTGTTTCAATATCTTGGTCCTACCAAATATTTTGAATGTCTATTGTGTTGCACGAACAATGAGATGAATGAACTATGATTAGTATGCATGTCAATCACTGTTGTAACCGAATCTGTATTATCCATACATATCTACTTCTACCTTTGTCCGAACAATCAATTATTTCAATACCTTCTCATATCACTCTAAAGTGACAGCTGTCTTCTGATTTATTTGTACCTGACTCCGATTCGCACGCATTTCCCACTACATATCACGGAACATTAGTGCTTGCCGGGAAAAACAGGTGCGGTTGTAGTATTAAATATATACAAGGTTGTCTTTTTTTATGTGAAACAGTTACGGAACGAGCCAACGGCCCACCTGGTGTTAAGTGGTAACCTCTGACCATAACAAGCGATTCGACTTGGGTACTAGGTACGACAAGACCCAAGTAGTATCGTATGCGCCCGCAACTCTGAGACTGTAGGTAGAATGTCTCTTGAGACATTATACAGGAACTTGTTCCTGTATAATTTCACCCCACACCTGTAAAACCGGAGATGTTGATATCTAGACAATTATACCGTTTCACAACAAAACGACCACTATATAGATCTTTCACTTAAATGCTGTTGTACTTGGAAACCTGAGATAAATAATTTTTAAATACAACGTACAAGAATATTAAATTATTTGATGATCACTTTCAAATATTATAATAACGCTCTGTAACTAAAGTCAAGTTTTAAATACAGCCCACATCTAATTTTACGCTCAACATTTACAGGCAGGTTAAAAGGCAGACTAAATCTAAAGTCGGGTTCTGGTGGTTAAATTCAATATTCAATTAACTATCGACCAGCTTATTGATACGTCTGAATACAATTCAAATTAACTTGAAAGCCCTTTGAATCATGTTTAGATTGAAAGCTCAACATTAGGAAGTGAACGCGGGTTTTGTCGATTCTATTCAGTGGTAAGTTTATTATCAATCAGGTTTCTTAAGGCGTCTGAACACAATTTCAGTCAGCTTTAATGCCGTTTCAATTATTGGCTCACAATTGATACAAGTTTTCAATCAGTCGTAATGCTTGATTGACACAGTGATTGAAGCAATAAACCTGCAGTCGCTTGAGAGCGACAAGGGCATGATTTTTACTTAAAAAAATGTCGGAATTTGAAACAGTTAATAATGCCGGAATACCTCAGTTGAACTACTAGTGTATCCATTCGTGTTGCTTTTTGTTCTTCACTGATTTGCGTCTTGTTATGTCTTGTTTGTTGCTTACTAATATTATAATCATGATGATCTTTCTTAAATTGTACATGCATGGCTCATGGGCGCCATGATATTGAAATATTTAGTTATTCAAAATAATTAATCTCTTTTACAGTAGGAAGAGAAAAATGGCCTCATAGCTCAGTTGGAGTAACCCTGCCATTTGCGCTGTAGGTCGTGGGTACGATTCTCACCCAGGACAAACATTTGTGTGACGAACATAGGTGTTTGTTCTGTCTAGGTGTTGATATATATTGTATGTACGTATTTACAAGAAAAGTATTTAAGTATTATATCATTTGTCTAGTTTTCATGATACAAGCTGTTTACTTAGCTTACTTTGGGGCTAGATGGCGCTTTGTGAAATGTCTACAAAAAAAATGCGTTAATTTAGCGTTTATTGCCAGCAGTATCTCAAGCAATGTATAAAAGTACTAAAAACAATACTGGTTAAACTGTTTTGCATTGCATTTACATTTTTCCGAGACTAAAGTGTAAAAGCTTTCACTTCTTTGTCGGCATCTTTCAGGCCGTAGAAATGCAAGTTCTTAGTGGGTGAGAAAAATAACTATATTTTTTTTTGTAACAATAAACTTGATACTTATCTACTTTAACGAAGTATCTACATCATTATTTTTGTAATATGATATCACAAAGAATAAAACCCAATAGTTCTTTTGTAGTGAACCGTAGAAAAATATCAACAGAAAAAACAAATAAACAATGTCCGACGGTTCGCCGTTTTGTTTCGCCAATAAAGTTTCATTTTTACCATAGCGTGCAGTCTTTATGTATCCAGTTTGTTAGTACTTTATACAGGGTTAGAAAGTGTAGAATGATAAATGCATTGTTCAGCCATTGTGAAAAAAACGATGTCTGTGTAGAAACTCAAATATATTTTTTACCGACTTCACAAAACGGAGGATGTTATCAATTTGGTTTTATTTTTGTTACCTCAGATCCCCGTCATTTATAAAACGATATGAAACAAATCTTTTTTCTTTATTTGAAACATTATATACTTCAAGATAGGTCCCATAGAATATTTTCTTCAAAATCTGAGTTACAAAATCAAAATAACTGGAAAAAATGTGTCACTCAATTATGATAACGAGGAATCATTCTGGTTCATTGGCGATGAAGTTAGATGTTTCATTTTGCTGCGCAAAGTAACTAAAACTCAATTTAAATACGTACCATGTTTGTAAGAATTGCGTAATCTTGATACTAATCACACATTTGAAGTGTAAATTCGTTGTAAAGTTGCCCTCAGACTTTAAATGCAATTGGTATTGAAGCCCTGGTAGAAAGCAAACATGGATATATTTATCTTTAGACCGACTTATTTTGAATCCAAAAATAAAGTATAAACTTTCAAGTACACGGTCTACAACACCAGATGCGAGTGATAGCGTTCCGAGAAGGCATTTAGGAGACTTCTAAAGATGACTGCCAACTGCTTTTGACAATAGTAAAAAAAAATTAACACTAATCTGTAAAACAGTGATAACAATAACAATATATGTACATTTATAAATTTGTTTTACTTTATCAGAATCCAGAAACTTTCAGAGGTATAGCTTACGTATAGCCTTAGTAAGCATTTAACCCGTCAACGGTATAAATTATCTTAAGACACAGGTATGTATTGGTTTGCGGGTTAAGCCTCCTGTTCTAAACCCATACGTCTAAAAGTAAAATGTTCAGCAGCTTTGGTTTACCTTACTAAATCTCTTACCGAGATTACAATGGATTTACTTCAACTTTGATCTCGGCGATCAGTTTCTTTATACAATATCTGAATCATAGTCGTCTTTGAAGCAACATGAATAAGTAGCTAAACTTACACTCGTAGCTGTCTTGGCATCTTTGTTTATTCCCAATTACGAGTCTTTACATGTTTGGTTACTGTAAAATAAACTCAAGGATTATATTTACTAAAAAAGGTATATGTTACAATTACCTTAAAAATATTTGTATAAATTTCTTATATCCTACTGTTTTTTTTTTTTTTTGTTATTGGGTATCAGTTTTGGTGCTTCTGACCACATATTAAGCGACTACATAGCCAAGGGTGGCACTACACTATGCCTGGATTGGATCTGGCTATGTTGTACTGGCGTGTAAACTGTATGCGGTTGTGCATCAATACAGTTGAAGGATGGAACTGATAATGCTGCATCTCAATCGAAAGTGTAACACGATGAATTGGCGTTAACATATCTGCCTATTTCTGCCGTCAAGCAGTCATTCTCGTATCAACTACTGTAGATAACGGACCCACATAATTTAGGCTTGAAAACAAATTTTATTATTTATTTATTATTATATTTAATTTGTGTGGCAGTGGCAGCAGAGGGGGGTTAAGAAGAAGGTCGACGTACGCCAGCGGTCGGCTCCGGTCCGGCGCTCACTGGTCCTTCGTGTTCGACCCCGCGGGCAGGCTGTGCTACTACTGGTCCATGGTCGTGTCGCTCGCCTTCCTCTACAACCTCTGGGTCATAGTTTATAGGTTCGCATTCCAGGAGATCAATGGTGAGTGAGGTTTATTTCGTTTTGTATCATAGTTTATAATTTTCATGTTTCGTGCCAATACTTTTGGAACCATATTGATTAAGTAAGTCCGTTTTTTCAATTGAATAAGTTTCGGTTCGGCAAGATGGCTCGGCTCACCTGAAGTTAAGTGGCTGCCCATAAAAATAGCTAAAGTCTTAGTTTTGCCCCTAATTAATTATGGAAAGTCGCATTATATTGCGCCCGTAACCTTGAAGACAGACACGTCAAGGTGAAATGTCTCATGTGTCTGTAATTTCACTATCATTCAGTTCATCATTTCATCATTTCAGTTACAAAGGTGTGGTTGCCCACACCTTTGTAACTGGTACAGAGCGTTGCGTATGCGATACTGCTTGGCAGCAGAAATAGGTATTGTGGAAGTAATTCCCTGTCAAGCTTGGTACGAGTTCTACTGTCATTATTATCTCATCCCTACCAGTTACTTAATTTTCGAGTGTCACAACCTACTTATTCCAGTAACAACCCAAGTATCGAAAGAAAGAATCTTTCAGAACACCTAAGCTTCTAGGAATAAGCTCCTTCAAGCTGTTTATTCAAAGATTCTCAGAATTTCTTCTACAGAAATCCTCACACAATCTCTTTCGGTCGCTTGAATATGAAAGGAGGTGCTTAAAAGGATAAAAATCCAATTTTGACTGTGAGACTTATGCAAAGGCTTTTATAAGACGTCTCCATTTAGATAGCGAGAAAGATTAGCGTCGATCGGAACTGCACCGCTAAGCCGACGCTTACCGAGGCAAGGTACAGCGCAATCAGTGCTGGTCGACTTTGTTTATACAACTTGCTTGCTACCCTCTAACGGATTTTGTCAGACTGTAGCTACTCTAGTGAGGAAAAGTTGTATAAATAACATCACTATTATTTGTTTAATATGTTTGTCTACCATTCCAAAAATAACTACTGTAAAGTAAAAGGTAATAAAAGGTAAGCTTTGTTATTGTGGTATTTAAAGCAACATAATATATATCACAAACAATCTATCATCTATTACAACATATTATAATCCACATGAATTTATAGTACAGTATACCTCAGGTTCTCAAAATCTGTACGTACTCGGATGCTACTACTAATCGTAGTACATGTACAATTAGTAAGTTTCATAATTTGTCTGTATTTTCTTGTCTTCTTCTTGTGTCCTGAGTGAGCGGAAGACTTTAGCGCGCGCATACTTTCCAACTTGGCCCGATGAGAATTTAATTACTTACCTAAATAGCTTTCCTTGGTGTTTCTAGCTTAAAACAAAGGTACTGTTACTAAGTTGAATAATCTTTTATTATCGTGTGCAATATTCTTCGCTTACGGAAATGTAGATACCATATACGATACAATATATTTCGAATAGATGCATGAGTAAAAGTTGTGCAAATGTCGTCCGGGGAAGTAATGCCCCCATACCCATCTCTTCCGCCAAGCAGTCATGCATTCGAATAAATGTATTTCTGGTTAAAAGGTGTGACTGCCGGCGAAATTATAGGCAAATGTACATAATTCCACTTTTAGGTCTCTCTCAAAAAATACGATGTTTATTGATTCTTCTCATACCTAAACTGTGGAGGTTCCAATTTACTAGAATAGAGAAGTCCCTCATGGGTGTAGTGAAATTTGAAACTTTAATTCTTAGTCTGATCGTTTTAGCATTCCATATTTCAGTACCAATTATTGAAACCTTTGCACCGCTGAAGGTAGTACAATAAAACGATAGCATAGTAGCTACAAAAACTTAACAAAATTGTTTTTTCGGGGATTCCCAACTCAAAGACAATACTTTGAAAGATCACTGTTCCGATGCTTCTCCGAATTGGTTCCCAGTCGATTCCAATACCTATCGGCCCGATGAGTTTCTCTGGTACGTAATTGTATTTCCACAAAGTTCTGCTACTCATAGCAATCACTTTTTTTGCCGCAAGTGGAAACTTGGTCGATCAAATCATTTCGCTTAAGTTTTAATTAAAGTTTCGAATAGTCTACTAAATGATTAACTTCGGAACTCGAGTCGATTTGAATTGTGTTCTTATCCTTTTTAGTATGCTGTGACAATACTAGCGTTTTGCCGGCGCGGCTTTACATAGTTGCACTCAGTAAGGACACAAGAGTTAAATGTATTTACATTATAATTTTATTAGACTAGAATAGAAATTTTATAACATTATTAGATTTTAAGTGCTAGGGGCCAATTTTGACTTTGAGGCCCTAAAACTTAGTACGATGAACAACAACTGAGAGAAAATACAATTGAACCTAGTTTCTCAGGAAGAATACAAAATAAGCTAAAAACGTAAATATAATTATTTTTTGGAGTTAAATTTATACCCAAAAAATTCAAATACATAAAACATATATTTTCTTTTATCTTTATATATATTTTTTCTTTTCGGAATTATGCGTATAATACATACGTAATGTATATTAAATAAACCCAAAACTAATATTGTTATTTTGTTACAGGTGAAACGCTAATAGTATGGTTCTGCCTCGACTACTTCTCTGACTTCCTGTATCTGGCAGACATTCTGTTCCACTTCCGAACGGGATACTTAGAAGACGGCGTGTTACAAACGGATGCGGGGAAGCTACGGGCACACTACATGAATTCGACCACGTTCTACATCGACTGCCTATGCCTTCTGCCGCTGGACTTTTTATACCTCTCCATCGGATTCAACTCCATACTACGATCGTTCCGCCTAGTGAAGATCTACCGGTTCTGGGCGTTCATGGACCGCACAGAACGGCACACGAACTATCCAAATCTGTTTAGATCAACAAGTTTAATACATTATTTGTTAGTGATATTCCATTGGAACGGGTGCTTGTACCATATAATATATAAAAACAATGGGTTCGGTAGTAAAAACTGGGTGTATCATGACACTGAGACTGCTGATGTGGTGAAACAATACTTGCAGAGTTATTATTGGTGTACGTTGGCGCTGACGACGATAGGTGAGTCATTTATTTCTTTTCACTATAGTTTTAGAAAGAGTGTAAAAACGTTTTTGGTCGATAGCCACCGCCTGATAATCCGTCGAGTATTGCATGTGTCTGTAGACGACGGTAGCTCCTTACCATCATGGATCGTCAATTTCTGTGCCACATTGACAGCTAAAAAAAATGCCAGAATTAATGACTGCTATTTGTATATAAATTATTAATATGACATGGTTTTTTTTTTCATGTTTAGTAACATTTAAATACCTTCAGATAATCATTGTTTATATTTTACGTTAGATACAATTTACAAAGAAAATCGGTCTTGAAACGTTTATTTTCGTAAATTCGAATACTTCGCTTATCGAAGCGAACGCACTCCAATTATCCGTAATAAACGAAGATTTACGAGGTGCTTTCTATAAATAATCTTATTTTGCAGCAGAAATCTTTTTACAAAACAGTATTTTTTTATTCTTGGTACATGCTTTTACATTAACTTCTGCGGTTGTACAGTTACAATTCGACTTGCATTTTAATGGATTACATGTTACTTGCATCATTTTCTAGTAAAACTGAATTCATGCATTACCAAAATTGTTTTATGAAACTAACAAAACTTTGGAATCTAAATTTTATAAAATTGCGAAAAATAAAAGAGGTATGATTAATAAAAACTTTAAACTGATTTTACGTATTTTAAGTGACGTAATTGAAAACTGCAGCTGGCGATATGTTTTGTGAAACAATTGAATCCCTGTCTAAATTAAATTTCGATAATAAATATTCACGTTCTTTTAAAATACACCTGGATTCTATGAATATTCGTCTCTTCATAATATGTACATGTTTTTTATTAACAATTTCATCACCTATTTACATTACAACCATTACATACAAACGAAATATTTAGAGATCAGAGATTTCATCCAATTCATTGTTAGGTTTGACTTATGCCCACTGCAGCATGCGTCGCTTATATTTACAACTAGCTGCTCCCCGCGGCCTTACCTGCGGTGAATAAGTCAATTCACGATAACACTGCACTATTCCGGGCTCAAAGAACCTCATGTGTTATTCCAGGATCTAAGCTATCCTGGTACCAAATTTCATTCAAATCCCTTCAGCCGTTTTTTTTTCTCAGCGTTGTGTGCCCACAAGAAGACGCAAATTTTGTAAATAGATTTTTAATTTTCTGGTACAATCAGTACCACCACCGCCTAACGTATCCCAGTTTATTATCGTATTTGCAAAAATATTTAATTTACACACACGGCATATCTATGATTTAATTATATATATATATAGATTGATATATATAATATATACTATACATATAATAATAATGGAACGGTTAATAATTGTATTATACGTTCAATTATTATATAATTAAAGTTATAATAAATAATAACTTTGATAGTAAAAATATGTAAATAATAGGATCTGCATTGTAATAAAATGAAGTATTTGCCAAAGTCTATTAGTATTCAGTGTTGAATTTGCGCAAGATGGTTCCACTTTGTGTTGCTCTTAGATTTTTAATTAATTACTTAGCCAATTGTGGCCGGTCCGTTGCGTTTTTCTGCAATTTGTATGTTAATTAGTCAATACGGTTCTATCCGTGTTTATTCTAACTTAAAGTGACACTTCAGTATCTTCAGTTAGAGAATTATACTAGCTGCTCCCCGCGGTGTTACTCGCGGTGAATAAAACGCCCACGGGAATAGAACACTTTTCCGCGATCAAAGAAGCCTATGTGTTATTTCCAGGTTATAAGCTATCATGATACCAAATTTCATTCAAATCTGTTCAGGCGTTTCAGCGTGATGCGCACACAAACAGACAAAAATTATATATATATTTTTCTAATTCTGTTTCTTATATCTATCTATCCTCGTGTATCCCTGGTGCATACCATAAGTGAAATTGTCTAGTTTGAATGTATGGGGAACCATTCTCCAGAACTAGTGAAACCGATATTAAAATTTCATTCCCTAAATAGCAAGCTAAATTACTATTTCTTGTAGTAGTTATTAATATCACTCATCAGACATTTTTGTTCACCATTTACAGGTTTTTCTTTATTTACTAGCTGTTGCCCGCGACTTCGTCCGCGTGGAATTCGGTTTTATCACGCACCCCTATTTCACCCCTCGGAAAAGTAGCCTAAGTTATTCCTTGTTACATCAGCTATTTGCCAGTAAAAATCCCGTCAAAATCGGTCCAGCCGTTTCAGAGATTAGCCGAAACATACAGAAAGACAGAAAAAAAGGAAAAAAAAAAAAATTTTCAAAATGTTGTTTTGGTATATGTACCGATACATCCATATCCACTTAGTAAAAAGCGGTTATTTTAATATTAAAAACAGACACTCCAATTTAATTTTTTTGTTTGTATAGATTTCTTAGTTAAGTGTATTTTTTCTTGAGATTTAATTTCGAATACGGAATCCTCAAGACATCTACTGTCGTCTGGGGTTACCTAATTAGAAGACGCTTTTAATGTCATATTAAACAAAAAAATTGGGACTAGATTTACCTACTTTCCGTCGCCTTAAACGTAAGTAAACCCACATGGAAACTTTCAACTTGACTGATTTTACCGCAAAACACCTGCTATTTGACCGTCTTTTTAACGCTCTTTTTGTGTATTCTCCGAAGTCGTGATACGGTGACTTCAGAAAATCGCAGCGCTCTCATTCAGTTAAAAAGATTTCAATCCCCTAAGCGCCTTAGCGCTCGTAAATAAAGATAAAGCGTTACCAATCGGGTACGGTTTGTTTAATTTGCATTTTGTGTTTATCTTTTATTCTGCACTTGGAGCGATAAAATGGTTATTATAATAAAGAATAATTTTAAAATCACAAATATTATGATGAAATTTTCGTCTCTTTTATAAAGCAATATATTTATATGTATATATATATATATTAATTAAAGACATGCCGAATTACCCCAGTATCATTGTAATCATACCTAATTTCTTGTTTCGGTTTGAAAAGAACGGATCATCCATCATTCCATCGTCATGTCAAAATAATGAAAGCACTTAGTGGTCATATTGCTGTTGTTATGGGCACTGATTACCTTATATATTATATATTAATATATATAATTAATAAAATGGAATTCATTATGGACCAAGGAGAAGCTTTATTTTCTAAATTCAAGAAGTATTTTTTTGAATATGATTTCGATCAAGATTTCTAGGTTACTATGAAATGGGTCCAGTATAAAGAAACCCTGCCGTCAAGCTTAGGATAAAGGAAGTATTTTAGTCGTATAATTTTGAATATATGATATGATTGCATTGACATTCATATTGTATGGCCACTTATAATAATAATAAAGCTTTATTTAAGACAATATAAATTACACATTAGGTTCATACTCAAAACATTAAAAAAAAAAACTGATTTATATTCAAATTCAAATTACAAGCTAATTTATCTTATGTAAGCATATGCAGAAATTTACAGAGTTTATCAGTACTCCCTAGTTTGATGAATTAATCAATACGATATGTTCTGGTTCTACGCAACACACGCAACTAATTCCGACCTCTATTAATGTTTGACTTACAATTGAGATAGAGTTCCAAACATCTGGTAAGTGCTCAGTGATAAATTACTTAGCGTGACAAACTTCTGTTTAGAGACACAATATGCAAGATATCTCACATATACATACGTGTACGAGTAAGTATGAACATGAGTATGAACTCCTGAAACTTGACATAAGCTTGGCGCCCAAAGCCTATTCTCAACGATTCGTATGAAGCTGCTTAAGCTATTCCAGACGGTTTCTATATCGAGTTAACAGTCATATGTTTTGCCTGAATTGGTGTTATTTTATTGTATGTATATACTAGCTGTTGCCCGCGACTTCGTCCGCGTGGAATTCGGTTTCATCACGCACCCCTATTTTACCCCTCGGAAAAGTAGCCTAAGTTACTCCTTGTTACATCAGCTATCAGTCAGTGAAAGTCCCGTCATAATCGGTCCAGCCATTTCAGAGATTAGCCGGAACAACAGACAGACAGACAAAAATTGAAAAAAAATGTTGTTTTGGTATATGTACCGTGTATACATCCATTTGCACTTAGTAAAAAGCTGTCATTTTAATATTAGAAACAGACACTCCAATTTTATTTGTTTGTATAGAAGTGTTCTTATAAATGGGTATTAGAGATCTCAAATGCGAGACAATTCCTAATAAAACCCTTTTGTATAAAATATTCGATAGTTTCCCTTTAATTCAGAAAAAAACGTTTTGTCGAGGAGTCGAAAAGAATTAATTTAAAAAGAAGGATGCTTACGTATACTAATAGTTTATTATTACTCTACAATAGCATTATGAATTCGGGACAAGTTGTAACTAACATTTCGTCAACTCATAAACAAGTTCAAATCGCTTAGTGACTTGAATAGCTGAAACTATATTCGTACTTGGAAGCAAAACTTACTTTATTGCAGGTATGAGAGTAATTTAACGGGTTAGAATAAAATTACAAAGTTGCATCTTCAATGAATTAGATAAACAGTCTTGCAGCTAACATTTTACTGCAGGTCTATTTTTTATCGTCGTTTTTTATGTATTTTTGCCACAAAATACATGAATATATATTTCGCGAATCGAAATGCACTCACAATATCATATTCAATATCATAATAAGTCATTTTAGAATTCGAGAGTGATGTCATGGCACGCCGAAAATTTAGGAGTAGTTTTGTGTATTTATTGATTGTTTTAAGAATGCTTTTTACAAGCTATTTTTTTTTTTTACTTGCAATGTATTTTACTATGTTTGTTCGGTTCGAATCTTGCAACTCAATTTTGAAGCAGATATCTTCAACCAATTGAGCTGAAATTTTGTATACACTTTTAATTTGGATGACAGTGCATGATTAGCTGTGTGACGTCATTCTAAATCCAACATGGCGGAATACCCAAGATGGCGGACTAGTTATTTTCAATGCACTCCTACAATATGGGTACCAAATGAAAGGACTTGCTTAGAATAACTTGAAAAATTAAGTGACGTCACTCTTAATCTAATATGGCGGACTTCTAAAGATGTTTTTGTTTTTTATGCTTTTCTCCAATATGGGTATCAAATAAAAGGACTTGCTGAGAATACGAATGCGAATGAAACTCCGTTGCTCCAAGCCATTAAAAGCTTGTTTTTAAAAAGTTTTTAGTTTTAATTTATTTTTCTATACATTCGAGGATCTGTCATCTACGTTGTCATTAATAATAATCAAGTAAGTCGTCCGTATGTACGCTGCCGCAGAAGCAGCACGTCATCGTGGAGTTCCAAACGAACACCCGAATAGACCAGCTGCTAGTCAGTACCCGGTTTTACATGTAAAATCATAAAACAACTCATTAACTAAGCGCATTTTACATCACTAATCTTCAGCAGCCGAAAGCGCCCCGTTTACATTGTCCTTTGACCCAAATTACTGAGTCATGTTTTCTAGATAAATCCTATCCTATCTAGTTACCTCTGTACGGATGAATCCGTGCAGTAAATTCATTAGCATATTTTTTTAATGTTTCATTTTAGCTATTTTCCAATCCGGGAACTCCGCACATTATCATTCCATGCAAATCGCTGACATCTATCACACGCACTTTTTTTCTTCATGACATTTCTGTCAGGAAGCTTTTCCTGTAATAGATACAGGTGCTGTGAAAAATGTAGGGTAATGCTATCCAGGGGTGCTATCATATTCGTAGATTATATTATTATAGACTCGTGCAGATAGTTAATACTTGTTAACACATTATGCATAATATAAATTTATGAGTTTCGCATACTATCACATAACTACGTTGCGGAGAAAAAAATGTAAAAGTACACTAGCATATGAGAAGGACAGATTTATATTATTCACAATAAACTGCTAAACCTTTTATAACTAATATATAATATAATAATAATATAAAATATAATATAATATACTAATGAAACCGTCATATTAATGCATAATCTCAGCTTATGAATGATTTGGTCATATAACAGAACAATATCAATAACATTTAAATTAATTAATTAATTATGTATCGAACATCATTAAATTCGCATCCGTAGTTTCGCTACCAAATAATATTGAAATTCGTTTATTTGCTGGTCTCCCTTTTTTTTTCGCGTTTTAATCGTTTGAATACGGATGGTGTAGTTTGAAGATTATGTTGAAGCGATGGTGGCTAATTTATTAGTGATATCGGCTTACGATCTGAAGACCGTGCTTTCGAATCCTAAAATATATTTTATAAGCTTTACTCTACAACTTTGCCTCAAATGTTAGTGCTTAAAATGTACCTTACAATACCTAGTCCTCTACTAATTCTGCAAGTCGTATAGGTAATTGTTCGGTTTCACCAATAGCCCTGTAACTGTGATGAGTCGGTGACTTGTAGACAGAGCGCCAGAACTAATTTTTATAAATTAAAAATAAGGTTTGTAGCGTGGTATTACTAAGCGGGCAATAATACACCTACGGTTTATACTTTCTAGGCGTGCGTGGCTTTCGTAAAATTATACCCAAAACCAAATTTATATTCATAATAATCCTCCGTAAATTACATGCGCGCCAAAATACGGCGACACAATTAAATCGGGATTGGAAATACATGACATTATAATATTTTCCTGTTTATGTAACGATCGATGGAAGTATAACGTGAACTTCGCCACTTACGATATCGAGCAGTTATTTGCGACATGAGTGTCGCTAGTTCGATTCTTGAAAGGGACATGTTTTTGCATGGACTGCAAATAACTGATTTCGATTGGTATTAATCGTCATCTCTCTACCGACTGCACTGTAGTCTTGGCTTAGATAATGTGCGAAATCTCTTGAGTCTGCACACGTTAGGTCCATTTGATCGGTTCCCCGATGCGGTTATCGGATCAGAGCACCTGAAGGTGTTAATTTCATGAAAAAAATACAGTTAGCCGGCACACGCTTGATTCTACACCGTACGGTTGAAACCTAATTTCAGAGACGAGACCCAATCGTAGTTGTGCGGTGCTCATCCGATCTGAAACTGAAAATGAATTGCCGAATTGAATCAGAGGCATGGTTGTTGAATCTGATGTCAGGATTTTCGAATCACTCGAATTTTAACGTGCCCTCCGAAGTACGGTTTTTTTTCTGACATTATCTTAAGTTGTAATAATTTTGTCGTTTGGTATTTGTTCTATTATCTCAATTTGTATCTTACTGATATTATAGTATGTCCGAGAGGACAAACTGTTGATACTCTATATTAAAATATAATAATAATAAAAATTTATTTCAGACCAGTGATCCATATTTTGTTAGTAGAAAATATGATCTTTTTATACACAGTTTCACAATAAACGTTTCTTATTCTTATTCTATTCTTAAATCAGATTCAAGTGTAAGGAATTTTCACCCATCGAAGTAATGACTATTATTTTCACGAAATTATTAGATCAAAATTAAAAACATCAGATCAATTGGGAGTATCTCCGGATTAATTTGTAACGAGTAAAATATTTTGTTCAAGATAATAAGATTCACAAACTCTCCAAGGAACTCGAAGAATTTCGATTGCGGAGAAAACCACCTCGGAATTGTTGGAAACTAATTTCCTTTGACACTTTTACAGATTTTCCAATTAATTCAAGTATGACTCAACTATCTCACGATCGGGCGCCTTGAGACTCGAGACGGGCCCTTCTCGCTGCACGTACTCACTTCAGCTCTATGACTCTCAACTGGAGGGAGCTTTTAAAGCTTTTTGGAAAAAACTGCTTTCGATAAACAAACTGTTGCATCTATTCGGTTCCGGGTTAACATATTATGTGAAAATAAATCATACACATTTGATATGAATGGAGTTTATCCTGCACCATTTACTTTGTGGGGAATCGATCAATATGTTTTATATTTTCAAGTCCTTAAAATAGTCGGTCGATATATATAATAAAAAAGCCAAGTCGATGGCGATACAATTGAGAGAGCTTTTTATATAATAAAGGGAAAAATCCTTCACCGATTTCCGACCCTACTTCTAGGCGGGCCTATGTAGACACATCTACTCAGTGACTTTCGCATTGTGAACGCTTTAAGTTCATCAAGAAAACGGCTTTATGTTTTATGCATAGTTTAATCTGCTTTGGAAGGTAATAAAAGTATTTAAGACTAATATGTATAATTGTTCCATAAACTATTTTGTCATGAATAGACTACAAAATATGATGGTATGGCAGATTTTTAATTGATTAAAATAAGATGATTTAACTAGTTATCTTGTGATGGTTATCGAGGCGAGCGTGAATACGAGTAATTTAAGTGATGGTGCACGAATCGAGAGAGCTGCCAGCTCATTTTTTTGTGTATGTTTAAAAAGAATGATGAATGAAAATGTTTGAAAATTATGGTTAAAAAGTTTTAACTGTCAATCATCTTCATGAAAGGAGGATTTAATATATGAATTAGATATATACCTCCACAAAGTGTATCTGAAAATGACATTCATCATAGATCTTCAAAATAAAATTATTCCATTTGATCAACTCATAACTCATGTGTCACTGATTGGATTGATGAAAACTAATTGAACTAAAATATTGTTAGAGAAAAAAAACAAAATTATAATAATGTTATAATATCCAAGCTGTGATTAGTTTGGGGCTAGATGGCGCTGTGTGAAATGTCCACCAATATTGATTTATTTGTTTAATATATTTTCACCATAATTATAAGACGGGTGAATTATTTTGTGTCCAAAAATAAACACTTTAAATTCCTTAAATCAAAATGTCCCAGTTTGAGGCGATTCCCATACTATAAAACATACACATCAGACGCTATACTTTCAGGAACAAAATCGATAGAATCTCTGCAAAAACGGATATTCGCCCTGGAATACCTGTAAACGTTTAATAAGTAGAGTTTGACCGGGTATTTCAAAAAGTCCAAATTTCTTCCAATTGGTGTCAAAACTTGATTGATTGACTTCGTTCCTCGATTTTGATGATTCTTTAACCTTATTGACTTGAACTGTAATTTTACTTTTCACTCAGTATATTTAACATAAATGTCATACATATTTAAAGAAGTGCGATGGAAAAAAATATAAGATAAGATAATATTATACATCTATTCAAAAAATAATATGATAAACGTATTTTTTTGATAAATTAAATACAATAACTTTTTCTACTTTCTTATACAATATAATAATATATATTTTCCATATTAACTATCAAGATACGAAACCCTCTTTTTGAGAGGTCACACTGGAAAGGTCGCAGTTGACAGATTTATTTCAATAGAGAAAACGGAAAGGGGACGTGTAATAAGTTTTAATTAACCCTTTTCTCCACAATATATCGTGTTTCCAACTCATAATGATTAGTAGATTTAATAATACGGTGAAATGAAAACTCTTCTGAAACTAGAGTAGGTTTTTAAAACCTTTTTTAAAAATGAATACCGTCTTGGCCGGATTTTACCCGTCCTAAATAAAATTCAATTAGCATTAAAAAAAAAAACTTCTACTTTTTCTTCTTATATTTCGTCACCATTACGACCACAGTGGCCCAGTGGTTCAGACTCCGATTTTCAATCCTAAGGTCGCTGATGCACATATCCAGAGCAGCCGCAAAGTGTTTTTTTTTTTGTTGAAAAATTACTACACTAAGTTCTCAATACGGTGAAGGAAAACATCGTGAGAAAAACGAGAGTCCTAGAACCAAATGTTTGAAGACATGTGTCAAGTGCAAGTAAGGAACCTCTTAGATGCGCCCTTTAATCCGTTCATTATTTATTTATTATTTATTATCCCTGGTTCAAAATAGGTGACGCTAGGAGTAATATCAACATACACTCGGGTAATATGTAATTATAATAAACGGTAGTATGATGTTATCTTAAGTAATATCAGTCTAAAGATCACTAAAAATAAAAATTCATTTTTGTACGGCTTTTTCAATTTCATGGCGCAGGCAACCCTATCTGGAACAGAGGCGCAACTTCCCGCAGTTGACACTTTCCGCTCATAAATAGGGAGATAATTGCAGGAAAGATACGCCGGTTTATATCGTTAATACGGTTTATATTATACGGAGGATACTGCCAACACTTACGAAGCGGATAGGATCAGATCAGTGAAATGAATAACACTTTATTGAATTTTATGGGATTTCAATAGCATTATTTAATTGGATACGTTTCGAGCTTGAAAATAATACCGAGGAACTCGTGGTAAACTGAGGATCATAGATATTTGTGCTCCCGTTTATAAATATTACGAGTTTATTGTTACAGACCACGTTTTACCCCTATAATTATTAACACAGCCAGACTCTGCGTTCCAAAACTAGTTTTCGGGAGTATTTTTTACATTTATCCTTGGCTATATTTGGCTTGGCTTATCCTTGGTCAGTTGTGCATCCTCTGATAGAGTGGATTACATTGGAGACGGTTAACACTCTATCAGTGGGATGTATACTTTTAGCAAATGACAATACACAGAAGCAATTGGAGAATTTAAAACTGGTTTAACAATATTATTTTTTGTCTCTGAAGCACCATTTATGCTAGCATTGTCCGTAAATAGACATTATCTTGGTTGGTGAAATAAAATTTATCACGTTGATACCCTTAAAACTTTAAAATTAGCAATTCCAATTAGAATTAATGTTGTGATCCTTAGATAAGGAAAATTTATGTATTCTTCATGGAAGAAGACTCTAATCTCGAAAAGCTAAAAATCTTAATTGAAATTCATCAAAAATTTCATTCAAATTTATTGTTACCTCATTAGCATTCAATTTACGTATCCACTGGCTGGTGATTTCTGTATTAGTGTGGTAGAATATTTAATTTCTTTGTTTTTTTGTCTGGGTGTTAATATGTATTATATGTATGTATTTACAAAAGAAAAGTATATAAGTATGTATATCAGTTACAAGCTATGCTTAGCTTACTTTGGGGCTAGAGGGCGCTGTGTTAAATGCCCACCAATATTTATTTTATTTTATTTAAAACTGAGACACCCTATGCAGGCTTAGGTCATGAACCATATGATTGGTAGTCTACCTGGGACGTAATATAGATAGGTATATATCCGACAAAAGCTTTGTGTGCCCTTTGTTGTCTAATATTGAGTCTGGTAATAAAATAGAGAGGACAATACTAGGTCAACCCTTGCCCACGGGCCAGTTTAAGGGACAAGCCGATAAGCCAAGAAAAATAACGGTAGTTACACAATGTCAAGCTCGTATTTCATTGTCAGTGCCTTTTGTAAGCGTTCATTTGGATCAGCCTGTGGCTAACGGAAAGATAAATCTATACAAATAAATAAAATTGGAGTGTCTGTTTGTAATATTAAAATAACCGCTTTTTGCTAAGTGCATATAGATACACGGTACATATACCAAAATAACATTTTTTTAAATTTTTGTCTGTCTGTCTGTTTGTTCCGGCTAACCTCTGAAATGGCTGGACCGATTTTGACGGGAATTTCATTGGCAAATAGCTGATGTAACAAGGAGTAACTTAGGCTACTTTTCCGAGGGGTAAAGTAAGGGTGCGTGATAAAACCGAATTCCACGCGGACGAAGTCGCGGGTAACAGCTAGTGTTATATATATTAATTTAACTAATCTCAAATTGTCATGGTAAGTAAATACATGATCTGGTTTATTTCCATCCAATGCATGTTATGCGGTATCCTCTTTTCAAGTAACAGCAAAGTAATTAAGTATGAAAAGTCGACAAAAAAAAAGAAAACTATGTTCGTCACACAAATATTTGTCCGGAATGGAAATCGAAACCACGACCTAAGGCGCAGAATGAAGGGTTGCTTACAACTGAGCTGTGAGGCCAGTCGAATTTTCTATAAGTTAATTGCTTGAATCTATTTATAGTTTCATTTTATCATAAACTACTTGCACTATATAATGTTTTTTAAAATATCAAATTCTCCTGTCTGTGGCCTTAAATGAAATCATAATTCAGCTCTTAACGCATAAATAAACATAAAGTATATTGTTGGATCATATGTACATTTTTGTCATATGAATTCATATATTCGTATGTCGAAAAAAAGGTGGTGCCTTAACATTAACGAATGGCGGTTAACTCCAGCTACTGAACACGCACACAGCTAGAGAATTTCAGCAACGACGTACTACATTCCAGAGATAGAAGCAATTCAAAATTTCACGGGTCATTTTGAAACAAACTGTGCGCTTGCCGGATACGATAATTAGAACTTCGTGTCGGGGTAAATGGATACACAAAAGACACAAATAGAACATCCAATACCTGAAAACCGACTTTTATGTTCTCCAAAACTGCTAGCTATGTTTTTGATTGCAATGAAAGGACCGCGCAGTTGAATGAGCTGTCAGTGGAGAATGCAGAAACAGAAAAGTATGGTTATTAGCTATTATGAAACTGTTTTTGCTAGTGCTACTTACAGTCTACCTCATACAAAGTATTTATTTTTATTACAAAAGTAAAAATGAAATAAATAAAATGTTTAAAAATAATTTTAAAAATATATTCATATATTGTATTGATGCTGTTATAGCTCACCATGTCTTATGCAAATTTTGTAAGCATTTATATACAAAGCAGAGGTTATTTTGAAAATGTATGGTAAACATTTAAAACATTTTACAAATTGTGTATAGATCCTAATAGAATCATTTATTAACATGATAAATAATAAATTTATAATAAACTAAATTAAGTGGCACTAGAACTCCTAATTAGTTAACTCAACTAAAAGTAACAATTAAAATGGTTTTAAAATATCATCCCAACAATTTCTCAGCGGCTAAGAAAAAGTAAGTAGACGGAGAAATTATACAAAGGTCCTCCAGTAACGCTTGAGTTCAGCTTTGTTCTATAAAGTTTCTTAATCAAGGAGGTTAGACTAAACGAAGGAGTTTAAAGAAAAATTCTTGCAGGTGAAAAGGTTTTTACTGGTAGAGCATTCTATGCCATGTATCCCCGCTGCTGCGATCTAAAGAAACTGATCAAATTTTGTATTTAGTTCATAGTAAGAGTTGTCAAACCTGTTCTTTATCATAGGCTTTACATTTTGTGTCAGATAATATGTACTACGGACCGATCCCCACTTCGCACGGGTAGCGAATACGCCTAAAAAAGAAGACGATGGTTTAATATAATTACACCAGTAACGCTCCCAGTCGGTTTCTTCCGACATCTTGAACTCAATTGTCGACATTTTAATAAATTGATTCAAACCAATATTAAGCTATACGTATATAAACCTTCCTCTTGAATCACTATCTATTGATGAAAATCGCATTAAAATCTGTTGCGTAATTTAAAAGATCGAAGCCTACAGACGGCGGGAAGCGACTTTGTTTTATATTATGTAAAGATTAGCGCTTGATAATAATTTACTGCAAGAAATTATTCGTATATTCGTGTACTGCAACTTAACTAAACTTAAATGATGTAACATGAAAACTGTGTACATTATATTTAAATTAAGAAAAAATATTTCAAATAGGTAATTAAAAACATACAATGTAATTCCTCCTCTTATTTCTTTGTTGGATTCATTACTTATAAACTTGGCAGAGAGCCGACATGAGGGTAAATTTTCCATGATCTTTCATGAAGTTTCAGTAGATATTTCTCGAAATAACTATATATTTACGAACTAGTATAATTAAATATTCATATGAGCTTAATACATTGATTTCATCACCATACTATTTGTTAAATTAATAATTAGGTAGGATATATTTCCTACGTCATAATAGGCTTTTACCTCTATTACACTGCTTTGAGCTCATTCAATTTGGGAAGTTCAGGAAAACATCGGCCTGTTTACCGTATAGCAGTATTGTTTACTGTTTTAGTTCTAGGCAATTTTAGGATAATGACCAGCAATAGCCATGATGAAATATCAAATGTTGGTTAATACTGTCTATGAGAACTTGCCTCTTATTTTCCGTTTACCTGAATGTTAGTTTGTTGGCACGAAATATTGAAGATTTTTACTAAGATTCTGATAAGGTTTCGTGCACGGGACATAAGTTTTTCAAGTTCTGGCATACTGCCTGAAGTGGAGCATACTACGTAGTGAAATTTATTATTAGCGCGATTAAGCAACGCTACGTAATGCATGCGATCGCAGAGTGCCAACCTTCTGTAATAACGAATAGTGTAACTATCTCCCTTTCTTATCAATCCATTGTTCAGTAGCCATTATAAGCAATGGATTGTGAAATTTGTGCATTTAGTAATACCGAGCGTTCACTGGCGCCCGCTCATTTCCCTAATCTCACACCCGATAAGAGTTATCCCGCTTGCCTTCTCGTATGAAGCCAGGATAATGCCACAGTTTATTACGGAAATTCAATTTAACTTTATACGAATAATCACTTTACGATCAATAGAATAAATTTTCATAATAGGAGATGACAATGTCTTTACTTACAGGGAAATTTTATCTTGTAAGTATCACTAATTAAGTAATACTTATTTAGAAATGCTAATTAGTGATTGAATAGCTAAATAATGTTTAGTATTTTTTGAATCTCTAACTTTTCTTAAAAACTTTTACCGAGAATGACAAACACGAATTGCTAATTAATCACTAATTATAATTTCAATTTATAACTAAATTCAAAACTAATTATCATTTCATCAGGCCCAATTGTTGGTATTTTATCAGTATGATAGTTGAGTAGGTAAGTGATTAGTGGAATAAAATACAACTTCACTACTAATAAAAATAAGCTTTATGTTTTCGTTTATATATCAACTATTGTTGCTTATATGTGTTATACATAAGTGCAGGTAAATCTGTAGAGTGGCCACATAATAATTAAGGACGTGAATGGCCTAAAGGTTGATCACAAAGAATATTGGCAGTGACAATCAACATAAAATTTAACAATGAGACATAGACGCACGCCATTAGCGGTTACTGCGGGCTAGATACAAACACTTGGCAAACTCGCAAAACGATACGCAGTAAACCGACTCAAAGACACAGTGACACCTTTTATTGTGCTCGTGAATGCTTCGCTATCACAACTAACTTAGTGCATCGATTTGGTAAAATAGCTTGGTCATTGGAACTCCCTTTGGTTTCATGCAAATGTTTACTGTGTCAATACTACTAATCTACTAATCGTGTCGCTAGGCTATCTCGAAACAATATGGTGGTATGATTAAAGTGCGCCTCAGAGAGGCGTCTTTCGGGCACGTGTTAAGTGCCCTGTCCTCGAATTTTTGTTGAAGAACATGCTGGTTTCTTCACGATTTTTTTCCTTAACCGTTTTGAGAAAGTGGCATTGTGCACATATTTTTTTCAAATAAAGAAACTCATTCATGGGTGTCAGGTTTTGAAACAGCGACTTCCGGATTGAAACATGGGATCTGTACCAGTGGGCCACTACGCTCGTTGTTGTAGAAGTGACCCTGTTATCTTGCTCTAGCTTGAGAATTGTATAAAATCTTAAAATGCTGTGCCAAACGGACACAAAAGGCCGACCAAAAGTGTAAATTAAACATAGTACATATTCTACGAAAATACGTAGTGTCGTAGCACATCTACGAAACGTCTACAAACCTGTCTGTCCTTGTGGGTAATGATGGCCTCGCTCTAACACGAGTATAACTTAAGTTTAATAACGCGTCTGAAAATAGATTCTTTGCCGACCCCGTTGTCACTGTCATTCGCTGAGGGGCCATCCGTCTTTTCAGGCGTGCTTATACCTGCTATACCATTATATCTTCTTATCGTTGTCGGGTACGGTCTCCAAGAATTTATTTGATATCAATTTCAGTAACGAGAACAAATATGATAAGTTTGTATGTTCTTATTTCGAAAAACATTTAGTTATTTACAAAATCTGATGATTAACTTTGTTTTATGTTTATTCTACGCCTAAAAGTATGATAACCTGTATAATAAAGGATTATGGGAATCAATTCTTAAGTAATAAACTCTATAAACTGAAAATTATATCTGTGTATATCAAAAATATTACAGACAAAACATCCAAACTGTGAGCAGCAAAAAACCGTGAATCAATATGTAAACATTTTAAATATAATTAACATGATTAAATAAAATATTAATCCTTCCATCACGCGGCCTGCATTCAAATGAGAGAGATGTGAAAAATGAACACCTGCGTCACAAAATAAACATTAAAACGATTATTTTAAAAATAAATTCTACCTTTATCCGTGGCTTCTCCACACAGGTGGCAGGTTAAAATACTTACACACGGGGCTTAATCTGACATTGACTTGAACGAAGCTGGGATAACAGTAAAGCCATCCCTCGCATACATTTTTCAAGTATATTGCAAAATGCGAGCTATGCGGGAAAATGGGTGGATCGCAAAAATATAATATTTTATTGTGTGTGAAAATATTAAATGTTGTTTATAATTGTTTCCTTTGACATCCCGAAGACTATTGTTAGTCGGTCACATCATTTTGTAATTTTGAAGTTTTCTGCATGCATTTGCAATTATTGAAGCACTTTGACGATGTAATCGATGTGCTCATTGGTGTATTTCTGTTTCACTGGTTCAATTTAATGAGCCTCATTATAACTGTCCTGCTGTCTGAATATTGCCTATGTGTTATGATGAGGTGGGATTCCTTGGTCATTATACCAATTACGTAATTTCAGAGTAATTAAGACATTTCTTCATTCTATACAATAAAGAGAACCTTTGTTGTACGACCAACTATTTTTATAACAAAATAGACGTAATCATATTGATATATTCATAATCAGCCCTAAATAAACAACTAAAATCCTCTTAAAGATTGCTTGATGTAAATTCTTTGGGTAAGATTATTATACTGAATAAAATGCTCACTGAAACAGTAATAGTAAATAACAACTGAATATTATGCTCAAATGAATAAGTGGGATTCAATCTGCGAAAGATTACTATAATATTGTACATAAAAGAATTACTTAAGCTTGAAAAAACCTTTTTGTTGCTTAGAACTATTTAATTATACGGAAAAGAAAACAACAATATGCGACCAACTGAAATTTTGCTGACTATTATTAAAAATTAAATCATTTATTTCAGGCAACAATGGACCCATACACACACACATACTTATTCTAAATAAACAATGCCATAATATACTAATAAAAATTAAAATCAAATCACAAAATAAAATTAAAAAATACACAATGTCAATTGAAATAATAAAAAATAAAATCATAAAAATACACGACAAAATAAACAATTAATTAATAAGGTGCAATTTACAAGAATGATTTATAAATTGACAATCCAGTCGATCAGCAATTGCGGAAAGGATGCTAGTGGAGCCTGCCCGCACCCGCCGCACCAAGGAAGCGCCTCTCTTACGCATGGTTGCATAAAAACAGTCCACACGGGCTTCAGCGAACATTCCCGAGGCGCTGCAGTAGCGGGGAAGCCCCACCAACATCCTGAACGCGTTGTTGTATTGAACTCTGAGAGTGGAATACCGTCGCTGAGTGTAGTCTGCCCACAGGCTGCATGTGTAGAATGATGTACAGAATGCTCTAAACAGAGTGATTTTTACATTTAGTGAACATCGTGCAAACCTGCGGACTAACATGTTAGCTCTCACCGACAGTGATCTCCTCTCTCGTTCTATGTCAGCGTCGTCTTTCAGGCTAGCCGTGACCACGTGACCTAGGTATTTGAATTGTTCTACTCTTTCTAAAGCAGAACTATTAAGTACGATTGGAGGCATTTCCGTAATACGTCTTGAACCAGCCTGAAAGACCATACACTGGCTCTTTTTTACGTTATAGAGCAAGCCGTGACTTACTGCATACCGCTCACAAATGCTCAGTAGCCGCCTCATTCCACAAACCGACGCACTCAATAACACCATATCATCAGCATAACTAATGTTATTGAAACAGACGCCGTCAATGTAGCAACCGATATGTTCATTACTGAGTGCCTCAATTAGCCCGTTAACATACAAGTTAAAGAGTGCCGGCGAGCTCAAACCCCCCTGTCTCACCCCGCACTCCAACCTATACGAATCAGACGAAGCTCCTGACCATTTAACATTATTGACCTGGTTCCCATACCAATATTTGAAAATATTTAAAAGTTCATTTGGTAGATTCAAATTATCCAACTTATTCCACAGTATATCATAGGAGACCAGGTCAAATGCCCGGGAAAGGTCCAGGAAGCAAGCGTAAACAGGAGTATTCCTATCAGTGTAATATTTGACAGCACTCTTAAAACACAAAACTGCAGTTTCTGTCGACTGACCCGGCCGAAACCCGAACTGGTTATACTATACCCATCGTAAAGCTGCAAGCCTAGGTTGGTTTAATTTGCATATTTTCAGTTTAATGTTTGTATTCATGCGTGTCTGGAGCTCAGTAGCGGCATGCATGTTATTTTTATACTCCAAAAAATAAGATAATTGGTATCGTTGTTGTAACTTCAGTAGATATTATATTTTCCAGCATTTTAAGCTGCATTTTCGAAATATGCTGCTGTAAATGTTTTTGGACTAAATTTTTATGGAAAAATGAACATAAACTGCAACTATTGAATTAGTTCGTGGTGCTAAATAATTTGGCCAGATACTTCTTAGCGTCAAGCGCGCTTTTTGTATAGAAGCATTTTTCGTTAAACTGCGATCTCCGTTAAATTAAGGAGTTACATATATTTTGTACCCACAGTTAGGCAGAAATTCTGCGTGGATATAATGTAGCAAATTTAATGCTGCCCACATGAAACTATGACATAGACATAAATGACGATATGACTTTAACAAGATTATAAAAAATTCAATTCAATTCAATTCACTTTTTCTATCACTACCTTTAGAAATAATCTTGTCATGTCTTCAAGTATATAATCTTATCCATAATAGTAGTAGTAATACATATATAGGTAATATTACTTGAAAAAAGCGTTCCTGTTGTATATTGTCCATGAATTTGTAACTTTAAGTTGATAATCTTTTTCAGGTGACTTGCCAAGGCCACGCAGCAAAGGCGAGTACGTGTTCGTCATAGCGCAACTGTTGTTTGGTCTACTACTGTTTGCGACTGTACTGGGACACGTTGCAAACATTGTCACGTCTGTCAGCACAGCCAGGAAAGAGTTCCAAGGTAACATTTTACGTAAATATTAGAGTTCATAAAAACTCATTTGGTTGTCACTCAGATCCACCGCCTTCAAATCACTCCTGAAAGTTCTTTTGAAATGTTACGTGGGCTTCAATCTTTACCGACATTAACTATATTATCATGTAAGTTTTAGATAGATATAGATATAACTTATATATTATATATAAGTAATAGTTTTAAATTTGTCTGTCTAAATATTACTTGTGTATGTACATATGTATACGATACTGATAAACAATATCCAAATATAAAATCTAATTTTCTACAGTTACATAAGCATAACGGTGAAGTACTTACGGAGCCATAAATAATCGCGTCTAAAATCTCATTACGTTATATAGTTAGTAAAGTTTATTGTTTAATTTCACGGGAGGGGTAGGAGGAGGACGTATGACGTCAGCGAGCCGAGCGCGCCTCACGTAGCGGCGCGTGCCGGCACGTCTATACCTGTTTAGTACGCTAATGTGACAGCCGAGCTGGCCTCACCGCGACCGAGCTCTTTGAACCTTCGCACGCTCACAATGATTTATCGTGTTAAGTATCTAAAGTAATAAGGAGATTGCACTCGGCGTCGGCATTCCACTTATGTTACAAACAATTTGACCGAACGTGTGACGGCCTTTCCACAGTTTATTTGATGCTGTTATTCCAGACGTTGCTTCAATTTGAAAGTGTTTCGAGTATTTTGGAAAACGAATGCCATTTTCATTTGCTTTACATAATTTTTACCCTCGATAAAAGGTATAAAGCCTTAAAATTTCATGAACCATCATTTAAATAGTAAATTCTGCTGGGATGTGAGTCTTTTTTTTTTACGCAGGCTAAATAAACTTTTTATTAAACTACAAGTCGATTTTACTATTTATCTTTAATTTTCAAGTTTCAATTTAATAGTTTCAAACACGTGGTAGGAAATCAAGCGACTTCTCATCCTGGAGGTAAATCCTGTTATCGACGTCCGATGCTCGGATAATAAAACCGGCGTACAAACAGACTATCGGGTTTGCCAGAATAACTGAAAGGAAATTGTACGGCTGCAATCCAACTGCAACATTCATCCATAATCTATTCGTGGGACGAGACTAACATTTAAAAATGAGAAGCGGCAAAGTGTCAACAACTTTAATTAGCGCTGCAGCACGGTTGAGAAGACAATGGCGCCGAGACGGCACAGAGCAGGCTGAATCCGTGACCTTCCTCGGCGGCGCTGCAGCGAAATAGGTCAGCGGCTTGAACGCTATAAATAGCTCGGCGAAAGTCGGGCGCCGCGCCCCATCCCAGCGGGCGCGAGCGAGCGTCCCGCGCGCTTCCTCCCTACATCGATCTGCCGTCACGCCACGCGCCACCCGCCCGCCCGCCGAGCCTTGCGCCCGCTCGAGCGTCTGCCTCCGCTCACTCTGCAACCACCATCCCTCGTCTAATCCTACTGCTTTGTAAATATTACATCGCATTGCGCTCTTGTAAATTGAGAAGTGTTCAACCGATGCTACTGAGATTTATGTGGAACAAATGGATCTTGAAATAAGAAAAAAAAAATGCAACTTTAAGCATCTAGGCTGTATTTTTGCACCTTTTTTATATTTTTGTGGCTAGAGTAATCAAATGAGTTGACCTCCCGCTTGATTTAGGAAGACATCTTCTATTGATAACTATTAATACCAGTACTATTAATTAATATTAAGACTAGTGGGAGAACTAAGCGGCATGGTATTACACATGTCATGAAAATTTTAAGTCACTGGTAGTAATACCGTTTTTTTTTTACTTTTTGAACTATTTTATCACTTATTTACCCATCCAAAACCGCGTATCGAATCGAGTTTTTATTCACTACCGCTTTTATCTTCAATCCAATCCACCGCCACGCCGTTTTTGCAGTTTCAGCCTAAGTGCACCTTCAGACTGCATTTTTATCAAATTGAGTTTTCTGCTTTGCTGTTTATAGGTTTTGACACCGACATTCTACAAACAGAGCTTTTTTGCTCTGTAAGCTTTGCAACACTTTGTGCGTTGTACAGTACTTTCTTTTGTTTTAAATACATTTTTACGTTGTAAAGAAGCCATAGCTGGACGCTTTGATACCATAAGTCCTTTTAAATAAATGCTTAACTTTTCCATTTAAAACATTGTATTGTACACAAGTAAAAAATTATGACAACATATTTTTTTTTGTAGTATCATGGGATATTGTCATATGTTACTAATCCTATATGAATTTATCTAAAACCAGCGTGTATCACTCGCTATCTATCTGACTGTACCACGCAGTTCATCGAAATCCGGAAGTTCCGCAGATTCTTAAGCTCTACTAGGTTTTACTGCGTCTCGTAATGGTGAACGATTTTGCTAATTGAAAGTGCACCACTATAAAAATAATAATTCGTGGACCGATCAGTGGATATATAAATTAAATTTAAATAATACGTGTGAGGTTTTGATGTAACCTGGCAGTGTAATGGCGAGTTTTAATTTATTTTTCTTAGCTTGATAAAATAAAGGAATTCGGTTACAACAGGCATCGAGGCAAGGAAAAAAAGTTTGTTCGCTGAATACATTTAGAAATCATAAGCGCCTAATTCATAGTCATATCGTGCTGCAAAGTCCCGTTATATGGTAAAATGTTGCATACAAAGAGAGAAGTAACACTATTTTGTGCTTGTGTATAGAACACATCAGAGAGACATCGTATTCGCATTATATCTTGCTGTCCCGCCAATCTTATAACCGGCACACGCAGGTCATTTAAATAAGCTCGACGATATCAAGATGTACCAGATAATACGACCATAATGCTTCATAGAAAAATGTCTGCTTACTACCCTCATTTGCACATGTTACAAGTCAGAAATGAAGAAGTTTGCGTTTCTGCAAAACCATTAAAGATAATCTCATTGCACTCAGTTTCCACTCGCAGATTAATATTATTCATAAGTTATGACGTTTGCACTGCTGTACGAAAGCTATCTAACTCCAGGCAACTTTGAAACCTGGCTCGCACTTGAACACGTGAGACAATGCGAAATGAGCTTCATCGCATTGGGGCTAGATTCAAAATGGCTCGCATTTATTCAGGCACCGTACCGGAAATAGCATCAAGTTTTATCAAGCTATAACTGATATCGTTCGCCGACTTCAGTTTCATTTCATCAATATCTGTTTGTGTTTTAGAGATTCATATGGAAACTGAAGAAGTGAAAGTTTACGAAGAAAAATTTCTGTACTGTATTTAAAAAAATGCTTATATACTATCTATATTTTTATTTTCCTCTAAGTGATTAAGATTTATACCATCGGTTATTTGTTGAAGTGATATTTTCGAAAATTCCTTTAAAAATTTGTATAAAAAAAAGAAATAGGGGTTATCTTATAGTACATTATCAGTTAACGAGATAACCCTTAATACTGCAGTATTTAACTTTAATTTCTTTTAATAACAGTTGTAGTTCACGCCAAGTTACGAAATCTAGCAGTACATATTTTGCATGTTAGATAACGATTTTAAATAAGATAATCGTCTTGTAAATAAATTAATAAGTCCACGTGCTCAGTAAGGTAGGTCTCTACGCTCGTGGAAGACTCGACTCGACTAATTGCATACTTATATATTCAACTGCATACTACATCAGCTGAAGTAAGTCCAGATACTTTGCAATACACTGTCGACTCCTAACCTACTTGCACCACTTACATTCAGACCCGCTTCGCTCTGTATGTCTATCAACACGTATTTTCAGTTGATCTGACGTCTTTCTACTTTACGGACTTTAGGTATGGAAATATCTGTCTCGCAAAATCTTTCTTTTTTATTACCTAACGTGAAAATGATTTTACCAAGGTAAATCTGTTATTGTTTCATCTGAAGGGCCAGTTATATGGCTCAGTAAACAGAGGAAGTATACATCCGGCGCTGATAAATATTGTCCCAAAGATACGATAAGATTACGTAAACACTATTATCCAACGGAGCAAAACTCATAATTAATTACACGTGTTTAACGGGAAATAAACGGCTGAGTAGTAATAATATAACAATATTTTCAATAGGCTATTTGGCATCCGAGCCTCTTGTGACATTAGTGAGACTGACCGAGTGCACTGAGTGTACTTCAGCCTCAAAAGAGAGTTTAGAGAGAGAGAGAGATATTAATGGATAAATAAATAAATATAAATAAATATTTGTGGACATTTCACACAGCGCCATCTAGCCCCAAAGTAAGCTAAGCATAGCTTGTATCATGGGAACCAGACAACTGATATAATACTTAAAATACTTTTTTTTGTAAATAAATACATATAATACATGTCAACACCCAGACAGAACAAACACCTATGTTCGTCACACAAATGTTTGTCTGGGGTGGGTATCGAACCCACGACCTACAGCGCAGAAGGCAGGGTTACTACCAACTGAGCTATGAGGCCAGTCAATAGAGGAGTCTTGCCTTATGCTGGTTTTCATTAACATGTTAACAGATTCCACTGTTTTACATCACCATGGCACTCGTGCCATGGTGATGTCGCATGTCTCGACATGCGTTAGTTATTTTTTGACGAATATTAAGTTATAGTACTTGGTAACCGTACAATGTTAATTTTAGTCGTAAATGAAATCCAGCATTAAAAAGCGACTGCAATACCTGTATGTTATTTTTCTAAATTCAGGTTGCGGAAAGCTTGCTTTGGGTTTTTTAAGCAACCACTCACTCAATCTATCCAGGTATTCCATTTAAGTTGTAGATTTTACACTGATGGCTTGCGTCAACATAACAATGTTGACCGGAATCGAGCGCTTCAGAATTTAAAATATTTCACGTTCTAAAAATAGATTTCCTCCCTTCAGGGCGAACACTGGACAAGTTTATGCCGCATGAAACGTGCGTGCAATCTATTTATATCGTTCACCAACGGTGTTAGCCAATGGAAAATATTTATATTACTAGCTGTTGCCCAAGACTTCTTCGCGTGGAATTCGGTATATCACGCATCCCTATTACATCTCTTGGTGTAATAGGGGTATACCTCATACCATTTTTAATCCCCTATTTCACCCCCTTCAAGTATTATTTTCGCGATATAAAGTAACTCATGCCGTTTTCCAAGATGTATTTTATCTCTATACCAAAAGTCATCCAAATTACTTGAGAAATGATTGATTCCCCGTACAAGTTTTCATCCCGCATTTCACCCATTTCAAGAATTATTTTCGTGAGACCGTGCTGCGTTTCGGGATAAAATGTATACTATGTCCTCGTAGTATGAACTCAAATCATGCCAAGTTTAATTTGAATCTATTCAGTAGTTTCGGCGTGATGCGCCAGTAAACAGACAAAAATGAAAAAAATATAGTTTTGGCATCAGTATAGAATATACTGCCATCCAAAAAAAATTACTACTATATCTTCAATTTACAGAATTGGATCTGTTATAGTTTTAATATAAAATTTATGGATAAAATCATTTGGCCAAGAATTCAAAAAGGAGTCAACCGTCATACCTGTTTTTTTGGTATGTTACAGTGCAAAAGAAAATTTTAAATTATGTACACTATGCACGACACAGTTCAAATCCTCGGTTTGGCAGATAAATAACGCTTTATTAAGCAAACGAGCCTTAGTTTCCTGGTTCCTGGAAATTGTGTAGCATAGAAACTAATGTAGCATGGCTTAGGTACGTCGGACCGGGGCAGGCGGCCGCACTGCCGCCGACCGCACTCCCCTCACTCTATTTGAGGAAGATTAAATTACTCCGAATGTCGACACATGAATAAAGGATCGACCACACTGCACTACTTTTACGGCTTACCATACGCGGGGTACAAACGTAACATATCGGGACCGCGAGACACTGAACTAGCAAAGACCGTGTAATCCGTTTCTGCGCTGTAGGACTATAATGTCATCATAAATTCATTAGATTATCAATGAAATCATAGAATAGCCTTTGTATAAAATTTCATAATTTTTTTTTTGAGAGCTATTTTCTTAATAGAAGGATAATAATAATAATAATAATATTCATTTATTTCGAGCGACAACTCATAAATTACAATTTACAATAATCTTACAACTAAACATAAAATAATAATATAATATAAATAATAATAATTTAAAAAGTAAACAATAATAATGCAAATCAAATAATAATATTAAATTCAAATTAAATACAGAAACATTAAATTATTAAATTAATAATGACCACGAAATAAATTAATAGTTCCGAGGCCCAATACGTGATACAAGCTGTATAATAAATGCAGGAGTCGGTGGAAATTATGAAGATGGAACAGAGTTCTCTACAACTCTACTGAAGTCGCTCGCTGGACGTCGGACCGGCAACACCTCTCCGTGTGCACCTGCGTGCGCTCCGCTCGCAGCTTTCCAGGAAGCCACCCGGCTGCCTGCCCACACCGGTTCGCCGCCTTCCAAGAAGCCAACGGACAATAGGCCTCGCCTGCTCTTATTAGAGCGGCGCGAGTGTCCCATTGTTCGCGGAAGCCGCCGCTTTCCGAGAGAAGCTAGCTTCTCTCCGTTAGCGTGCCGCATTCCAGTCCGTTCTAGGACGACGCCCTTTTCAGGGCGAGGTAATTTCTCTGACTTGAGCGTCAAAACAAAAATCCACGCTTAGTGGTCGATCTGGGGATACCTAACGGTGATAACGAACCAGATTGGGCGCGGACCCGGAGTCGCCTGCTTTCCTCCTTCTGAGGAACGCAAAATCCGGTTGGGTCTGGAACCACCGGCCTTGGGGGCTTCCCTAGTCGACACCAGACAGCAGTAGGACACACCTCCTCTTCCCGTAAGAGAGATTAAGGAGACACACCAATTAGGTAGGACACCCAGGCCACATCCCCCCCTGTCTACCCCGACAGGGAGGATCACTCACCCGACACACCATCCGGTGTCCCCCGGAATGGATACCTCGGGGTTGAACTTGGAAGCCCTCTTCCAGTTCCTCCTCACGAGGTACCCCCATATCTTGGAGGCATTCTCATGCCAGCCCTCTGCTGCTGCCTCAGCCCCTCAGGCACCCTCCCCGGCTCCTATAGCCATAAAAACTAACAAAAATAATGTCCCCTCCGCGGCCCCTCCGGCACAAAGGGTATCAAGTACCCAAGCTCCCCCTAAAGGCCAACCGGCCACCACCGCGCAGCCCACGCCGATCCCCGACTTCCCAGAGTCGCCCGATCCGTCGCCTACGTCCTCTCCGGAGTATGTAGCGATGGAGGAGGACCTCCCCTCACCCCTCACCCCCATGCCGCAATCGTCTGACGACGATTCTGACGGGGACTTTGTTCCCGTCAAATACGGTAAGAGGAAGAATCCTCACACCAAGTCCTCTCCCTCCGAGCCCCCTGCCAAAGCGGCCGTCCCTCTGACGGCCGTCTCGCGCCCCAACACCCCTCCTTCGGTATCAGCACCGAAAGGAAAGCGCCCTCCTCCAATTTTCCTAGAGCAGAAGGAGCGTCTCCAGACGCTTCTTTCAATCTGCAAGCGCAAGGGCATCACTGTCCTTAGCGCATCTAACCACTCGGACACTATCCGTCTGATAGTGCCCACTCCGGATGACCACCGTCGTCTTACTAAGACGATGGAGTCTCCCCCGGAGGGCTATCATCCATTCCCCCACTGCACGAACAATCGGTTCGATGAGAAACCCCTTGCCGTGGTCATCCGAGGCCTGCCCAAGGAGCTCGGCGAGGAGGCCATTAAGGCCGACCTCATTTCACAAAACTTCCCCGTCCGAGAGGTCCACCGTATGCGTAGTGCAAACGGTCAGGTCCTCTACGACATGGTGAGGGTTCACCTCGACCGGACTCCGGGTGGCAAGGCCATCTTCAAGAAATTGGAGGTGGTCCTCGGTCTCTCGGGTTTGCGCGTCGAGCCCCCTCACCCAAGTCCCTATCCCGCCCAATGCCACCGATGTCAGCGGTACGGCCATTCGGCACGTAAGTGCCTGATGACCCCCCGCTGCGTGAAGTGCATGGGCGTCCACGGCACCGCAGAGTGCAAGCGGACTCCCGACTCCCCTGGCCCCCCGGCTTGCGTGCTCTGCGGGACCGAGGGTCACCCCGCGAACTATCGCGGGTGCCCCAGAGCCCCAAAGGCAAACAAGGCGGTGGTCCGGAGGAACCAGGAGCGAGCTGCTCCTCTGGCCCCCTCCCAACACCCGAAAGCTACCTCCAAGGTAGCCGTCCCGCCCCACAGCGAATCACCTCGCCTAGCCCCTACCCTGATCCCCTCGGCGTGGACTAAGCCCCTAGTCCACAGGACTGAGGCCCCGAAAGCCCCAGCTGCGGTCCGCATGACCGCAGTCCCCCCACCGACCCGCCGCGCCCCTGCCTCACACTGCCCCGCGCCGTCCAATCAGCCCTCTAAGGAGGATGATTTCTGGACGATAATGTGTGCCGCTTACTCGACCTCCGCCGAAGCTGCCGAGCTTGCCCGGCTAATACGCGAAGCCCCCACCCAAGCCGAGAAGCAGAAATTGTGCCAGAACAATGCCCTGCTGATCGGAGTCCTCAAGCGCACTATGCCCATCCCCCTTACGGTACAAATATGTTAGGACACCCGAAAGAAAGACTTAGGCCCCGATCCCTATCGTTGGCGTTCTTCAACGCTGACGGTCTCCTCAAACAGCGTGGCCGCGTCCACGACTTTCTGACCCGCCATCAAATAGATATCATGCTAATGCAAGAAACCTTCTTGAAGCCGAACAAGGCCACCCCCAGGATGGCCAATTACCAAGCAGTTCGCAATGATAGAGCCCACGGACGGGGAGGTGGTACCATCATCTATCACAAGAGGTCCTTGCATTGCATCCCCATAGACGCACCCCCCCTCACTAACTTAGAAGCCTCCGTGTGTAGGTTAGGGATGACCGGTCATCCGTCCATTACAATAGCCTCTTGCTATCTTGCCCCCGACAAAAACTTGCTCAGAAGGGATATAGAAGCCCTTCTTAACTTGGGAAGCTCAGTCATTCTGGCTGGAGACTTCAACAGCAAGCATGTCCTCTGGAATTGCGTAGCAACGAACTCCAGAGGACGCGTACTTGACAATCTCATCCAGGAATTAAATTTTGATCTCATCTCCCCCTTAGCTCCGACCCATTATCCTTGTAATGTCAATCATCGCCCAGACGTCTTGGACATAGCGTTGCTAAAGAACGTAACCCTACAGTTGCGTTCGATAGAAACGCTGTACGAACTCGACTCCGACCATAGACCCGTTCTTCTTCAACTAGGCCCCCCCCCAGACTCGTCTCCTCCCACCAAGACCGTGGTGCAGTGGCATAAGCTTGGGATTGCTCTCAAGTCTATCCACTCACCCGACTTGGATAGGATCCCAGACGACATCTTGACTAAGGACGACATTACTGTCGCAGTCGACTCGTTGACCAGCCATGTCACTACCGCCATTGGCGGATCGTCGAAACAGGTCCCGGTGGTGCCCGATCATCGCTGGGCCCTGCCAGACGATGTGAGACGGTTGATCACCGAGTCGAACGCCGCAAACCGACGTTACAGCTCTTGCCCCTCTGAATTTAACCGCGTTACAATGCGTTCCCTCCACCGTCAGGTGAGAAAACGAATTAAAGACCTCCGCAACAGTCGATGGGATGACCTGCTTTCGGAGATCGAGCCGAGCCACCAAGCATATTGGAACTTGGCAAGGTCTATGAAGTCAGACCAACTGTCGACTATGCCCCCTCTTAACCGCCCCAACCATCAAACCCCCGCATTCGACGACGAGGAAAAAGCCGACACGTTGGCTGCCAGCCTCGAAGCCCAATGCGCCCCCAGTCTTAATTATGTCGACCCTATTCACCTTGATACGGTGAACAGTGAAGTTGACATACTAAGCTCGCGAGTCCCCTCTTCTCCCCCTCTGCCCATTATTAGAGCTTCCGAAGTGGAGCACGTCATCAAGGATCTCCATCCGAGGAAATCCCCCGGTTCCGATGGCATAAGCAACAGAGTGCTCAAGCACTTTTCTGTTGCTCTCATTTATCTCCTCGTAAGCATCTTCAATGCGGCAATGGCCAATTGCACTTTCCCCGACGCCTGGAAGGAAGCCAATGTCATTGGCATCCCCAAACCAGGCAAGAAGGCCACGGAGCCTTCTAGTTACCGTCCCATCAGTCTCCTCAAGACCATGGGGAAGCTCTACGAGCGTCTCCTCCTTAATCGTCTCTGGCCCATTGTCAATGAACTTAAACTCCTCCCGGACGAACAGTTTGGCTTCCGAGCCAGACACTCGTGCCCCCAGCAGGTCCTCCGCTTCACGGAACACGTCCTTTCAAACTCTCAAGGCATTTGGCCTAAAGATACCGGAGCCGTCTTCCTAGACGTGGCAAAGGCGTTCGACAAGGTCTGGCACAACGGCTTGGTCTACAAGCTTTCTCAACTTGGTGTGCCAGACAGACTCGTGCTCATCATACGAGACTTCCTGACCAATCGTAGCTTCCGCTATCGAGTGGAAGGGAAGCTGTCCGAACCCAAGCCCATCCGAGCCGGAGTCCCTCAGGGCTCCGTACTAGCCCCCCTCTTATTCACGCTGTACACCAGCGATGTCCCCCACTCGTTCCAAACAGAACTCGCCCTGTTTGCGGACGACACAGCATTATACGCATCTGATCGGAATGCCGATAGGGTGCGTATAAAGCTGCAAGTCGCACTCAATGCACTCGGTGCATGGTTTACGAAGTGGCGCATTGAGGTGAACCCGACGAAAAGTACCGCGGTGTACTTTTCCCGGCGACGCCCAACGCTCAAGCCCCTCACTCTCTATGACGAACCCATTCCATGGGCGAAGTCTGCCCGCTACTTAGGCGTCGTCCTTGACAAACGTCTTAACTTCAACGAACACATTAGAACTGTTCGTAACAGGGCGGCCTTTATACTGGGTCGCCTCAATAACCTCGTATGCAAGAAGAGTAAAATGTCCCTTGGCAACAAGGTGAGACTTTACAAAGCTTGCATACGCCCCATCATGACATACGCCTCCGTGGCTTTCGCTCATGCTCAAACCCGCCCCCTACAGCTTATTCAAAATCGTTTCCTACGGAAAGCCACGGGCGTTCCCTGGTACGTACGCAATCGCTCCCTCCACCGAGACGCGCGTCTCGAGTCTATTGCCCGCTTCATGAAACTCGCCTCCCAGCGATATTATGATTCGGTCGAGTCCCACCCGAACCACCTGGTTCGCACCATACCCGACTACTCGGTTGTCCCCCCCGCTAGGCGCTCTCTCCGTAGACCAAGACACGTACTTGGTGACCCCCCTGACGAGATAACGGCCGCCTATCCGGAGTTATTCCTATCGTCAGCCCCACACAGAGAAAACACTCAACCTTCGCACCGACCCCGCCGGCGGGGTCGAAGTATCTCCGTAAATGCCCGCGCGGGGCGCATTTTCTCCAATTCCTCCCGACTCGCAACGCCCCAAGCCGAGGTCCGAACCTAAGTGGTGCCCTTGGTGACGTTGTGTATAATTTTAAGTTTTACCGGTTGAGAGCCGTCTGCTCTCACCAAAAGCCCGTGTAAACGCTGTCAAGGCCATCTGCGGCCAACAGCAAATTGTCCAGTCATAAAAAAAAAAAAAAAAAAAAAAAAAAGATGTACCAGATAATACGACCATAATGCTTCATAGAAAAATGTCTGCTTACTACCCTCATTTGCACATGTTACAAGTCAGAAATGAAGAAGTTTGCGTTTCTGCAAAACCATTAAAGATAATCTCATTGCACTCAGTTTCCACTCGCAGATTAATATTATTCATAAGTTATGACGTTTGCACTGCTGTACGAAAGCTATCTAACTCCAGGCAACTTTGAAACCTGGCTCGCACTTGAACACGTGAGACAATGCGAAATGAGCTTCATCGCATTGGGGCTAGATTCAAAATGGCTCGCATTTATTCAGGCACCGTACCGGAAATAGCATCAAGTTTTATCAAGCTATAACTGATATCGTTCGCCGACTTCAGTTTCATTTCATCAATATCTGTTTGTGTTTTAGAGATTCATATGGAAACTGAAGAAGTGAAAGTTTACGAAGAAAAATTTCTGTACTGTATTTAAAAAAATGCTTATATACTATCTATATTTTTATTTTCCTCTAAGTGATTAAGATTTATACCATCGGTTATTTGTTGAAGTGATATTTTCGAAAATTCCTTTAAAAATTTGTATAAAAAAAAGAAATAGGGGTTATCTTATAGTACATTATCAGTTAACGAGATAACCCTTAATACTGCAGTATTTAACTTTAATTTCTTTTAATAACAGTTGTAGTTCACGCCAAGTTACGAAATCTAGCAGTACATATTTTGCATGTTAGATAACGATTTTAAATAAGATAATCGTCTTGTAAATAAATTAATAAGTCCACGTGCTCAGTAAGGTAGGTCTCTACGCTCGTGGAAGACTCGACTCGACTAATTGCATACTTATATATTCAACTGCATACTACATCAGCTGAAGTAAGTCCAGATACTTTGCAATACACTGTCGACTCCTAACCTACTTGCACCACTTACATTCAGACCCGCTTCGCTCTGTATGTCTATCAACACGTATTTTCAGTTGATCTGACGTCTTTCTACTTTACGGACTTTAGGTATGGAAATATCTGTCTCGCAAAATCTTTCTTTTTTATTACCTAACGTGAAAATGATTTTACCAAGGTAAATCTGTTATTGTTTCATCTGAAGGGCCAGTTATATGGCTCAGTAAACAGAGGAAGTATACATCCGGCGCTGATAAATATTGTCCCAAAGATACGATAAGATTACGTAAACACTATTATCCAACGGAGCAAAACTCATAATTAATTACACGTGTTTAACGGGAAATAAACGGCTGAGTAGTAATAATATAACAATATTTTCAATAGGCTATTTGGCATCCGAGCCTCTTGTGACATTAGTGAGACTGACCGAGTGCACTGAGTGTACTTCAGCCTCAAAAGAGAGTTTAGAGAGAGAGAGAGATATTAATGGATAAATAAATAAATATAAATAAATATTTGTGGACATTTCACACAGCGCCATCTAGCCCCAAAGTAAGCTAAGCATAGCTTGTATCATGGGAACCAGACAACTGATATAATACTTAAAATACTTTTTTTTGTAAATAAATACATATAATACATGTCAACACCCAGACAGAACAAACACCTATGTTCGTCACACAAATGTTTGTCTGGGGTGGGTATCGAACCCACGACCTACAGCGCAGAAGGCAGGGTTACTACCAACTGAGCTATGAGGCCAGTCAATAGAGGAGTCTTGCCTTATGCTGGTTTTCATTAACATGTTAACAGATTCCACTGTTTTACATCACCATGGCACTCGTGCCATGGTGATGTCGCATGTCTCGACATGCGTTAGTTATTTTTTGACGAATATTAAGTTATAGTACTTGGTAACCGTACAATGTTAATTTTAGTCGTAAATGAAATCCAGCATTAAAAAGCGACTGCAATACCTGTATGTTATTTTTCTAAATTCAGGTTGCGGAAAGCTTGCTTTGGGTTTTTTAAGCAACCACTCACTCAATCTATCCAGGTATTCCATTTAAGTTGTAGATTTTACACTGATGGCTTGCGTCAACATAACAATGTTGACCGGAATCGAGCGCTTCAGAATTTAAAATATTTCACGTTCTAAAAATAGATTTCCTCCCTTCAGGGCGAACACTGGACAAGTTTATGCCGCATGAAACGTGCGTGCAATCTATTTATATCGTTCACCAACGGTGTTAGCCAATGGAAAATATTTATATTACTAGCTGTTGCCCAAGACTTCTTCGCGTGGAATTCGGTATATCACGCATCCCTATTACATCTCTTGGTGTAATAGGGGTATACCTCATACCATTTTTAATCCCCTATTTCACCCCCTTCAAGTATTATTTTCGCGATATAAAGTAACTCATGCCGTTTTCCAAGATGTATTTTATCTCTATACCAAAAGTCATCCAAATTACTTGAGAAATGATTGATTCCCCGTACAAGTTTTCATCCCGCATTTCACCCATTTCAAGAATTATTTTCGTGAGACCGTGCTGCGTTTCGGGATAAAATGTATACTATGTCCTCGTAGTATGAACTCAAATCATGCCAAGTTTAATTTGAATCTATTCAGTAGTTTCGGCGTGATGCGCCAGTAAACAGACAAAAATGAAAAAAATATAGTTTTGGCATCAGTATAGAATATACTGCCATCCAAAAAAAATTACTACTATATCTTCAATTTACAGAATTGGATCTGTTATAGTTTTAATATAAAATTTATGGATAAAATCATTTGGCCAAGAATTCAAAAAGGAGTCAACCGTCATACCTGTTTTTTTGGTATGTTACAGTGCAAAAGAAAATTTTAAATTATGTACACTATGCACGACACAGTTCAAATCCTCGGTTTGGCAGATAAATAACGCTTTATTAAGCAAACGAGCCTTAGTTTCCTGGTTCCTGGAAATTGTGTAGCATAGAAACTAATGTAGCATGGCTTAGGTACGTCGGACCGGGGCAGGCGGCCGCACTGCCGCCGACCGCACTCCCCTCACTCTATTTGAGGAAGATTAAATTACTCCGAATGTCGACACATGAATAAAGGATCGACCACACTGCACTACTTTTACGGCTTACCATACGCGGGGTACAAACGTAACATATCGGGACCGCGAGACACTGAACTAGCAAAGACCGTGTAATCCGTTTCTGCGCTGTAGGACTATAATGTCATCATAAATTCATTAGATTATCAATGAAATCATAGAATAGCCTTTGTATAAAATTTCATAATTTTTTTTTTGAGAGCTATTTTCTTAATAGAAGGATAATAATAATAATAATAATATTCATTTATTTCGAGCGACAACTCATAAATTACAATTTACAATAATCTTACAACTAAACATAAAATAATAATATAATATAAATAATAATAATTTAAAAAGTAAACAATAATAATGCAAATCAAATAATAATATTAAATTCAAATTAAATACAGAAACATTAAATTATTAAATTAATAATGACCACGAAATAAATTAATAGTTCCGAGGCCCAATACGTGATACAAGCTGTATAATAAATGCAGGAGTCGGTGGAAATTATGAAGATGGAACAGAGTTCTCTACAACTCTACAACTGACACCTCATAATCCCCTTCATGAAATCTTTTAAGCTGCACAGCCGGCAAGCTATTACCGTAGGCCATATGAAATGTAAATAATAATAATATATGGAAAAAGGAGGAAATGAAAACCAATGCGATATAGCTCACTTCACATTGTAAAAGATAATCCAGGTGTGTGAGAGTGAGATAGGCATTGTATTGCAAAGCAAAGATTACGAGCACTGTTTACTAAACTCGTTTTGTGCAGAATGTTTATTGTTGGTCGACGTTCGTAAACAATTGTCCCTCCATTCTTTGTTTGGACATCGGACTGTGCGCTACCAGTTTCTGCTTAATTTTGTGAATTAAACGCTGTTTGGTCGCGCCAAATTATAAGGAGTGCCTTCCTTGTAATAATTATAGCAGACATATTTATACCGAGCGGTCCTCATATTTTCTATATACTATTTTTTTCTACATACACTAGCTGTTGCCCGCGAATTCGTCGGCGTGGAATTCGGTTTTATCACGCATCCCTATTTTAACCCTGGTTTCCCATAGTAGTAGCCTAAGTTACTCCTTGTTACATCAGCTATCTGCCAGTGAAAGTCCCGTCAAAATCGGTCCAGCCATTTCAGAGATTAGCCGGAACAAACAAACAGACAGACAAACAAAAATTAAAAAAAAAAAGTTGTTTCGGTATGTGTAACCTGTATATCCATATGCACTTACTAAAAAGCGGTTATTTTAATATTACAAACAGACACTCCAATTTTATTTATTTGTATAGATATATATTTATAGCATTTTAATATTTCAAGAGACATCTTTCTTCCTGCCAGAACACGTTGCGCATAAATTATGAGCAAAATATTGTTTAGTAAAGCTTTCTAGGTGCTTTCGAGAAACTCTTGTTCCTCGTTCGTGGTAACAAACCGTAAAATTAAGATTAAAAGAAGGGCGTTAAATGGGATTACAGATGACATTTTATTCATACAAATATGAAAGTGTCCACCAGACAATGAAACTATGCAATACCCCGGAATGAGATGATATAAATTAAGATAAGAAAGCCATGCCAAAACTAATATTTCTTTTTTATATCCGTCGACGTAACTAGCAATAATGTCATAACTCTGGAAGTTATAAGGACATCTTAAAAATGTTGGCATGAATTTTGTCCTACATACGTAAGACAAAATTAAAATAAGTTACTAAAAGTTAAAATATGTGGCCATAATGGGTATATTCAATGCTCAAACTTATATTGGCACTTGAATTTTCATTTAAATGGAGAGTGTTTAATTGGTGAAATCTTCTGATTATTCCAATAGCTTGGTTTCGTAAAGCTTAGATTTATTTAAATAAGCGCTAAATAAAATTCAGCACAATAGTTTCCTGAGAAACAGACAGCTTGAAATAATTTATTTAATTGCATGCCCATAAACATAAAATTAGGTCTACTAAAAGCAAAATGTAGGTAGTTTTTTATTAATGGTACACTGACTGGCCTAACAGCTCAGTTGGTAGTAACCCTGCCTTCTGCGCTGTAGGTCGTGGGTTCGATTCGACGAGCCCAAAGGAAAGCAAGTAAATAATAATTAAGTAATATATTTGTAAATATGGAAGAGTATTAAAGACACGTTTATTGAATTGTTTAGGAGCAGTGGTTATTTTAGGGTTATTTCAGAACCTAATGAAATTTTTATTTTGAAGTAAGTGAGTAATTATGTATGTTTCGTGCAATATATTTTTTGGACAATCAAATAATGATTGTGTTTTCACCTATAAGTAGTTTTACTTAAGATTAATTATGAAAAAATATATCTTACTACTTGGTGCATCTAAAATTAAGGGTTTTTTATGAATTGATTTATTCCTTGCTATTTTCTAGAATAAAATGAGCTAATGCCGGTATATCACGTAAGTAATCAATATTTTATAATTAGATTTTTACTTACTGTTGAGGGTTTTTACTCGTTGAGAGATTAATAAATATACAACAAAAATATTTTTTTTTGCTACTATTTGAACTCAAATCTAATGACAGACACGTAGTAAATAAAAATTTTGGATCCTATTCGCTAATTTTTATTTATAATTTATAGAACGTAGACATGGTAAAATTACATCATTGATGCACTGAAAATGTGTAGACATTTCCAAAAGCTTTAAAGTAAATCATTCTTGGTTCTCATAAAATTAACAATCCAAAAACGAATGAAAATTTTACACAGATTGTGTCATCAGTATTGACCAAATTGTGGTTTTACGTTCCGCTAATGAAGGATGCATGTTGCATAAATTTATTTTAACTTTATCATTTTATGAATATCGATGGATGTGTAAAATGTTAATGCATTCAATTATTGCAATGGAATATACCTCTAGTATCATCACGCCTTCAGAGGCTATATATATTAGGTACGTGCCTCTAGGAATGAACGAAAAAAAATGATAACCATTTTTGCTTTGTCTGACGCAAGAACTATGGTTTTCAATTATTTTTTTAATGAAACCATCGGCACAAAAATTTTATACTCAAGCACTACCTGGAAATGAGATTGCCAGTTAAGTTCTTACTTATAGAAAAGTATTGTACCTATAACATAAAAATACAAAGAAATCAAAATTACCTACTGTGCACTCACAATTGGAACTGTTCACGAAATAATTCATATAATTATAAACACACAATAGTTAGAAAGACTGAATACGATTCCATTGCTTCTTGGAATGTAAAATATCGAAGCGCATTTGTTTCACCACCTAGTTAGAGGAGCCAGTGACAAGAGCTAGTGTTTTTCTTTAAATGTAATATAGTATGGAAGGAGCTGATGTTGTGATGCTCAACTAGTGTTTAATGATTACCTCTGCCCATAACAAGCAATACGACTTGGATACTCCCCTACGTACGACAAGACCCACTAACCAAGCAACCACACCTTTCAAACCGTAACACAAATTCGAATGCATTACTGCTTGCCGGCATAAATGAGTATGATGGCACTACTTCCCCGGACTCTAACTTGGCATAAGTTCTACTGCTGCTAAAGTAGTATTTAGTTATTAACTTTAATCAATGAATTCGTGTTGTTTAACCAACAGTTCTAAGCTGTTTAATTAAAAGGTTTGCCACAAGCGGAAACTTGTAACATTTACCTATTTCGAAACTTCGTAAGGTTGGCGGCAGAGTTACCTACAAAGTCACCAAAATTACCATTACAACTTTCTTCTTATACAGAGAGTTAATACGTGCATACATTGCCTGTCATGTCAGTTTAATAAACAACCCTATAAGCCTTTAACATAATGGAAGCTTAGACTTATTACCAGGGCAACTTCACTTGAACGCTGACTGTCTTGATATGAGAAATTTAAATTAGCTTTATGCATATACTGCAGGTATATTATGGTCCTACTTTTAGTATTTAGTGTTCATCCGGGGAAGTCTGCCATCAAGAACTGTAATCATTGTACCCCAGTTTGAAGGACATAGAATTCGGTAATATTACAGGCTGTATTTCCGTCTTCATGTCGAAAAAATTAATAGGATGCTAACTGTTCCGCCACTCACATAAAACGCCGGCTCTATAATTACTTAGTTATGTGGTAACTCTGCAGGCAAATAGAGGTGTCTCGGGTTCAGTCCTGGCCATCAGGAAAACTTTGTGTGGTGTGCATAAAAATTTGGGGAACGTCAATATTCGCTACGTGGATCGAAAACATCATGAAGAAACGACATGTCATACAAATAAAATTTCAAAGACATATGTCAAATGCACGAAAGGAGCCTCTTTGAGGCGCACTTAAATCCTTTTTCACCGCACTTGTTTGAGAGAGCCAGTGACTCGAGTAGTAGGAAGCAGTACGTGAATTGAACATAATCATTGAGCTAAGTTCCGCATCAAGTTTTTAGCGCTCCATAATGTTTATATCGTTTTGTATGTATATATAATATATATAAATAAATCAAAGTGGAATTGGAAACTCTGAGAGTAAGCTCGATATGTGATTAATACTGTGTATGTAGGTATTCATAAACAAGGAAGGAAGGGTATCTAACGTTTGATCCTTATAAAACTCCATAATGACGATAGCTAAGACTACAGATAAGTACAAATAATTAATTTTAAATTAAAGTAATTAAATGTAATAAAACCAATAAATAAATTATGGTGGACATTTCACACAGCTCCATCTAGCCCCAAAGTAAGCTAAGCATAGCTTGTGTCATGGGACCCAGACAACTGATACAATACGTATATACTTTTGTTGTAAATACATACTAACACCCAGACACAGAACAAACATCTATGTTTCTCATACAAATGTTTGTCCTGGGTGGGAGTCCAACCCACGACCTACAGCGCAGTAGGTAGAGTTTCTAACCAACTGAGCTGCGAGGCCAGTCAGCCAATAATACCGGTATCGTCACATACTCGTAATTTTGCAATTGACAGTCACCCAAATTGTAATGAATACAATTGTTTGAATCTTACAAGATGCATCTTGTTAATAGTTGAATCGAATATAGTTTTAGCCGTATAAATACAAAACTTGTCTTTACAATTGTGCCTAACACGGTTTTGCTTAACTTGAGATTGCAATTATCTCTCGCCGTCGACGATGTCAAGTTAGGGAGACATACGAGGCACTCCACTTAGCCTAACTTAAGTTAAACCTACATCCGGCGACAGGTGAGATTAAGTGTGATTTACAAAACCGTATAAATTCATTTTGTCGCAAGAAACTTCATGGCGAAATGATAAATTGCGTTAAACTGGTACATCCGTAGAAAGGTGTGGACGTTGAAAAATGTAGCTTCGTTGCAAAAACGTTGGCGTCGGTTCAAAAGCACCTAAGTAAAATAAAGTTAATATTGGAATACCTTCCACTCGAAGCCTTCCGGCGAATGACTTTTATGTTTACGTCACTTTGATAAATATAGAAATTCAAATTAAAGAAATTTTTGTTGTTTTATTGCAGTTTTAAATTTATTATCTTATTTTTTTATCTGAGTCATTGAGAAGTTCTTGCTAAAAAAATGTCACAATAAATTTCTAGAAGGTAAAGGTAAAAATTGACAGGATATGTTGGCGTCACCCAACGATCTTTATGCTATAGTTTCCTCAGGGTGTTTTCCTTCACCGGAAACTAAAGGTTACTTAAATCCGAACGCATCTCTAGTTGAGTGCTTGAAATCACCCTGCATATGTTCTCTTCAATTGATAAGTGTCGTTGTTGTAGCAAAACTGGATGGTGTGAAGACTTACATGAGGATGCGGCGAGTGCCGACTCACCTGCAAGTAAAGGTGATCAAATGGTTCGACTATCTGTGGCTCACGCAAAAATGCTCCGACGAGGAAAAAGCTGTGTCCTGTCTGCCAGACAAGCTGAAGGCGGAGATAGCTATCAATGTTCACCTGGACACTCTGAAGAGGTATGACGCAAGCCTTTTGAATCTGTAGTGACAATACGAATAGATCTTTGCATCTTCCCAAAACAACAGCAAAACAACTTTATTTATTTTCTTCCTTACCTTTTTTTGCTATTTTGGTGTCACTAAATATTAGTTATCCATTTATCTCCGAATAAACTGGTTCATCACTACGAAATATCTTTTGTTGTAAGGTAATAAAAGTGTTTACAGAACAATACCAAGTAATAATTTTCATTTGCAATAGTATCCCGGATAAACGTCTGTATAAATGTAAGAATTAAAGGCAGTAATAGAAACTGAAACAAACTAGTATTCTTAGAATTATGTTTTGAGTTAATTAAGTAATACATAAGTAAATATGGAACAGAGGTAACAGAAATTCCACTCTGAAAACATAACCGCGGTTGATTCAAAATTTATGAAACAATAAAATAAAAATATGGCTGGGTTCGCAGACATAAACTCAAATTCTGGACATGAAAGAAAATTGTAATACATTTTGTTTACTAAAGTTCCATTCGTAGCTGGATTTACAGGTACAGGCGTCACAATTATTGGTGCTTTTAATACCTGGGTCACGCCTAGGAACCCTAGGATTGTATCTTATGTTATGTCATATTAGTAAATTATTATGAGAAACGGAATTCAGAACTGATTTCTTGCATACATATATTCCATGAAACATCAGAACCTTGCTAATTATTACTAGCCAAGTCATTACTAGCACCTACAGTCTGAATTGACAGGTCTAAAACAATTGTTGCGTTTGATTTAGCTCTCGCTATTCAATTACAAAATCAAGTTAAAATATGAGGGCTATTCAATAAGCTGCCGATAAAATATTTTGTCGCTGACAGGTTAATTTATTACATTTCAAGTCGTCGTTTATTAGTTTACCTTAAATTGACGGGATTGAATAGCTCGTAAACCGTTAGAGGTAACTTTTCTCCTAGTCCTTTACTTTGTATACCTATATGGGTAACAATCTATACAAATAAATAAAATTGGAGTGTCTGTTTGTAATATTAAAATAACCGCTTTTTACTAAGTGCATAATTCCAAAAGAACATTTATTCAATTTTCGTTTTTCTGTCTGTTTGTTCCGGCTAATCTCTGAAATGGCAGGACCGATTTTGATGGGACTTTCATTGGCAGATATCTGATGTAACAAGGAGTAACTTAGGCTACTTTTCCGAGGGGTAAATAGGGGTGCATGATAAAACTGAATTCCACGCAGACGAAGTCGCGGGCAACAGCTAGTTTCAAGTATAAACTATACGAAGACAATACACTTGCAAGTGACAATGACAAAGGACAGACTTAAGTTTTGAGGATAATGAACTTGTCAGTGGACAAGCGAAATTAGAAGGGCACCCGAGCATCTGCTGCTAATGTCATTTGCATTTAGTTCAAATTGGGTCAGTGGATTCAACTTTGTTATAGTAAATTTGAAGTTAATCTCGATACACAAATTAGTAAGATTTATTTATCTTTGGAGAAATTCAGTGACGAGATTACTTTCGATTACTACTGATTAGTTAGTGGATTATTCCAGTAACTAATTTTGTCCGCCACTTTCGTTTCGCTAAGACTTGTACCTCCTGGGATGGAAGATACACAAATTAAAATATAAATTATTGAAATTAGGATACAGTTAATTGACAATTTTTTTTGAAAAATCATAAATGTTCTAGTACATACAAACATTTTCACGCATTTTTCTTCGAAGTGATAGGCAACGCCTCAGTTAGCCATTGTTTATTTTGCGTTATGTTATCGTAGGATGATACGTGACGAGCTGTCGCAGCTATTGTTTTCACACGAATAACTTAGCTAACACTTTCTTCCACTTTATAAATTACTAGCTGCGCCCCGCGGTGTTACCCGCGGTGAATAAGTAATCTAAGGGAACACTGCACTTTTCCGGGATCAAAGTAGTCTATGTGTTAATCCAGGGTATAAGCTATCTTGGTATCAAATTTTATCCAAATCCATTCAGCCGTTTGAGCGTGAAAGAGTAACAAACATCCATGCAAACTTTCACGTTTATAATATTAGTAGGATTCTGTCTTATAAATACAGCATAGGTTATAAAAGCTAACGACAATATTTTTACTGAGTCTAATATACGCCGACGCAGATATATTGAAAAGTAAATCCAACTAAATTAGCCGGACCATCTGCCAGCTCGTTACCATAAAAAAACTTTTCTTTGCAAAAGTTGGAGCGTTTGACGCAGCGTCTCAATATTCATCAAAACGAAATGCAAATATTAATATACTTTTCATTGTTTGTTTGTACCTAGTCTTTCAGCCACATTAATGCAGCGTGGCAGTTCAAGCTTAATACTCCGTGTTGTATAATTAAAAAGAGAAACATTCGCTTTTTACTTCCATGAATTATGCATGTGTTCATTTATACGATCCGTAAATTTTTGTCACCAAATGACTCTTCCGAGTATTTTTGTTTTTTTATCTGTAGCTCGCTTTTAGCGAAGGTTTTATGTCTATACAGGTGGTATTTAATTTAATTTTAGAATGTAAGAAACCGTCCCGTTCCATAAATAATTTACGTTCTAATTTTACAGAGTGGAAATCTTCCAGAACACAGAGGCGGGGTTTCTGTGTGAGTTAGTTTTGAGGCTCCGGCCCGTACTGTTCTCGCCTGGAGACTACATCTGTAGAAAAGGTAAGATAGTTCTCATCCCATTTTATTTATTTTATTATACGATTTAATTTATATACGACTTTGACTTTGAGCGTGTGATATGGCTGTTTCAATATGAAACTTGTTTCTCAGGTGAAGTTGGAAAAGAGATGTACATAGTGAATCGTGGAAAGCTGCAGGTGGTAGGAGACAACGGCAAGACAGTACTGGCAACACTAAAAGCGGGTTCTTATTTTGGCGAAATTTCTATTCTGAACATGGGCACGGCAGGTAAACAACTTGGTAAATATCTCCACGGCCCGAGACGCCACGCCATTATTATTCTATTTTATTTTCTTGTAAAAGTTTTGATAAGCAAACATGTCGAGGAGACGCTGCAATCAGGGCCGAGGGAGCGGCCGCGACGCCACTGACAGGTTTTGGGACATCACTCTGAACGTGCACCCACCCTCCGTTCCTCACCCAGTCGTCACATCCGACTATACTTTCCAAATTTTCCTACGCGACTGGGAGAGAGAACGGTAGCCGGTTTGTTTGTAACATTTAAAAGGAATGTCTGGAAATTTCTCTGTTATTCTTACTATACTTCATATATTAGGCTATTTATTTCAATTGTTTTACAATTTTCTTCAAACAATTTTTCTTTCTTACCGTAACTCGAACCATGATCTTATGGTAAGCTTTACTTTATTATTTCGAGTTAAAGATTTCTGTCGCTTGTTTAGATCCTCCTCCAGGATTTGTAGCGTCTTGAATGTCATGTTATTTGTTTGCGTTCTGTTTTATCTCCTTTGGTTGAATTGAAGGCAGTGTCCCCGATCGCTTTGCATCCTCCCCGAGTTTCTTTATATTTGGCGTGACCTCTTGGTGCATGTATCCTTATTTTAAGCGTCCCCCGCGTACTATTTTAAGATCTCGACTCGTGTTTTGAACTATAATATTTTTACTTTAAAATCTATCAAACCCGATGCTATATTATACTCGTAGAACTGCTTAGTTCTTTTAAAGATTTCTTAACAAACATTTTTTAATAGATCTAGTCTAATTTTACCTCTAAAGCTTTATCTTCATAATTGACAGTTAACTATAGATATGGCTTTTTATTATTTTGAACTACGTGACGTGACCCCGGTTTGATTCCTGCGTGATGTCTAACATTAGTTTACATTATTGAGCTTTATCTTTGACCTCCTTGAAAATTTCCATGCCGCCGGTGTTTTGGTCTTCCCCGTAGTCTCTTTGTGGTCCTTCCCGGTTGTTGAGTATGAGAGCCGAGAGCGGGGAGGGGCCACGCACTCAGCTCAGACCGAACACCGGTTGGCACGGAGTGTGTGGATGACACGTCGACAGGCAACCGGCGGACAGCGTCAGTGCGCTCCGTCGGATACTCGGACCTGTTCGTGCTGAGCAAGAAAGACATGTGGGATGTGCTCAAGGAGTATCCAGCCGCCAGGGTCCGGTTAGAAGCCATCGCTGTCAAGAGACTTGAGAAGTATAAGAAAGCGCCGCTTGAGAAAGGTTGGTGTCAATGTTTTAAGTTGCAGTGGTCAACTTTGATAGTTACTTAAACGATTATTGATATAGCGTAATGTAACGATCCCAACTCTGTTGTACCACCAAAATTTCTAATCAATAATCAATTCGAGTATTTTATCTGGAATCAATGTAATTTTATTAAAACCTTTTTCATTACTTTGCATTAAATACTTTTTATTCCACATAGAAAGTTGACAGAAGGCTACAGGAAAAAGAAAAAGGTTTTGACAGGGGATTCGGATTGGAATAGCGAGCTTAGATGTGTGAATCGAACAGATTTTATTAAAATATTATTGATTTTGCAAGTAATTATAATAGAAATTTGCATCAATGTGCATAGTTTGTGATACACATTTAATAGTGTAATTATTTCCACCCATAAAACAGTTTCCGTGATATTTCGTGAATGCGGGATTTTGTAATGCGTAGTTGCTGTGATGACGTCATAGAACGTAATATGTTAAGTGCGTAATTAGTGTGGATTTTATCAAAATGTTGAAGATCCTCTTTCCTAAAAAAGGAAATAAAAGAGAATTATTATGGCTTAACCATTATATTATTTTGTTGTGAATATTATCAATATCTGTTCGATGAATACCAAAACCCATAACATGGTTTATGGTCTGCTGGCCTGATCCTCACGGTGTCAACGAAAGCCAGGAGTCAGGGATTCCCTTGTTAGTTAGGCCCAGGCAATTTGAGCGAACTGGGTGTTGAGTTTTCCCTTTGTTGGGCTCAGCAAAGCTCCCACATTGGTTGTTTCCTGAACTTGGATAATGGGGACTTGTCGAAGTGGGTCATGCCTTCAGCACCCATAATAAATCTATTTTCAGGATCCATTTGATGTGGTCCCTCACACATCTCGCGGTACACGTCTTAATTCTGCTGTCTTTGGCTACAGCCTGCAGGAGATAGACCTTAGGGCTGGCACTAGGAATACAAAGTCGAGAAAGCCAATCTCGCATACATTAGTCAGAATAGTTAGAAAGGTGCACATTTACAATCTCTTGTGTTTTGTACCTTCATGCACATTTAGAATTAAATACGGAGTAAGGACGCAACTCCTTGTTTTGCTCTCACACATATTTGTAGCTAGTTTAGGTATTTAGGTACACAACTGATAATTTCAGAGTTGTATGCAGATGTTCCTTTTATTTATTGATACTGATTCTACTGGTTTAAATCAATGATTCCAAGAATAGTTGTGTTGGTTTTATATTTTAAGTTATAAACAACTATTTTATAAATAATTTTACACTTATCTAATATTTTAGAGTATCTCAAAGATCAGATGTAAATAAAGTATTTATTTAATAGACGATACAAATAATGGCTAAATCCGCTATTATCTGTAAAGGAGCTCCATTGTATAGATTAATGCCTTCTGACGATACATTCACAGATGTTAGTTGGAAATGTTTTATATTTATTATATTGAAACAACTTGGTCCACGTTACCAATCTGATGTGCACAACAGATCATTTAACCTATCATAGTTTATATTTTAGTATAAGATAGAGTGAAGATGTAATATCCACTTTGTATTAATTTAATGAATTGATTTATATTTGAATGATGAAAATTGGTTCACAGATGTTGATACATTAACACTTACTATGCTATTTATTTTTAATTTGCCTTTTGCTGGCTTGTTGAGCACAAAGGTTTATGAATAAGTATTGCTATCAAATAACAATGTTATGATATTACTAAGCTGTGTCTAGTTTTCGTAATAGCTTTCCAAAGTGAGACTGGTAATCATCCATTATTATCACTGTTGCCGAACTACCACCTACTCTTACTTTATTTTACCGGTACTGATATATTGGTTTGAGAAACCCAGATATCTCACGGAATTGCTAGTTAGGCTATGCGGTCTGGTCAAAAAGGGGTACGACTCACCTAGCTGTAATACCTAAATGGTCAGCATATTGGTTTGTGAGATCTGTAACCACCTCAATTGATCAGTTTTGAATTATTGTTAGGGTTAAGACACATTGCTAAGTACTGTCATTTATTATCATCTTATATATTGATAATGTGCTCTGCTTGTTCTGCATTATGGCACTATACCTCAGTTACAACCTCAGTACGAGTTTAGAAACTTACTGAATGTGAAATACATTCATTAGCATAAGTGAGCCAAGCTCTTATTTATAATTTAATTTAAATTACTGGTACAGTACAGTAAATCATTGTGGATATAGGAGAGTTTTATACTCTTTTCATCATTAACTCTTGCTCGTATGTTATACGAGTTAACTAAATCTCTTCGGAGAATAATAGGACCTTTCCTCTTCTTTTGATTAAGGAGGGTTAAGTTCCGCAGGTTCGATGGGATAATACTTTATTATACCACGAATAGAGGATTTCCTAGACGACAAATCCTAGAGTTGTCAGGAGTCGAAATTCATAGCATGGCGCGGGGAGGGGCGTCGAGCCATAGTTTGTGAAGATGCCGTTGGCCCACAAACTATGTTCGTGGTATAAAATTAATAAACTGTAATTTTTACAGCAGTATTAAATAAATTCTTGTTATTCACTTTTCATTATTAAATTAGAGTATGTACTATTCCTTTAGTTCAAACTTTTGATTAATTATAAAAATCTACTTTTGTAATAGTACATTTATAATTCTCCAGATCTAATATTTATCATTAGGGACTTTCTTCACTACGCTACCCAATACCATGTCTTACGTCTGCTACCAGCATACCTCTTAAAGAACCTTCTACTTAATGGGTTACTATGAAACACAACGTACAGTACTACCACTAATTCGATCACACTATTGGCCATTATAAATATTAAGATTTAGAATATATTTTCGAAAAAATTTCGATCGGAGTGTCTTATGACGGATGTAAGGGGGAGGTCCGTTACAATTGGTGCCGTGACCAGGATAAAGGGGTCTCAAATGTTGGCAAGTAGCTAAGAACCTTGGGGGCGTGAATATGTTTTTATAAATATAATTAATGATCATATTAATAATAATTTTAACTTTTTATTGATGAGAATCCAAATGTTAAATGAGCTTGAGAATTAATGAGAAAATGTTAAGGAAGCTTAAGAATATTGGGGTCGTCTTTTTCTTCTTCGAGTCACCGGTTCTATCGAACAAGTGTGGTGAAAGGATTGTAAGTGCGCCTCAAAGAGGCTCCTTTCGTGCAATCGACACATGTCTTTGAATTTTTTAGTTCTGGGACATGTCGGTTTCCTCACGATGTATTCCTTCACCGTTTTGAGAACGTGGTATTGCGCACATAAATCTTTCAATCGAAAAACTCATAGGTGCACGTCGGGATTTGAACGATGACGTCATAGAACGTAATATGTTAAGTGCGTAATTAGTGTGGATTTTATCAAAATGTTGAAGATCCTCTTTCCTAAAAAAGGAAATAAAAGAGAATTATTATGGCTTAACCATTATATTATTTTGTTGTGAATATTATCAATATCTGTTCGATGAATACCAAAACCCATAACATGGTTTATGGTCTGCTGGCCTGATCCTCACGGTGTCAACGAAAGCCAGGAGTCAGGGATTCCCTTGTTAGTTAGGCCCAGGCAATTTGAGCGAACTGGGTGTTGAGTTTTCCCTTTGTTGGGCTCAGCAAAGCTCCCACATTGGTTGTTTCCTGAACTTGGATAATGGGGACTTGTCGAAGTGGGTCATGCCTTCAGCACCCATAATAAATCTATTTTCAGGATCCATTTGATGTGGTCCCTCACACATCTCGCGGTACACGTCTTAATTCTGCTGTCTTTGGCTACAGCCTGCAGGAGATAGACCTTAGGGCTGGCACTAGGAATACAAAGTCGAGAAAGCCAATCTCGCATACATTAGTCAGAATAGTTAGAAAGGTGCACATTTACAATCTCTTGTGTTTTGTACCTTCATGCACATTTAGAATTAAATACGGAGTAAGGACGCAACTCCTTGTTTTGCTCTCACACATATTTGTAGCTAGTTTAGGTATTTAGGTACACAACTGATAATTTCAGAGTTGTATGCAGATGTTCCTTTTATTTATTGATACTGATTCTACTGGTTTAAATCAATGATTCCAAGAATAGTTGTGTTGGTTTTATATTTTAAGTTATAAACAACTATTTTATAAATAATTTTACACTTATCTAATATTTTAGAGTATCTCAAAGATCAGATGTAAATAAAGTATTTATTTAATAGACGATACAAATAATGGCTAAATCCGCTATTATCTGTAAAGGAGCTCCATTGTATAGATTAATGCCTTCTGACGATACATTCACAGATGTTAGTTGGAAATGTTTTATATTTATTATATTGAAACAACTTGGTCCACGTTACCAATCTGATGTGCACAACAGATCATTTAACCTATCATAGTTTATATTTTAGTATAAGATAGAGTGAAGATGTAATATCCACTTTGTATTAATTTAATGAATTGATTTATATTTGAATGATGAAAATTGGTTCACAGATGTTGATACATTAACACTTACTATGCTATTTATTTTTAATTTGCCTTTTGCTGGCTTGTTGAGCACAAAGGTTTATGAATAAGTATTGCTATCAAATAACAATGTTATGATATTACTAAGCTGTGTCTAGTTTTCGTAATAGCTTTCCAAAGTGAGACTGGTAATCATCCATTATTATCACTGTTGCCGAACTACCACCTACTCTTACTTTATTTTACCGGTACTGATATATTGGTTTGAGAAACCCAGATATCTCACGGAATTGCTAGTTAGGCTATGCGGTCTGGTCAAAAAGGGGTACGACTCACCTAGCTGTAATACCTAAATGGTCAGCATATTGGTTTGTGAGATCTGTAACCACCTCAATTGATCAGTTTTGAATTATTGTTAGGGTTAAGACACATTGCTAAGTACTGTCATTTATTATCATCTTATATATTGATAATGTGCTCTGCTTGTTCTGCATTATGGCACTATACCTCAGTTACAACCTCAGTACGAGTTTAGAAACTTACTGAATGTGAAATACATTCATTAGCATAAGTGAGCCAAGCTCTTATTTATAATTTAATTTAAATTACTGGTACAGTACAGTAAATCATTGTGGATATAGGAGAGTTTTATACTCTTTTCATCATTAACTCTTGCTCGTATGTTATACGAGTTAACTAAATCTCTTCGGAGAATAATAGGACCTTTCCTCTTCTTTTGATTAAGGAGGGTTAAGTTCCGCAGGTTCGATGGGATAATACTTTATTATACCACGAATAGAGGATTTCCTAGACGACAAATCCTAGAGTTGTCAGGAGTCGAAATTCATAGCATGGCGCGGGGAGGGGCGTCGAGCCATAGTTTGTGAAGATGCCGTTGGCCCACAAACTATGTTCGTGGTATAAAATTAATAAACTGTAATTTTTACAGCAGTATTAAATAAATTCTTGTTATTCACTTTTCATTATTAAATTAGAGTATGTACTATTCCTTTAGTTCAAACTTTTGATTAATTATAAAAATCTACTTTTGTAATAGTACATTTATAATTCTCCAGATCTAATATTTATCATTAGGGACTTTCTTCACTACGCTACCCAATACCATGTCTTACGTCTGCTACCAGCATACCTCTTAAAGAACCTTCTACTTAATGGGTTACTATGAAACACAACGTACAGTACTACCACTAATTCGATCACACTATTGGCCATTATAAATATTAAGATTTAGAATATATTTTCGAAAAAATTTCGATCGGAGTGTCTTATGACGGATGGAAGGGGGAGGTCCGTTACAGTAAATCGTTACTTTAATAAAAAAATGGTTTTTAGTAAATTATATAGTGTAATAGATGAATATGTTATAACCATAGCTTGCACCTTAAATGAAAACGGCAAACAGTTCAACTGTGATGGTCTCTTGGTAATCCAACGGAAGTGACAATCACCAGGTCACAGTATCACGCACGCTGCTTGGAGTGTTATGTTTATGTTGCTTTTGTTTATGGTGCAGTGGCAATGGGTCGCTGCCAGTCGACGCCCGGGCTCGTGGAGACGGCCGGGCGCATTTCCATCGAGGAGATGGAGCTCCAACCTGCGCCGGCGCCGCCGCCGGTGCACCCCTCACACCCGCCTTCCTTCCGGGACCAGCTATATAGGTAATACGCCGCATACTATAACGCAACCGTCCACAGGGCAGGAGAACGCTGAGCGAGGGTCTACCGAAGATCTGCAAGCCGGACCCTCGCCCGAGCCGTCGACGGCGCGCTTACACCCGCCCTTCGACCCCGCCGGGACCAGGGCCGAGCGGCTCAGAGCGGACCCACAACCCCAATCCTCACTGGCGCCCCCACTGGTCTACCCCTCACACTCGTCTCCCTATCATCTACATAGGTAACATAGTACAAATTATTAATGTAGCCCGTTATGATGCCATTTTACAGAAAATTATCATTTAAATGGACAAGAAGATGGATAAACTCTTTATTGTACACCAAGGAAAAAACATTATCAAGTTAGGTAGTCGCAGATTGGGCGGTATTTAGAGTTAACATATATTTTCAGTTGAAATAATTAGGTAAATTATAATTTACTACTATTTATACTACTATTATATTTTTTTATTATTACTATTGTATTTTTTTTTGCGGTACCTTGGAAGGTACAGTTAAAAAAAAAACTTCAATTTAGATTGCAGACTATATTTTATTCGCTGGCATAATGCTTAGCTTCTTCTTCTAGCTTCGTCATGTCTTTCTCAACACTTGTTACCCCCTTTCATACCAGCTTTTACCAGTAAATATGGTCACTGCTGCATACAGCTTCAGTTTCATCTTGGTTACAGGACGTTGGACACAGAAGACACGAAAGCAAGTATGACATTTGAATTGAAGCTCTTCACTGAAATTGTCTGGGGGTCTACATCTAGGAAATTCATATACATATAACATTTTTAGATGAGAACGAGTTGTACTGACACCGAGTTTCAATCCGGAGGTCGCCGGTTCAAATCCCGACGTGCACCTATGAGTTTTTCAATTGAAAGATTTATGTGCGCAATACGTTCTTAAATCGGTGAAGGAAAAAATCCGTGAGGAAACCGACATGTCCTAGAACTAAAAAATTCCAAGACATGTGTCAAGTGCACGAAAGGAGCCTCTTTGAGGGGCACTTAAAATACTTTCACCACACTGGTTCGAGAGAATCAGTGACTCGAGTAGAATAGAATATATAACATTTATGTAAATATACTTTCGTTACAGTTCGTCAGTAAGCCCCCATCGCGTCGCATCTCCAGTGGCGTCGTTGGCGTCGAGTGCGCGCAGCAGCGCCGCCGGCGGCAGCGGCGTTAGACCAAGCGCGCATGTCGTTGAGCACGACGCGCTAGAGTGCGAGATCAAGCGGCTGCGAGAACGACTCTACACTGTAGAGACAGAGAACGCAGCCATGTCTGCCAAGCTTAGCCAGCAACAGTGGGAGGTGGACCAAAGGTTAGTCTTCTATATTCGACAAGTCCTTTCGGTTGATAGGTGCTGTGTTAATTCAAATGAAACAGAAGTGCTAAAATAAGTGCATAAATATTGATTAGGAACTGATAGGTTCTTAAGTAAGTGGGCAGTAACCTTACAAAGCAAGAGCACTTGCTGGGTTCGATCTCAGGCCGTAGTAAAAATGTTGGTCTTATGATACTAACATTTTCTCAATCTTTCATAGACGGGTGTGTGTATGCGTGTTGAACATGGCATGATTGTCGTTGGTTGTTTTAGTGAATGTGTTTATACTCCTGAATATTAAAGTAGAGGTAACCCCAACAGACTGCAGGAGATAGAGATGCAGATCTGCGGCGGCAGCTCGCTGAGCTCGCAGGAGGACAACGAGAGGAACCGAGAGAGTATCATTTAACGGCGCGCCTCGCCCCCCGCCACCGCGCCCCCGCCCCCGCCGCTCAACCGACTCTCCCTCGTCTACTGAGTGTTGTGCCATTTTGACTCTAAACGGAGTAATGATTAGTGTTTTTACGAGTATTATTATGGTATATTTAACACGAATTAACTTTATCAAATTTATATATACGTAGTATATACGACTCGCTAATATTTGACGAGTGTCGTGGAGTGAGATTAAGCAAAGACAATATTATCTTTAAATTATAAAGAAGTTTAGATACATCGAGCGTTTAGGGAGAGGGATGACGAGTAACAGTTCACATTTGGGTTTGCGCATTGTGCCCTTAAAGGGCTTTCCGTTACGTAGCTGTAAGTGCAACCACGTTCAAGTGATTACAGATAATATCGATTCTATGAATTGAAAGTTAACTGTGGTCATCTTCGCTGATATTTACAGATATGAGAATGGTGTAATGTCTGATACCAAATGGGATATGTGTAAAGTAATCGTCTGTCGTGTATGACCAGTGAGTTGATTTACCGATTATATGATAGTGCCAAATAAACGGCCAAATTGGATGTATTGATAAGATTTTTACGTTGTGACATTTGAAATGAGGTGGATATATCCTTATCCATTAAATTTGAGCTTTAATTATCATAATATCCCGGAAGACTTTAACAATTAATTATTGTTATCCATTTTACGACATAAATTTCTGATTGATCCAATTTTGTTTCTCTAAAGACATTCTAGGGAATAATGAAAATGTACCATTGCAGTTTTTTATAAAGATTAACAAAGTGTAATATTATACGTGTTATTTTGAAAATAGTACCTAATTAATTATGTATGTTTCAAAAATACGCTCGTTTCTGGAAATTTATCAGTTGATGAAAAACTGTGTCAACGTTGTTTAAATTAAATTTATGATCTATTAAATAAGAAACGTAGAGTTAATCGGGTATGGACGTCATTGTAAAATGAGGTTCACTACTGCCAACTAATTTTAAGGTAAGAAGATTGATCTAATGGAACGACAATTGTCTAAAATAATGTTTTATACTCACATCCTTTGTACAAAATTAATAATTTTTTGTTCATTTTCCAATAACGGTATTATATCCACATTACTCATATTGTTTTAGGCTTTCCTATGTTTATCAGCAGAAACGTAATTGTAAGCGATACTTATTAATTTCATTGATATGTATAAGATTGTACCAATTTGTGAGACGTTAAAAGAAGGAGTTAAAAGAACTGTAAATAATCTAATATCTATGATACGTGTTTATAAGCTGTTTCATTGATACTTTATTTGAAAGTCAGGTGACAGAGAGAGGCTAATTGGAAGCGAATAATGATGTGTACGCACTTTTGATTATTTTCTATACAAATAGCTAGAAACTGTTCAACGATGCGAATTAGTACGCAATGCGGGACTGTCGCTTGTTCCAGCTAATTTTCATACTCAAATGAGTTTTGAATTAGTTAGTATGAATATGCAGTTTTTTTCCTAAACGCCCAATGAATAATAGATAGGCGATAAAATTTTTGAACTGTAAATAAAATATTTATTTATTGTTATTATAATTCCATAAAAGTTTTTTCTTCTTACGATTTCTCGATTATTAAAAGGTAAGAGGGATGCATTATGCAATCGAATAATTATATTAACAAAAAACGCAAACGAATGCTTTTACGGTGTAGGTTTGTGCTTGGGGCCCGCGTGAGCCCGACCAAGTGTTATATTTTCCGTTTGTAATATTTATTATTGTAAGTGCTTTTCCTTTACCTTAAAAAATAGAATGTACGTGGACGAAAGAGTTGGAATGAGGTCCGTTTATCTGAAATAGGCTTGTGCAGAGAATCAAATTGGAGAACAATTTATATATCGCACACGATTCATTTTATTGTTAATAAAAAGATAATGATAATACAATACGTTTTTCACTCATACACATCCAAAATTCTATTCTCTTTTTATTCACAAAGGAGACAAATAAGTAACTTAAAACTGGTTAAATTTGTTGCCAAGAGAATCACTAACTCTCTGCGCATAACAGTAAGTAAGCATTACATTGACCTTAGCAAAGCAAGGGACATCGAATCGCGCCTGATCACCTTGGGGCTGAAAATGGATAGTATGATGGGACAGAGAGCCTTAACTATATTTGTATATTTTTTTATATATTTTTTTATTCAAAAATAAATATTCAAAAATTTCATTTTCATCCCCAAGGTGATCAGGCGCAATGCGATGCCCCACGCTTTTTCAAACTCAGTGTGGAGATGCTTACTGTTATGCGCAGAGATATATACTACAGAGATATATATACATACTACAACTGTTCCATACCTTCCACGTGGAAAACTCAGAGAACGGTAAAAGAAAGTTGTGTTAGGAGCTACTTTGTGAGGTTACCGAGATTGTCCCTTGCTTAAATATTTTATTCCACTTTATCGCACAGTCCGTTTCAATGCGCCGCGATAGTGCCTGGTTGTTCAACTACCGCCAACCTAAGCTGCCAGCCAACATTAACTTTACTTTCATATTCTTTCTTCACTAATAAGTCTAATTCACTAATAATTCTTCACTAATAAGACAGTGTACATTTTGTTTACAATTTGAACAACTGAGCTTAATAATAACTAACCTATATTAGAAAATGCGCTGCGCTCTCTTTTAGTGTGCAGCACTATGCTGAGACAGGGACCCTTTTTGCCAACTCAACACATCAACTGCCTACTCCTACGTTATGAGTTGTGTTTAACGTTATTGTTTTTAGTTTTAGTTTTAGTTATTAATATGTGTTGTTTTTGTAAAATAAATACTCTTTCTTTCTTTTCTTTCTTTCAAAATGAAATTATACATACATAAAATTGGGCCCGTTTCCCGGAGGGGTAGATAGAGGTCACGGTTTTCCACATGCTACGATCCTGACATACCTCCTTAACTTCATCCACATTCTTTATACATTCTATTCGCTTTAGGGTACATTGACCTGGCCAATCACCGATTTGGTCTAAGTAGGCTGAGGTCTTTTCATTCCACCAATTCTATTCAATTATGCACTTGTTTCGTACAATCTTCAATCATTCATCCTCTCCACATTCCCAAACCATGTAAGCATACCCATCTCAATCCCCATCACTACGTCTTCTTTCACTCCACTACACTCATCACACTGTGCCTCAATTTATCTTTAAGTTACCCCACACATACTTCGCCAAGCTCTCATTTCCTCTGCATTAATTTTACTCTGATCTTTTTCCTGCCATACCCAACTTTCATTGCCATACATGAGTGTAGGCCCTAACGCTCCCCTATGCACGGTCCCCTATGCATGGTCACTTTCCAGCTTCTCACAAAGGGGTGAAGCGCCCCGTTCACGCCATTGTGACCGTCACATGCGCATAAATTTTTGGAAATTATTATATTATTATTATTTTTTGAGTGCTTATGTTATATAACTTTATTTTCCTTAATTAAAAATCCGCTAAATTTTGGGTTTTGCGGGCGTTAATCTAATGGGTTTAATTATACGCCTGCGTTTTGGACGATCATAACCCCAAATATATTTAACGAAAATCTCTTCGAAAATTACAAATATGTAATGTTTAAAACAACAAACAGAATAGAGTATTTATCGTGAGTAGAGTTATTTTTGCTGGAGCCACATCTTTTTTTTGGTATGTGTTTTCAAATATAGGTTTGAATAGGACGTGTGTTTTCTTAGTGTAGTGCTTGGGTTTCTTATTTTTATTGTGATCGTCCACAGTCTTTTCATACGCGTTACATAAGCTACATATTCTTGTAGGGGAAGCAAGAATATGTGGCTTACCTATGTATCGGCTCGGTTTATTTTTAACTTTTGGAGACATGGGTATGCAGTCGTGGAGATAAAACTGTTGTAGTCTGAGAGCGTTTCGTGCAGTGCTTAGTACAAGACTGTAATGTATTTACAACACACTAAAGTTCTTCAGTGATTGAAAGTAAACATAACGGTTATTTTCAGTATTTAATATAAATAATAAAGAAATGGCTTGTTCTTGATTGACATTTCTAAAAACATTAATATATGTATAATTCCACAAATAGCTCCATTTGGTTTTTTCATGTAATCAATAGTTTTCTTATTTTCGGTGAATAATGTCTAATATTCCTCAATTACTTTCTAGTTAGAATAATTTTATCTTCGATCACTTTCCAATATATGATGTTATTCTTCAGTAAATAGTCCACGTAGCGTCATGGTTAGTTTGGAGATAAAACAGCTTGCTTAAAGAGCCTCTGGGGCATTCTTAACGCGCTTTTCCGGTAAGAAATATCATTTGTCTGGATTCTTACCACCTCAGCGCATTCATCGCACAGCCAACTGCTTCTTACTTTTACGATTTTCAGGTTTAGCGCTTTACTAAGCATTAATTAAAAATTTGGTTGGCTATGCTGTAAATCTGCGCAGTGCAGGGTATTTTTAGAGGGTTATCAAAGTGTAGAAAATAAAGGGTGATTCGTATGATTTTAACTCGTACACTGGGCCACAGCAGATGTGCGACTTGTTACTATATTATTTAATATTAATTTCAGTTTCTAAGAAATATTAAATAATCTTTACACACAAATTGTTTTGAAAACCTTAAAAACTTGCGATGGCCGCCAAATTTATTTATCGCTGCCTTTTCTGTTCGCAGCCAAGAAAATCCAATTCGCAACTCGTTTGCAAATCCATCAATATTGTTCGATAGAATAGACAACAGATAATAAAAACTCAGTAACAGCCTTGGCGTGGGTCAATCCTCGGAGGAGCGTTCACTATTTGGGATGCTATTCAAAATAATAAATTTCACTATATTATATCTGTCTTTTACATGTGATTTACCCGCGGCTTCGCTCGTGTAATGGTTGTCGATCGATACAGACATTTTTAACAAAAAACATTTTATTTCAGGTTAATTATGGAGTTATGGAGTAAGAAAGATATATCCCATACAATGTGATAAAATGAAGAGTAGGCATGAAAAAATCTGGCTATTGCTTTTGAAAAATGTGTTCCGGTAACTGGGTTATTGCAGTGAGACTAGGAACCTGCCATTTCTGTCCAATAAAGGATATTTAAGGCGGTGGTGATTCGCCGCTTATAAACGGGTCCCCGTGAATGCCACCAATGACACAAAGTGTATGTTTGGTGGCGAATGGCTAAAATGGGTCATAAGGAGTAATGCGGTTTCATTCAGCGCTACTCACGGATTTACGCCGTTCGTTTCCGAACTTGGACCATAGGTTTTTGCTCTTGCGCCTATACACTCCACCGGCCAGTGAAGCCAAGTTGAGGGTGAGGTGCTGAGTGAGTTAATTCCTAGTTAAGGGATGTGTATGAGTAAATTATTTCATTGTTTTATTCATTAGTGAAGACGTAGGGGTGGTACATCTGTGCAACCTTCTCGCTACTCTACGCATCCCTTTGTCATGTTACCTCTTGTCACGTCGCATGGTAATATTTTGACAGGCCTCACAGCTCAGTTGGTAGTAACCCTGCCTTCGGCGCTGTAGGTCGTGGGTTCGATTCCCACCCAGGACAAATATTTATGTGACGAACAAATGTTTGTTCGATCTGGGTGTTAATATGTATTACATATATGTATTTACAAAAAAAAAACTATCAGTTGTCTGGTTCCCATAGTACAAGCTATGCTTAGTTTGGGGCTAGATCGCGTTTTGTGAATTGTCCACCAATATTATTATTAATAATAATATTATATTACCAAACGTCTCGACTACGACGCCATAGCGTTGAAGAATAACTTACAGTAACTCGGCTATTTTAAATGTAGCTTAACGTAAAAATAACTTAAGTACAATATATCAAAGCTGGTTTGGCCCCACTCGGCAAATTGCTTGCATTACCGCTCATTATTATGCATAGGGCCCATTTAATGGAATTATTGACACCTAAATTAGGTCATTAGTAAAGAGATTAATAGCACTGACCTGATAATGTTAGTGCCATACTGAAAGTTTCTGGAACGGACCATATAAGATTATTGAAATTACTTAAAAGAAATTATATAAATACCTATATCGATATGTAAATATATTCTTTCCTTCACTTAGCTATTTCAGTAAAATGTTTATTTACAAAAAGGCGAATGCATTATTGCTGGGTGGCAGAAATGTGTATGGCTGCAGGTTTTTTCTTGTCGAACTTGGCGCAAGTCCTACTGAGTTTCCACTTTTTAACTGAGTAGAGTTAGACAGGTTTGCAAATGAGCACATTATTACATTATTTATTAGAATTTACAATAAAACCTTATTTTATCACTTAAAATGCAAATGTATGAATAATGCATTACTGATATAACTAGTTTCTGCCTGCGGCTTCACCCGCAAGGTACCGATATAAAAATTTGTATACCTTTTATTTCGCTTTGTTTACAGTTGCAGCCAAATCTGTTCAATAGCTTTGACGTGAAGGAGTTATATGCATCCAAACATCGAAAACTACAATTATGTTTTTTTTTTATTTGTTTCTATAAGTTTTTTTTTAATTTATATGTATATTTATAACTTTATAGGTTTGGATGTAATGTGAAAGTATCTATCAATGCGTCACATCGATAATTTGGTGCTCAGATTTCTAAAGTACTCATAAAGAACCCTTGTCCCTCACTAAAACCCTTAGAATATAACTATAAATAAATATTGGTGGAAATTTCACACAGTCCCATCTAGCCCCAAAGTAAACTACGTACATATAAATAGCTTGTATCATGGGTACCGGACAACTGATATAATACTTAAATACAATTTTTTTTGTAAATACATAAATATAGACACAGAACAAACACACATTCGTCACTCATGTTTGTCCTGGGTGGGAATCGAACCCACGACCTACATCGCAGAAGGCTAGGTTACAACCAACTAAGCTATGGGGCCAGTCTGAATTGTCGTTGTTTGTGGTTATCGCTATTGTATTTTTAAGAAGTGAACAAATTTATATATTTTTCATTTATTGAACAAGAATAAATACAGTTGTATTGCTATCGAGAGCTCTGCAGTATATTGTATTAAAAATCCTCTCCACGACGCGGTGAAAAGCACACCCAGTCGTCTTCAATTTTTTTATTTGCTAGTTAACGCTATCTGCAACAAAATTGGTATCGACCTGCGGTTTTCTTTGTGCCTTTCATTACAAAGTTCTGAATTGGCTACAATTAGTGATATAGTTATTTTTTATTTATTGACTGTGCTACGTTTCACTATCTTCGGTCGGAAACAGTATACTGGATAATTTATTTATTTTATTTATTATTACCAACAAAGTACACACAAATTACATTAAACAATATTTCAATCAAAACAAATCTTTCTTAATATTACTTTATATATGCAAACACAAATGAGATTAAAAACATTTGAGCGAGTAATATATAATATAAATACATAAAAAATAAAATAAAATTACATTACAGATTTTTTCAAAAACATTTACATATACATAATTAGGAAACATTGATGCAAAAATTAATTGAAAATTAAAAAACAAATTCAGTTTCAGTTAGTTTCAGTTTTCAGTCCATTTTCAGTTACCTACTAAAAAACTATTTAAGTAATTTGAAAGTATTCTGTTTTCATTAGTTTTACGGTAATGTAGATATCAAAATTACGAATGCAATGGTCAAATCACCAGAATTTGGAACAAATCGTGCACTTCTTACATGGCAGTGGGTCGGGCATGTTTTTCACCCGCCGGCTTAAGCACGGCTACGGGCATCAAGTAACCAATAATTAAATAAAAATTATTATTAATATTGACTTTTTTATATGACAAATAGTCGCGTGATTCGCAAATGAAGAACGAACAATTAAAACAAGCATTAAAGCAAGATGAAATCGAATCCTTGACGTCTCACCCTGACACTCGATCGAGAGAGATCGTGGTGGTCTAGTGGTACTGACCCCGAGTTTCAATCTGGAGGTCGCCGGTTCAAACCCGACGTGCACCTATGAGTTTTTCGATTGAAAGACTTATGTGCGCAATACCTCGTTTTCAAACGAGGGAACCTCTTTGAGGCGCACTTAAAATCCTTTCACCACACTGGTTCGAGAGAAACAGTGACTCAAAAAGAAAGAAAGAAAGAAGAAGAAAGAACTCAATCGACTGTGTTACCGCAAATAATAAGACATATTTAACTCCGGAGCTTCATAGCAAAGGCTCCGTGGTAACTTTACCAGTAAAGAGTACCAAGTTCTGGAAAAAAAAAATCACACCCTATCATAATGGTCTTATAAAATTCGTTAAATAACGAGATTCCAACTCATTAGTGCCAACGGAAACCGCGAAGAAAATAAATGGATGCCATTTGTAACTGCTACACCACAAGCAACCATGTTTATTACATTGTATTTTTATGTCTAGACAATTGAATAATTTCTGTGTAAAATTGGCTGTCCTTTCTTTACCAGATTTGACGAAACCATCGCCTGTTTGAAATAAAATAATACTTTGAGGCTGATAGAACAAAACAAGCGCTAGCAGGTCAGACTTCAGACGCGAAAACGGTTTTCAGGCATTTCAGGCATGACGGGAAACTAGAGGTAGGAATCGTCTCGTATGCAGGGGAATCTGCGACTGACAATGGGCGACATCAAAGTCTACGCGAACTAAACTACTATTTATTACAAATAGAGACAAGCTATAGCTTGCAATAGTCAATCGTGCATGATGATAATCTAATATATAAAAATCTCGTGTCACGGTGTTTGTTGTCACACTCCTCAGAAATGGCATGACCGATTTTTCGTATTTTTTTTTATTTATTCGGTAGTTATGAGAATAGGTCTTATAGTATTTTTCACCCTCCTATCCCCACCCCCCAGTTAAAATCGAGATTTTACTTTTTTTTTTAATGTACAAAATCCAAATAATTTGACGGTCCTTCATTGACGTGAAGTGTCGCGTCACTTTGACTTTTGATTCTGCATTTGTTATTTTTCGCGCCCAAAAAATTCCTAGAACCTGCGACACACAAAAACATAACACTTTCAGTTTCAAATGTAATATTTCACTTTGGATTTATACTTACGTTCGATTTCTGCAGAACGTTTGTCGGGTCAGCTAGTTATAACTATAATAGACAATGACGCATGTTGCATGTTTGATAGATATTGGAAGAGACGATGAATCATGCAGACATCCATTTCCGTCTAAAGTCCACAGCCCGAAACCACAAATCGGATTCAGCTACGGGGATAAAGTTCTGCCAAACAACCCAGTCTTTCTCTGATACTTTATGGAGCTTGGCTAGTAGGAGAAGGGTTTAGGCATTAGAGAAAAGTACAAAATTCCCCAACATACATTATTAAATCTGAAAAGACAGTAAAAACAACATTTTTTAACGTAGCATTTATCAAGTACTTCCACTATACCCATTTTTACGGTATAGCAGTAGTGGACATTGCTGTTCTATACTCAAAGACGGGACCGATTACTAAACCTAAGCCATTCGTTTGTCCGTTCTTTCTCTTGTATTTGCAAACTTTTAAAGGGTTGTATCATTCAAACGGAATGAATGAATGGTTTATTTGCAAAGATGTGGTAAACGTTGGCCGCCCTTAATAGGCGGGAAATATAGGTCAACACAGCACTATTTCTAGCGTGTGAGCTTCATTTTAAATTGTCCGAACCTCTTGTCTCGGGTATATTCATATAGATAAACAAAATATGGAATATCAGATTCTGTAACAAAAGTTTTTAATGCAAGAAACTCCGTTAAATTTGCGTCAGCTCTGGAGTGACTTCCACAGCCTTCAATTTATAAGATACGTCCCTACAACATATGTATTTCCTTTTTTGGAAATAGCCTAAAGCGCAACATCCTTGAGATCCTTGAGATCCAACGAGATAAATGGTTTTCGATAATTGACATATAGTATCAACCGATTCAATCTATCTGCTGTGGATTTTGGAACTTGATTTAAATAAGTTTTTGTCGTGTAGACGTAACAAGTGGTGAGGAACTCAGCCAATACTTTATTCCAGTGAATCATTCCTTCGTAATCCAACAGATCGATCAAATATTCTAGCAACGATATCATCAACAAAACAAGAAAAATAAATGATGCTTTTCTAATCTCTTGTTTTCACAGACAACTAAGCAATTAGGTTTGAGAAATTGCAGCCGCATGAGACGTAACACTACCGTCTCGGGGTGATGGACGCAACGCAATGCGAGTTGAGTCATCTCATACACTGGTGGAGAGGACTTGTGTCGTGTTGTTGTCCATGGACGGCGGTTACCACTTAACATCAGGTGGGCCGTCAGCCCGTTCTATCACCTACATACATAACCTACATATACATAAAAAAAATGGAATGGAATACATCAAAAGTAATTTTATTGGTACAACTTCTGTATATGACGAATAAACAAGGAAATTATTAACATAGTACATTTCGTAGGTTAACGAAGCAAAGTTAGTAGTGTATGTTTGTACCGTAGCGCTGACCGCATTGCGCTCGTCACGCTCCCCGTTCCAACTTCTAGGTACAGTTAAACATAAATAATAATATAATAAATAAATAAATTAGTGGACATTTCACACAGTGCCATCTATACAAAGTAGAAGTATACAAAGTAAGCTAAGCGTAGCTTGTATCATGGAAACCAGACAACTGATATAATACTTTTTAAAGGTTTTTATGTGTATATAAATTTCACATGCTTTCGAGTTTTTGTTTCTAGAAGACACCAGATTTTCAAGGATTTTTTTTTCATAATTTTGAAAAACTGGTATTGTGCATACATTTTTCAAATGAATAAGTCAGGTTTACTAGGATACAGAACCTACGAACTCCGAATTATATATGGTGGATCCTCAAAACTCAGTATAGACGTTTTTGTCTTCGACTGTACCGAGAGCAACACTGCACCGCCAATTAATAATTGGCCGAACTAGAGCCAACATTGTAGTTAGATAAAGTTTTAGCCTGACTGACCTGCCCATTGACGGAAGTTTTCAACGTTACTATGGCTTGGTATAAAATAATTTGATGTAATTAGGTTGCTTGGAAGGAATCGCTATTAACGATATGCCGCCCTACATCACCACTGCGGATTAGCATACTACTTAACTTGACAACTTTGAACTAATAAACTTCGTTTTCTATTCTATTCTATTCGAGTCACTGGTTCTCTCGAACCAGTGTGGTGAAAGCATTTTAAGTGCGCCTCAAAGAGGCTCCTTTAATAAACTTTTGTAAAATAAACTCCGTGATATCTGTGATTTTAGTAAACTCATTACTTATTGACCACTATGGGCATCTACACCGCCTTTTAAGTTTACTCCTAATCACAAGTGTTGCGAGAAAAAGTACCGCAACACAGCCTTTCCATATTAACAAAACTTTAACCTGTGAACCCCAGAGGCGGGCGCTAGTGTAGCGAAGGAAAATTTTTGTTGCCAGTAAATTTTCTTTAAGTCCGTCTCGTGGCAAGCGGCCAACGCTACCCATGTGCTAATAAAATCTTATTTTATACTGGTAACTTAGTTTAAAACACATGAGTATCACCTTTATTACTCGTAGCGCGTGCGAGGGCACCCGTGTTTTTGCGTTTATATTTACAAAACAAACGAACTCCGCCCGAGAAATAAGTCATCTGAAATACGTACAATACATCTTCGGTTAACAACGTGGGTCGTTTCAGCTGCAGACAAAATGACGAAGCATATTTTCGTGCGCTGTCAGTTACGTTCATTGTGTATCAAAGTATCGTATCGCTTGATAGTTTTGTATTTTACGTTCTTTATTTTTTCTAGCTACGAGTATTGGTACCACCTATTCAACAAATCAAAACAACAACATCAGTAACTATATACAACAGAGTGAAACAATGGGCGGTCTTATCGCTATAAAGCGATCTCGTTCAGACAACCTTTGGATAGACAAGAAATACTGGACTTTATATGCAAGGCAGATCCTAATGTTGTAAAGTGGCATTCATGCACCCCCAGGTAGTTGCAGATCAGCAGTCGCCTCCGTAGGGTGGTCAGAGAACCACCTAATAGACGCAATATTGTCCGGGGGTAACTGGAGGTCATCTAACACATTATTTTAATCATTACTGTCAGTAGACTGAACTTCCTAAAAATAACCGGAATAAATCATTGAATTTGTTAGGATATGCCTTGTTCGTGCTCGAATGTGAATGCACTGTCGTCACATTGTGTGCAAGCAATCACGGAGTCTCGACAACACACGAAATCCGTTGAACTTGCCATAAAATACATCCTTTCCAGAGATAAAAATGTTCCGGCTCAGCTGTTTGAAGCATGTAATGCTCAGTTCAGCTGTGAGAAATAGATTTCGAAGCCAACTTCTGGTTTATTTAAGCCGACGGGTAGAGTTTCTGCCAGTTTGGTAAGCCATGAAACAAATGTAAGGCAGCAACGTAAATTGCAATCTGAAATAAAAATTGCATTTCCTGGACTATCTGGATATTTACTATTTTTGTTCGAATATAAAGGGTATATATAAAGGGTTGAGTAAATAATATAATATATCAATACGATTTAATTTTAAGCTAGTTCAAGTAGGTTAGAATATATTTCAGACAGGATTGATATAAATGTTTTGAATAAATATGAATGAATACCGTAATTAACTTAAACTCCAAATAATGCTGTACTATTGTTCAAACAATGTGGAGTCTAAACGTATGCAGAAGGTGATTAGTTATAATATGAATACATAGATTTATTCATGCCTTTTTCCCCGAATTGGTAAGCGGCCGCAACGACCCAATTTTCACCTGTAGTTTTTATAATTAATCACTAACATAATAACTGTTTTGACTGTGGTTTTCATATTGCGTTAGTTTTTTATTATATTTTTGTATTTGAATAAATTTATGATAATAAAAATTAAATAAATATTGGTGGACATTTCACACAGCGCCATCTAGCCTTAAAGTAAATAAGCTTAGCTTGTATCAAATGAACCAGACAACTGATATAATACTTAGGTATATACTTTTTTATAAATTTTTATATAATATATAATACATATTAGACCCGGACACAGAATAAACATCTATGTTCGTCACACAAATGTTTGTCCTGGGTGGGAATAGAACCCACGATAGCGCAGAAGGTAGGGTTACTAGTAACCATGGTATATTTATCCTGGTAAATATTTTTTTAATTTAGGCTTCTCTAATTCTTGTGATTTCCGATCGAGGAGATTATGAGAAGACCTAAACCGTGTTGAAGTTGTTGTGGGAAGGGATAACTCTTTATGGCTGAAAGGAGAAACAATGATTTTTATATTGCACAGATATTTGTTATAAACGAGTATCTGCCTAAAAGGGTCATGAATCTATTACATTGCCCGTACAAATCTATAAGAAGCCCAAAACCATAAAACTCAACGATATTCTTCAAAAAGCACACATAACAGACGTCACATTCGCTAATACGCTCGTATTTTCGTGTTATCAGTAGTTCCCACTTATGGAAATGCGGCCTTATTTGATTTGCACGGATTTCAAAGGCAATGTAATCCAACATACATCTGTCGTGGTAGTTCGCTGCGCGTATTGCATGTTCGTAACGCCCAACGGGTTTCCCAATTTTTTACGGTAAGCAAGTTACATAAATCGATGCCTGAACACATACGCAGACAGGCCTCATGGCTCAGTTGGTAGTAACTCTGCCTTCTGCGCTGTAGGTCGTGGGTTCGATCCCCACCCAGGACAAACATTTATGTGACATTTGTAACATTGATGTTTGTTGTGTGTCTGGGTGTTAATATGTATTATATGAATGTATTTACAAAAGAAAAATATATAAGTATTATATCAGTTGTCTGGTTCTCATGATACAAGCTATGCTTAGCTTACTTTGGGGCTAGATGGCGCTGTGTGAAATGTCCACCAATATTTATTTATTTATTTATACGCCTAAGTATCAATGACTGTTTTCAGTAGTTCTACAAAAATTGACGTTGTGTTGTGTTCATTTTTTATTGTATTAGAAAGAAAAAAAGACACTACTAACACTCGTACTCACTCTTGGAATCAGTGCGGTGATAGGTAATTGCACCCCAACGTAACGCTGGTGCATATGATAAGTAGGTATATTATGTCTTTGAACTTTTTGGGCTCTAAGACATGTGGTTTTGTGTTGATGTTTATATCAACTTTTATGCTTCAGCCAACGGCCGGTCGTGAAAAAGACGCAGCGCGGCGATTAGTTTAGATTAGTTTTATTATCAAAGGTACATACTTGTTATTTGTAAAATTGAATAAAATGTAAAAATTAATTAAAATGTCATAAGTACCTAGGTAATCGTATAAATTCAGTCAGTAAGTAAAGTTACTATTTTGTTACAAACAGTGGTATATTATTATGCATATATGTGTTGGGGAACGTGATAAATTCAAGTCACATTTCCATAAATATCAGCGAAAATATGTCGTATTATTGAAACACGAATGTTTGTAACGATACCGTAATTATAATTAATGGGCATGTAGAAAATATGACTGCGAGCGTTGGTCGGCATGCTTCAAAGAGCATCAAATATGCTTCCCTTGGAGTAGGTATATACCTACCTAATTATGACGTTATGGAAATGAGGCCACATAGCGCCCTTAATTTGCACAACATTAAAAATACTCCTGCATACTTTAGAAGACTTTTGACGTCATCGCAGTCTCGTCGGTATTATCTGCTACTATCATTACTATCATTGGGAAAAATAAGTCCTGTTAAATTTATAAAGATATTATAATAATAATATTGGTGGACATTTCACACAGCGCCATCTAGCCCCAAAGTAAGCTAAGCATAGCTTGTATCATGGGAACCAGATAACTGATATAATACATATATACTTTTCTTT